>LPNX010460261.1:65650-90724 GCA_001517045.1 Pseudotsuga menziesii | reverse complement strand
ATTGTCAAATTTTAATCAAAATTTTAGAAGTAAGGTAAGCTATATATAATTTTTTGTATTTACCTAATCAAATATAAGTTTATTATAAGATTAAACATTTATACCTAATTATGTCCAACATCGACATGATTATGAAGCTTGGTAACATAATGTCAAAGGAGAATACATTTAATGATGTAGTCATCTCTTTTCGCCTCAACCATGGAGTCCTAAACGATGTCCTCTGCTTGTCCATACTTAGTCATATGTGTCGTCATTTGGCCTTTACACATCTTAGGAGAGGGTTTGTTACATACGTTTTGTCAATAAAATTAAGTGAACTTTTAAATTTCTCTTATTCTTCCCTGCGCACCCAAAATGCTAGTCACACCCATATTTCATTTTGCAAAAGGCATCATCATTTGACCCCCATGTCGCTCATTTGAAGTTGTGTCGTGTAAGATGTTCGGTGCATCTTCTTCAACAATGATCGAAAAATTTATTCCATCATGTGTCCATCAATTTGAGTTGATGAGGCTTTTTTTCCATTTGGTCTTCACGTCAGTGCCCATCTTTCGAAAAAAAACAAAAAAACAAAACCTCCTTCCCATTTCTGAGTCTTATCATCATTGTCATTCCCAAAAAAACACCTTCCCCCAAGACTTAAACTCAACATATTTTCTCATAATCATCATACAATAAAATTTCATCCTACCCCAAAAGATTCACCTTCCACACACACACACACACATATAAACTCTCCATTAAAATGGCAATCATTCATCGCCATTAAAATGATCCATCCTTTTTGTATTTTGATTAACCCCTATGAAAAACTTAGAATTTTTTTCCCAAAGTAAATAAAAAAGAAAAAGTCCCTTCCCTCTTGTGTCCATTATATTCGAACTTCCATTATTCCCAATTAAAAAAGGTTTACTAAATGTCCTTCCTTTCAAGTAGAAAAAAAAAACAATTCCTTTTATATTATAGAGAATTAAAGGTAACAAATGTACATTGTTGTGATGCATAGTAACAATATCTATCTGTCATCGTGATTGTTCCACAAATGTTGAAACTTCAAGGCATTTCCAAAAATTAGATAGCCCAAAAATCATCCTAAAGTTATAGCCCAAGAAACAGGTTCCATCCTACACTACCCTAAGTTCAAAATTGGAATTATAGTGAAATATCAACACATAAACCATAAGACGAGGATCAATGAAAGACGTGGAAAGTGCCTTCAAATATCTTCTCACCTTCCATAAATTCATAGAAAGTTAAGGATCACATCTCAATGTTTAATGCCTCCTTTGATAATCTATTTACAGTAGTATTATGCTCCTTGTAAATATGTTGAAACTGAGGGCAAGTAAGGACCTCTTCAAATCTTTAATGTGAGCACACCATTGGTCAAGATCCAACACCTGTAGATGTGAAGAGTGATTGGCCCAATCGGTGATAATAATGGAATCTCCAAAGGTATTCAATACTAGTAGACCAATATAACTAGAAAATAATAACAAATCCCAAAGCGCCAACAATTCAGCACAAGTACTGATAAATAAAAGGATACCCGCACCACCAGTACCTTGAGTTGTTGCCCCATCAAAGAAACCTGTTGCAAAAGAGAACTATGGCGATGAACCAATCTTTTTGAGAGTTTTAGTATGACTGATTACTAGATAGTCCTTGTGCAATCTGATGATACCAGCACAACATCGTCTGATATTAGGATGCTTATCATCAAATATCAAACCATTTCTAGATTTCCAAATGATCCAATTATATAGGAGTGAGAGATATAAATAATCATGATCGTCTGTTATCCATTGAAACATATTAGCATTCAGGGATGTATCCTCCCAGCTGAAAGTCATATCCAATATATCATCCACATAGTTTCTCATAGTGCGTCCGAAAGGGAAGCCAACGAATAAATGATCCACAGTTTCTTTGCTCGCAATGCACAAGCAACATCTATTGGGCCCCTCACAACCCCTTTTGGTTAAATTGTCCCAAGTGTTAATTATGTTTTCTGCACAAAGCCAAGAGAAGCATTTTATTTTGAAAGGGATCTTCCATTTCCATAAATGACACTGCCACCACCCCACCATAGGAACCGAAAGAGATTTAGCAATCAAATTGTATGCATGTTTGGCAATAACCTGACCCGACGCTTCATTAATGGACCACACTAAATTATCCTCACAGTCCTTGAATCTAATACTAGCTTGATTGAGATTGACAATATACCGAGACCATTATTTCTTCTAGGCACCATCCAATTCCAAATCTTCAGCTTCCAACCAATAAGCATTCGAATTTGACCACCCACCCATGCTACGAGAATGGTTGAGAGTGAGCAATCCATAATCATTCCGATAAGCCACAAGCTCCAGATAAATAACATAGGATTCTTGCAAACCAACTCTTGGGTCCACCCCCAGTATGATCAATTTTCCATTTTCCACCATCCAGCTTAAGGATTTACTGATCCAAATAAAAACCCTAACAAAACGATTCCAAAAGTAAGAGGTCCTATCAACAGTCTTCCCTACATCTATAATCCACCCCAGTAAGGACTAGTTACACACATATTTAGTAAGAATAACCTGGCTCCATAAATCCTTACTGCAAAGAGCCAGCCACAAACTTTTTAATCGTAGTGAAATGTTAAACCATTCCAAATTTTTAGCATTCCATCCCCCATAATGATAAGGTTTGGAAATGATCTCCCAACTTTCCAAGTGCATTTTTCGCCTGGAAGTCGACCCGCTCCATAAGAAATGGAACATCTTTTGTCAAAGAGTATTTAGTATAGAAACATGTATCCTTACTAGTGAAAGCCAATATACCGAAATAACACTCAAGACCGAGCAGATGAGGATCAATATTCCTCCTAAAGATGGCAGCCAATAAGGCCAATTGGTAATCCTTTTCTATAATTTCTTAATGATAAACCTCTAATCATTAATGCAATAATTCATAGGTTTCATCCATTACTCCAGGTATTTGAAACCTGTCTCAATTGGTTCCATTTTATAAGGAAAAATAGATACAATTCGAGAGACCACCTCCTTCTTCAACCAGTTCATGGGGGCATCACCGACAGAACAGTATGATATCACGTTCATTCATATTGGGGGGTTAAAAATGACCAAAAAATAAAAAATATATTGGGCATATATTTGGGATTAAAAGTTTTTTTTTAATAAACAATATGCAATATATTGGGGTTTTGTTTATCTTGACTAGGAAAAAAATGGGGGCGAGATCGGTTCCAAGAGCTTGCCATCGATCGATTTGGTATGATTTCAACGATTTGGAGATTTTTATGGGTTCCAAGAGTTCTCCATTGATCGAACTCCTAGGGCACACACTATCATAATGAAAGTAAATGTACAGTATGCGGCACCGACCATGTTTCTTGCCACTTCATTTACCAGGGATAGAACATCACACTCCACCAGCCACCATATTTGAGTAGATAGATGTGTGTATCTAACTGGAATCCTGGAGTGGAATCCCAAGGCTGCATCTGAACCGGGTGTAGGAGGGCCCATAAAGGAAAAAAATTACCCTTTACTGGTTCCCCGAATATGATTTCAACTATTTGGATATTTTTAGGGGAAGGTCGAAGGAGTTTGAATGGATGTAAATATGTTTTTGTTATTCTGTATTTTTTTTTCTTGAGTTTTGGATTTGACGGTTTATTGCATGTCTGGTTTGTTTTGGTAATTGCAGTGGATTGATGCAACAATGTTGTAACATAGGTGTTGTTTGACCACTGTGGTGAGTAACGGATCAGTGTATTGGTGCTCTGTTTCTCAAAGAAGCACATGATTTTTAGATTTGTGCTTATCACGAATTAAGCAGGGGAACGATAATTATACTCTGTATTTTCCTGCCTCATGTGTCTTTTTCCAATTTTCCTGCCTATGTAATTCCCTCTTAATATCATGTTTCTTGGAAAAAGTCTCATAATGGATTTGATTAGATGTATCTCTTTGCATTTTCAATATTTCAGGAGGACTCATCAGTTGATTCTTGGATTTTATATTTTTTGTAAACTGTACTTTCTCTACAGAATCCTTTAAGCTTTCATCAATACATGATCTGGATTTCCCATCATCAATCTGAGAAATTGAAGTTGAGCACTGGTGACCTGGTGGAGGTGTCCAATGATGAATAGGGGTTCCTGGGGGCCTGGTTATGTGCACGACTTGTAAAAAATAAGGGGGAAGGGTACTTGGTGGAGTATAGAGACCTTGTGAACATTGAGGATGACACAAAACAACTAAGGTAGAGAGTAGATAAGCTTCACATAAGGCCAATCCCTCTAGAGCAAAGTAAAGATCAGTTTATTCTTTATGAGGAAGTTGGTGCTTATGAGAATGATGGGTGTGGTCATGAAGGTCCTTAACAATCACGAGTATATAATATACTTCTTGCAGACAAAAGAAGAGATGATATTTAATCATGCCAAATTGTGCCCCATCTCGAATTCATTGATAACAAATGGGTTGAAGCTTCCAAGGTATGCACATTACTTCTCTTATTTCACTTCACAGGAATTGATAGTGTTTTTTAATGAATGAAAGGATTTTTTCCCTTGGATTAGTCAAAGTGCTTTTAAGTTCATTGTTTTCCCATTGTTTCTGATTTTTCGGTAATGTTTATTTCTTATTTATTCTGATGTCCAGGATACCCTATTCATGTCCGATTTTTTTTTTTTTGAACACATTAGGTCCAAGTATCCTGTTCTAGGCTGGCATACTTTATGTTTGTCGGTGGAATTCTAAGTGGATTTTACTGTGTTGGGACCACTGCCAATCAGGATGCTGAGGTTCATATGTTTTCTATAGCGGCTATTATTGGTAATTTAGCAAGTGTTATAGATAGGATATTGTTCCTAAGTTGTGAATATTATTCACCTCCAGGCCTTCTAAGAAATATTGACCTATCCTTTTGTCTTTGCATTTCACATTTAATAATGATATTTCTGCAGATTTGTGTAGACCCTGGCCTACAGGAATATTTTTGCTTTCATCCATGTACACAAGGATATTGCACTTGTTGAATTGAATAATACTCTCCAAGTCTAGGTATTTAACATCTGTTTCCCCAAAAAACTTTAGTGATCTATAACCTCTTCTACCTGCAACAAAATATTTAACCCGACAACAATAGTCAGGTTCTGCACTCTTTTTAATTTCTAACTCTTGTATTGTTGGTTCCATATAATAGTCAGAATTCCAAAGCTTTGGAATAAGATCTTCAATATCTGTAGTATGCATATAAGTTATGGCAACTTCACAATTTCTATCTATGGATATTGACGGGTTAGATGTTTATGTAAATTTATCAATGGATTTCAATGGCAGAGGACTGTTATGAATATCTTCATTATCAGTATCAGCACTTGGCCATGTATCGGTAGTGCCTATCAAACATAGGAAAACAAAGAGGCAAAAACGTCAAAAACGAAGGGAAATAATTATGAATAAGATAAATACATCATTTTACTATTCCCTACATATTAGAAAAATTGAAATCAACAAATGATCAAGTAGATTAGGTATACATACTTTGAGGTTCTTGTGCAAAGGAATTTTCAAGGCTAGGATGTCCAGTGATAGTGTCTACTTCTAGTGTGGAACATTGTTCCTGCAATTTCTTCACGAACATTTCTCTTATCTCTATATTTGTATAAATTTAAAGCAGGCATGCAAACTAAATCTTGAAACACCTACTACTTTAACTTCAATGAATCAGGTACATTTTTAATAGCTTTTCATAATCTCCTATTTAGCATCTCAACCATAATCTAATGCACATGAACCATACATTATCACATCAAGCAATTCACACTTTACCCACCTGCAATTAAGTATTATGTAAATTTTACTGTATAAGCTTTATTTTTTACAAAATATTTACTCATTAGAATTAGATAAAAATATAAACTTAGAAATACTTTTGCATACAGAGTCACCTGATAGTGATTGAACCATAAACATTTACTGCTTGATAGAAAGACATCATAAAATTCAAAATTGCATAAGTTTGGTGTACAATTCTGGGTGGAAGTGCACAGAGGGCCATATGGATCTGCTCTTGATATTCAAGTTAATGCAGAGAACATACGCCATATCTAAAATTCATTCCATACCCAAAAATCCTAATCATCTAAGCAATAGATATTCTGAGAGAAGAGCATCCAAAAATTTCGAAGTTCAGATTATTTTATCATTTTTTTGAGATACACTTATGTGTTGTGCAAAATTGTCCATTCCTAATGTGTTCATTTATATATCTACATGAACCGATTTAGAGTTTTGGCTTGTAAAATCCTTGCATCTAATTCTTTTCTATTGGCATGGGTATATATTCATTTTTCATGTCTTCATTTATGGATAAACTTTACTTGGAAATTGATTTGAAAATGTTGGCCACAATTTTTTCAATATCATATATTTTATTTGTAATTCTATCTATCCTACATTCTACTTCCCTCTCTTTCGATATAGTTAATTATCAAATACCTTAGATGTGCATGTTTAGGAGGTGACACTCATGGATTTTCCAGACCTGGGGTATTTTTTTTGGTTTGATATCTACATGACATGTCTACATTGTGGTAACAGACAATAATAAAATATGTTCTCTATCCATACATTTCTTTTTTTGGCTACATAGTGAAGGAGAATTGACTGGGAAACTTGAATGATTGGTTCTTATAGGCATGCCAATGGAAATCCATTGAAGACTTCTGCAGACACATTGTGGAACATCACTAATTACTAATTGATGTTTTTCTTACTTTTCTATGACTATTAAATAGTAAGGAATCCAGTCTACTCCGTTTCCAGTATGTTTTGGTTTCTATAATAAGCAATGCTAAAAATTCTCCAATCAAAATCATTTTAGAAGATACAACTAGCAATCATTTATCTCAGTATACAAAGAGGATATACAGTTGGGCAAATCAACATTCCTAAATTTTTTTTAAAAGAAAGTGGGCACAGTTTTCCAGTTAGCCATTGGAAATAATGATTACAAATAATGGAGAATATATAAGGATATTGAATTGATTCCTTGCTCCTGTAGTACAATAACAACACTGATCATGTATGATAAATCCAAACGCAGCTTGGGATATTTTTTAGGCTTGTGGGATTCTGCAACATTTGGATGTATTTTTCCTGGCCTGGGATTATGGTCTGTGATTACATGCAATGTTAATTATTCAATTGACAATTGTAAAGAAGGAAATGGTGATCCAAACTTATAGTTATCTATCTTAATCCATAGTCAGTACCAGAACAACACTAATCATGTATGATAAAGCCAAACACAGCTTGGGATATTTTTGAAGCTTGTGGGATTCTGCAACATTTGGATGTCTTTTGCCTGGCTTGGGATTATGGTTTGTGATTACATGCAATGTTAATTATGCAATTGACAATTGTAAAGAAGGAAATGGTGATTCAAACTTATAGTTAGCTATATTAATCCATAGTCAGCTCAAATAGTATCTCTACCCTGATCTTGTTATTAGTCTAAAAAGGATAAATTTGATTCATTTAAAATCCCAAGTTCAATCTAATCTCAAAGATGGCCACCTCAAAAACAAAAAGTGTTTGTGATTACAATTAATGGAAAAATGGAAACAGTTTATTGTAGTAATGTTGATTACAGCTAATGGATAGATTCCAAATACATATTGAACTGAGAAATACCAAACAAGGTATCAGTACAATTAAACTACTCAACACAAAATGTCAATAAGAAATTATGCATCATTCCTTTGACCAATTATGCCAAACACATAGTATGCAAAGTCAACACACCCTTAAGCATATATAAACACTTACTAATTACATACTTCATGTTCTTTTCCTAATACTTACCATAAGATGGGTGTTATTGTTTGGCACTAGCTTTTAGAAGAATTTTAAAGAGCTCTGCATGTGTCTTGGGTGTCTTCCATGTGTTGTTGGTTCTCCTCAGGCTATGTCATCGGTACTATGCATGCTGGGGCTTAAGATGTTCCATGTTTGTGTTGGGATGCATATGCTAGGGATTTCTCTGCTTTCCAAACTCTTGTTGCATATGCTAGGGCTTTCTCTACTTTCCAAACCCTTATTGCATATGCTAGGGATTTCTCTGCTTTCCAAACCCTTGCTGCATATGCTAAGGCTTTCTCTGCTTTCCAAACCCTTGTTGCATATGCTAGGGCTTCCTTGGCCTCAAGATAGAGATCTCAATGGATAGAGAATGGCTGCAATATGAGTAGGGATTTCTTCAGGTTATGTGGCAATCCTTATGTGTGAACTTAACAGATACAAAATACTTAAGTCTCGTAGAAGAGTGTTGAAATAATGTAACTTCGAAGGATATTCTACTTGTACTTTACTTTATTATTATTGTTCCTACTTCAGGAGATGTTATTAATGTAAAAGGTCATGTCAAAGTACAAGTCACACCAGTTTCCACTAGCTCCACTAAAGCAGTTGCAATCTCTACAACACATGCAGACATAGCTTCATGATCCCAGTGACGTCATTTAGAGGGAGGCAGGGAAACTTCATCACTCGGTAGGATACTTCACAAATGATATTTATCATCCTTTGGTGGAAAACACATAGGCCTTTCCATAAAAATTGAATACATATGCACATGTGGAAAATCACCTTCAGTTTCAAGACTGTTAGAACTTAAGATATTATTAGTTCTCAAATGGAATTCATTTAACACACAAGAATTATCCGATGCCACATTTTCTCCATTATTGTCATTGGCACTTACTATCCCTCCTTTATTTGAGCCTTCTACAATTTTCTTGGTTTCATCTCTAGCTTCAATTCTTACCCTTTTTACCAAATGCAAATCTTCATCAAAGTTAAGTTTCCTTTCCTTGATCTATGTCCTTTTCTTTCGATGATCTACTCCATATAATACTTCAAGAACATGTTCTTCTTCCGTGCAAATATTTATCTGTATTTGATTATCCGTGCAAAGATGGGATTGGGTTTATAAAGGCCCATCTCCTCACAAAGAGTGGCAGTGGCCAGAATATAGATTAGAGTGGGTTTATGATACCGACCTCAAATGAAACAGTAGTGATAGTGGCCGAACTACAAGAGAAACTTCTGTGGATATCAAACTCAAGTAGGTTGTCAGCCATAGCCAAAATAAAGAAATGAGATGGTTTATGGATATCTCAACATAGGGTCGGTCCTATGTACAACATCCTTCCTAAAGATGAGCAGAAGGTCAAGAATAGAAAGCAACATATCACACCTTCCCCCCTTAATGTTGAATGCAGGCCACTTGAAGATATAGTTTCCCTAAAACACCTTAGTGTTTGTTACCCCCTGATATGTAGGGGTGACTTGATGTTCATATTTTCAGATTGTCTTTGTATGCATTTTAGTGTTCAGACTTTGTTGTTTTGACTCTTGAGAGGTGTTAACAGTTTTCAGTTTTCTAGTTGTTAGGGTTCAGTTTTTGAGTGCAGATCTATGTAACAGTTGCTGAAAATTTAACACAAGCATTGAAGAAAGTTTCTAAAATTTGCACACAGAACCTATAGTGAAATTATTGGAATAATCCTTCAAATTGAATCCCTAATGATAATGCAGACATAAAACCCCTTGACATTAAAATTTGCAGGTCAACCATCATTGAGAACTACAGGAACTCCAACTTGTCCCTACTACAAATACCCCCACATTGGCATCAATGAAGCTAAGCTTAAGAGAAAATGTCATGCTTGTCTAGATATATTTTATTAGTACTAACTCAAAAGCTTAAGGTAGTTTTGTAGATTGCAGTTTTTTTTTAATTCGAAACCTATTTTTATTTTGAAGAAGCATGTAAAACCCCTTTGATTTTGTAAATATCTAACAAACTATAAACCCCATTGGACAGAAATATGTTATTTTTTATTTTTTCCTTAGATTTATTTATTTGATTCCTTGTTTGTTGTTTCCTTCCTCTTAATGAACATAGGTGATATAGTGTTCTATGGATGCATGAGAAGTCTCTTTTATTCTTATGTTAGACATAAATTGTTCCCCTTTGGCAAAAGCTTCTTCTGGTAATAAGGTTGTATGTTACTTATTACTATTCATTTTCCATCTTCAATTTCCATGTTTGGAAGTTAGTGTGAATTCCAATAGTAACTCACATGATTAATATAATTGTCTTCATATGAGATTGTTTCATGTTTTAACACATCTATAAATGTTAGGTAGCTTACCATAAACATTGAGTGTGTGGGTCTACATAATTTAAGATAGGTTGACTGTTTTTAACAATACTAACGTTTGGACCATATTGGTAAAACATTCTTATGGTAATAAGGTTGTACATTAGATATTACTATTCATTTCCCATACTTAGGATCCATGCTTATGAATGCTGGTGGAAATTATGATAGTAACACACAAGATTAATCCATTAGTCGTCGTGTGATCTTAATTCACAACTTCTATAAATTTAATGCAACTTACCATAATTGTTGAGTGTGGGTCCACATAATTTAAGATAGGTGGACATTTTGTAAGAATACCACCATTTGGACCATATCTTGGGAAAAATTTTGACCATTTTTACAACTTGGTTAAATTATTACTTTCTGATTTTCATATTTTTCTTAGGCATAGGCACCCTACTAATTGAAGATGTTGTGAGTTGTAGGTTTTGCTTGATTGTGGAGCTGTGCAAGCAGATGCTTTGATTGTTGATTGGCTTGCATCCTTAGAGAAGGTGTTGTTATTTGCTTATGTCCATCGAGAGCATGTTGTGAATAATATATATTTGTTATTTTCAAAATCTCTATCACTACTAGCATTTTATTAAGATGTTTTCTGGATCATATTGATTTTTAACCTTCCAAGTAATTGCAATAAAAGTGAATGTATGGAAACTGGAGATTTGATTGTGAAAAATACTCAGTAAACCCGATTTGTAGTTTATCTTTTTAATATATGAAGCAGTTTCTTTTGAGATTTCATATGTTGAGGTTTCTTTACTTGGTGAATCTTGCAAACTTAATGCTACAGACTTGCTAATGTCAGCCATATTGGATTTAGTAACATGGTATGTGGATTATGAGCTAGTTACCCTTCTACTAAGGATTTGACCAACCATTAAAACAATAACTTGTATTTAGTAACATGTTCCATGGACTATGAACTAACGACCCTCAACTGAGGATTCAGGCTTTACTATAGGAAAATATAGTTTCCCTGCCTTTTGTTTGATTTGGTGAGATATTTTATATTTATTAGAGAGATTCTTGGAGGTTTGTATCCATTAGGACCAAGTGTTAATTCACAATGTATGTATGATCCAATATACTGTAGTGAGAATTTATCCTCACTATAGGGGAAGGAATGGCTCCCTTGTGCCTATAGGGCACAAGGGTAGGTTCCTACCCTTAGAAAACAGTAAAAAACATAATGAAATATGGCATAAACAGAGCAGCGAATTGAAACTAAGCTAATCTAAGCAAGAACATAAGCAAATGGAGCACTAATGTAAACCAGATCTAATAGATAATGACAGGAAATAAAGAAGAGGAGATGAAGCACTGTTGAACCCCTCTGCACATAGTAGGTTAGGGTTTCACCTCCAAAACCTGCAAAATAAACCTAAGCTACAATGGAGAAAACCTACAAACAATGTGTTGAGGCCCGGAAATTCGCAGGCAACAACAGTAAGGGATTCTCCCCAATCAACATTCCCAACTATCCCGTTGACTGTTTGGTGTAGGGAATCCATTCGATTTGCGGTCCGGCTACCGTAGGTCAAGTACAAAACAAAGGATTTACTGGTTACGGCCCAGTCCACTGAGTTTTTGTATTATTGACTTAAATTATGAAATGCAAATGCCTAATTAACAATGCAGGGTGATAAAGATGCAAGGAACAGTCACAATGTGATGCGCAGGTTCTTACCTCTTGTCTTAAGGCTCACAAGCATCCAAATTGCATACAATGAGAAAAATAAACTAACTACCTAATATATCCCTAGGGAGTAGGATTATCATTTATTGGTGAGTAATACATTTTGTACATGCAATAATGAAAAGTTACAGATAGCTGATACTTCTTTCAAGACACATGAACAATTTGCAGATTTTTGAACAACCAGTTAGCCAATTGTTTTATGAACACCATTCATTACTCACAGTGGAAAACATCCCAAAAAGATACTGAAGAACATTCAACAAGAACATAGGTTCAAGAAGTTAAATACTCTCACAGTTAATGAAACACAGCTGAAAACGAAATAGTTCCTCTTCAACATTATTCATTTAGTCACATGAATACATTTCACATTTCCCTTTCTCCAGCAAGAAAAAGTTGTAGTCTCTGATTGTAAAACGAAGTAGTTCCTCTTACAAGCAAATGATTTACAAGTTTTTTCCAGGGAAAAAAGTCCCTGGCTAAGTTCTACTTTCAGATATTTAAACTACAACTTCAGACCGCTTGGGTTGCCCCCCGAATGTTTGAGCTTTCAGTTCCTCAATGCTTCATGTTCCTTTATCTTTTCTAGGCATTCCCACGAGTGGCTAAGTAACTGCCGGACCTTTCAAAACTGCTCCTTTGTCACCATTCATTTTGTCTTTTCCCTGCTTCTGCCAAACGGTCCGTTTTCCTCCATGCCATGGTAGTTTGACCGATCTCCTGAACCCACCTGCAATCAATCAACAATCATCATTTGTTGGGCCTACGTTACAAAACAAAGCAGCAAAATATACCAATTGAAATAACTATTCCACAAGGAAATGGCTAGGCGCACCACCTGCGGGCTTGACAAACCTAGCCAACGACGGTCAACAAGAAACTCTCTGGTGGGAAAACTTAAAGTTACGGACAGGCGAAAACTTAAAGTTACGGGTAGACCAATTCGCAGGCGGGAAAACTTAAAGTCGGCAATCGGAAGGAAATGACATCAGAGGCCAAACGGCTTTCCCAGCCGCAACGGCGGAAGAGACACAAGTTACGGACAGGCAAAACGTGGGCGAGAGAGGTTTTAATCAGAAGTCGGACGGATTTGCACTTCGGAAGCCAAATGACTTTCACAACTGCAACGGCGGAAAAGAGAAGGCTAGATCCAAGCGACACATAGTCGGGATTCAGAAGGATTTGCACTTCGGAAGTCAAATGAATTTCACAGCCGCAACGGCAGAAGAAAAATGGCTTCGGGCACGCAGCTAAAAATAGGTTAACACAGATCGACAGTCGGGAAGAAATGGACTTCGGGTGCTAAACTACTCTGGGTTCCGCAATGACGGAAGCAAAAAGGCTCCAGCTTCCGATCCAACAAGAATGACTCCCAATAAATATAAAAGACTCTAAGTGTTTAGACAGCTTTAAAATCAATAACGGCCAGAAACCTACTATCTCCGCAATGACGACCCATAAGAGAAACAATCATCAATATTAAACTCAACTCTGCGACCCGCTGCGACATTCAAACATAAACAAATTCTGAGAACAGGCTGCATATAAGTTGTTAAAAATATCCAAAATTAAAACATGATCAACAATCAAGGATAAAACAACCTGAAGCAATATTCCATCATGAGGAGGGGCCCAAAATTTAAGAAATTTGGGGAGAATTGTTGCAGCTGCAACAATTGGCGATTACCTGGTGAACCTAGATCTCTGGGTGATTAATATTTGAGTGACAGATTGTTTAACAATAAGAGCATCCTATTGAATTATTCCAGCTATCTGGATCTCTTGAATGCCAAAAGTGTGTACCTTCAATCATTGATAATAGTCCGATTTGGGAGAGTGGAAACAAGATTTTCTAGTCTAGATAACTCTGTTGAGGCCAGAAGATGAGTTTCATTATTACCTCTGTCTTCAGGTAGCTGATAGCTTGGACACCATAGGATTGCAGCACATGGTAAACATAAATATTCGTTTGTTCCTCGTTCCCATGCCATGTTAGCACTTTTTTGTGCTTTTGGACTTTTGTCCCTTTTCTTATGAGTCCTCCTGCATGCCTTTCTTACTGAATTTTAATTCAGGATCCTCTATCCCATACTGTCCTTTTGTGTGAGAGATGTATTAATTTTCATCTCACGGACGGAGAGGATCTTTTGGCAATTCAATACTTATGATTCAACATTTGCTTTGATTTATGATGCTTTCATAGGAGTTTTTTTACTCTTTATTTGCCTTTCGGCATTCGTTTCTTGGCATGGGGTCATTTATATTTAATATATTGTTCACCTTGCTCCTTTCCATGGGTCCTCTACTATTGCTCCTTAGAACATTGTAAGTATGACGTGGATGGAGCCCCAACATAGTATTCCAGACTCTTTGAATCCGATTTATTTCACAAGGGTTAAGCAGGACTTCAATGCACACAGAATTATTTGAGAAAACGACTAAAACTGGAAGAAATTCTTTTATACAAACAACAACTCACAGTCTGATCACTAAAATGTTTATCACTCCCAAAAAATTTGATGTTCCCCATGCAACCGCGGGTTTGTCCCCTTTATTGAAAACAAGAAATCTCAAACTAAAGCAAACTGAAAAACATGACTCAAAAGACAACTAGATGAATTATTTATATACAAGACAGAAGAAATCAAACAAACTCAAGAAAAATAAGGCTTGAGAACCAAACCATTTACTGGTAGGTTCTCCTCCCACCCCTGCAGATCTTGCAACTTGTAAGTAGAAGGACCAAGCTTGGCTACAATCTGAAAAGGACCTACCCACAACTGCTGGAATTTGGTATGCTTTCCTCTCTCATCATGGGGGTGATCCCATTTGAGTACTAAGTCTCCTACTTCAAAGTCTTTTGTCCTATCTTTATTCTTGTCGAACCATCTCTTAACTAATTCTTGCTGTTGCTTAAAGCGTTCCCTGGCTTTAGATCTAGCCTCTTCTGCTTTCAGGAGATTATATATTCTTATTTGCAAGACTTCATCATCTGACCCTCTAGACTCTTGAGCTAGTATGGAAGATGGTAGCATGATATTGGGAGGAAGGATGGCTTCTTTACCATAGATAAGGGTATATGGAGACACTCCAATTGCAGACTTGGGGGTGACTCTATCGGCCCAAAGGGAATTTGGTAATGCTGAGTACCAACTCCTCTGGTTTTCTACCATAGTCTTCTTTAAAATTCTAATCAAATTTTTGTTAGAGGATTCAGCCAGGCCATTTCCTTGTGGATAATAATTAGCAGAATAATGCAATTTTATCCCTTTATCATGAGAAAATGCAGTTAATTTAATCGATGAAAAGTATTTAGCATTATCAAAGACTAACGAAACTGGAACTCCAAACCTGGTCATGATATGATCTTCCAGGAAGATGATGACTTCGTCTTCATTTATCTTGCGCAGCGGGATAGCTTCGACCCAACGAGTGAAATAATCAGTAGTGGTCAGGATGTACTTGTGCTGCAGAGAGGAATTCAGTTTTATTTCCCCAATAATATCCATCCCCCATTGCTCGAATGGTTTTGTGATCATCACAGGATTTAGGGGTGCTGCTGCTTTAGGCTGTCTTCCACCACACCTTTGGCAAATATCACATTTCCTGACATGTGCATGTGCATCCTTGAAGAGTGTAGGCCAATAGTAACCAGCTCTGAGGATTTTGTGGGCTATAGTGTCTCCTGAATAATGTCCCCCAGCAGGACCGTCATGTAATTATGACATTACTTTCTTCGCATCTTGTTTTTCTAAGCATCTGAGGAGAACCCCATCATAATTCTTTCTGAATAATACTCTTTCAACAAGTTGATAGGAGGCCGATTTAAGACGCAATGCTCTTCTTTGCTTGGAATTCCAATGTTCTGGAAACATCCCTGACTACAGGTAATGCACAAGGTCTCTATACCAAGACTCAGGAGCTGTAAACAAAGGACATACATCCATTACATGTAATTTGGCCTCATCCTCCCATGCTTGCTCTTCGTTGTTCCCACTTTCAGTCATCAATTTGCACAACCCTTGACCTTTCACTATAGAGGCTGGCTTGAATTCGAGGTCGTACTCTTGAAGAGCTGTTACCCAGTTGCCCCTTCTTTCTCCTAACTCTTTTTGTATGAGAAGGGATCTTACAGCTCGGTAGGGGACTATTACCTTGGTTCGATTTTTTAATATATAAGGCCTGAATTGCTTCACTACCTTAAATACTGCGTAAGGTTGCTTATCAATGGCTGGGTAGTTTAATTCAGCCCCTTGCAGACCAGTGCTCATGAAGGATATTGGGAATTCATCCCCTCCATCTTCCTTTTGCATAAGCACAGCTGCTAGCGAATCATCGGATGCAAAAGTATATAAAATAAAGTCTTTATTGAAATCTGGGCTTTTCAAGGAGGATGCGTGTGCAACAGCCGTCTTGATTTTGCTGAAAGCATTCTTCTCAACTTTCGTCCACTTGAACTGTGCATTTTGTTTCACCATCTGCTGTAGTGGTTTGACAATCTGGGCAAAATCAGGCACAAATCTTCGCACTAAGTTTATTGTACCCATAAATTATTGCATGCCTTTTTTATTATGAGGCAATGGGATTTGTTCAATAGCCTTAATTCTTTCTGGATCTATAGAAATTCCTTTCTTTGAGACTATGTGACCCAGCAACTTGCCCTCCATGAGCGCGAATACACACTTCTTAGGATTGAGGGAGATGCCATATTTCCAACAGCGTTCGAAAATTTGCTTTAAGTGAAACGCGTGCTCTCCTCTTTTCTTCAAGAATATTGTAATGTCGTCAAGGTATACTACAGCACTTCATCCAATCAATCCATAGAAATATATGTCCATAGCTCTCTGAAATGTCGTTCCAGCATTAATCATCCCAAAGGGCATCCTTCTATAGGCAAAGGTTCCCCATTTGGTCCTGAACGTTGTCTTTAATCTGTCTTCTTTGGCTACCAATACTTGATTATAGCCAGAGAAACTGTCTAATAATGAAAATAGTTCAGAACCTGAAACCATTTGTAACAGCTGCTCCATTGGTGGCACAGGATAGTTATCTTTATCCGATGCACGATTTAAGTTCCTGAAATCCACCCAGAGTCTGATTTCTCCAGACTTTTTCCTTACTAGTACCAGATTTGATACCCACTCAGAGTGTCTGACTTTGAAGATGATTCTTGCGTCCAACAATTTCTTCACTTCACTTTGAATCAGCGGTTCCAATTTTGGATGCATTTTTCTCAAAGGTTGCTGATATGGCTTGACACCTGCTTTAATGGGAACGACATGCTTGTTGATGTTGGTGTCATATGTTTTCAAATCTTTGTACATCCATGCGAAAACATCTTTATATTGTTTAAATAGACTGATGAACTTGTCTCCTTCTATTAGTGAACAACACTTACCGAGATTCACAAATTTGGGATTCGTCTCATTCCCTAAATTTATCAGCTCGAACTGTAGAGATGAGCTGTGGGTCTTCACGTTGGCTGGTCTTCTGAACTTTTCATTAAAATCGAACATTTTTTCTAACGTTCTGACACCTTTAGGAATGAAATTGTCATATTTCATCTCGGCCTGATGTTCCTCATCATCTATAATGGCTCCTTTAAAGACCTCGTCGTTTGTCAAGAATTCTATTATTTGCTGATCATCGTCGAACACTCGCAAGTTGGTGATCATATCTGGTACCGAGGGCCTGAAAAGCAGTTCGACAGAACATCGATTATTAGTGGGTACGAGCCTAGCAGCTAATGTGGCCAACAGGTCAGCTGCTGCGTTTTTAATTCTTGGAATTGAAATAATGTTGAATGCATTAAAACATTTAAGCAAATCCCATACCTCATTCTGGTAAGCCTTTAAGTTAGGAGAAACACAATGTATCTGATTTTGGATTTGTTTCACAATAATTTCAGAATCCCCAAAAACTTTTAGATTACTTACCTTTAATTCAATCGCTTTCTTTAGTCCCTGCACCAGTGCTTCGTACTCAGCTGTATTATTAGTACACTCAAACTCTAATCTACATGAAAGGAAATGTTTATTCTTCTGTGGGTCAATCAGGACATAGCCATCCCCTGACCCTTCTAATGTCTTAGAGCCATCAAAAAACAAAATCCAAAAATCATTAACTACTGAATGTGAATCTATTCCTACTGCTAAATCTACTATTTTACAGTCAATCTCATCAGCCTGTGAGAATCGAAGGAGATCAGGCTGAGTGTCTGATGTGTTGCTGGCTTCTTCTGCTTGGTAATTCCCTGGTTCCAACTCAATAAAATAGTTTCCCAATACAGATTCCACTGGTACATTCTTCTCCTCCAGTTGAGTAACATTGTACTTCATGTGAGGTTCTCTTAATATCTTAATCTGGTTCGGACTTCCTTTGTATGGAAACCATAGATGCAACCAATCTGAGGTGAAATATCCATTTAATTTGGCCGACCAATCCCTGCTTAGGACAAGATCATAAGCATCTGGTATATCAGCCACCACGATGTTAATAACTTGGCAAACTTTGTCATTAGATGCCAGACAGACTAGGACATCTTCCAGCTCACCAATTACCTTTACATCTGTCCTATCCAACTGAAACACCCTCCATGTGGATGGCTTAGGCTGCCCATTGATCTTTTTACAGACTGATATGGGCATAACATTAACTGACGCCCCTGAGTCTACCAAGAATTTATGTACATTATGATTGAAAATTTCAAACGTGTGGAGGAAAGGTGGATTTTTGCTTTTAGACTTACCTCCAATGCTGGTTTCTCCAATTTATTCTTCTTCATGAGGTTGATTGTCAGTGGGCAGCTTCTCATCTGACGACTCAAGTGATTTCAACAGTATTTCCTTTTGTTGCGACACTTTACACATTTCGAATAGTGCAACATTTGCTTTCACCTTTTTTAAATCCTCCACTATGTCATAGTCCATCGGATGCTCAATGGGATGAGGCTTATCAGCATTCATATTTCCTTCCTCTAGCCTAGCCAACATATTATTCTGCTTTGGATCTTGACTAGTGACAGTGAATTCTGGAATTTTATCAGCCAAAGATTTGTTTTGAAATTTCTTCTTAACATTTCTCTGCAGCCTCTTAATCTTTGGGAGTATAAGACTGTCTTCTTTAACTGTCCCTTGGCTCCTTGTGGCTACGTTGGTTTCCACAATGTCCTTGTACCCCTGAGTCTTTTCTTCTTCAGCATCAAATAACGAGACAGAATTCCATAAAGCCATGGTTTCCTCTTCCTGTTCTTTAGTAGAAGTAGAAGCAGAATTCTCTTTCCTTTCTTCATCTCCCTCTTATGTTAATCTAGAATCTAACAGTTGATTCATGACCAACGTCATTGAGTTTATCCATTGAGGACAATTATTTTTAGAGTGTGGTTGTTGGTGGAAAGTGCAAAAATTGTCCAAGCCCACCTCTATTAAATTCATAGATGCAGTATTGTGAGGAGGAGGTTGAGATTGATGGTTATCCTCTCTTTTCTTATAATATGGCTTATAAAACTTTTGTGCTTCCTTTTCTTTCTCCATATCTATGATCTTGTTGGACAACTTCTACATCATTTTGGCCATATTTTCCAAATCTGGTGACTTTTCTTCCTTAGGATTAGTAAACAATAAAGCTTTTCTTCCCACACCTTTCTCTCCCGACTGTTCTGGATAGTCTTCAATGCTCTCTCTTTCAGCTTCCACCACTTCTGCTCCTTCATAAGTTTTCCTCAAAGTAGGCTTGGCCCTACCTTTGGAAAACATGGCCAAATGAGGGCCTAAAGCTGAAGTATAATACTCAATCAGTACTTTGTCTGAAGGCTTATCTATTTCAGAGAAATTCTTGAGATATGCTGCAAACCTTTGCGTGAAACTATGCACTTTTTCTTTTCTTTCTTTCTTCAACACACACAGTCCTTTCATGAGGGCTGCATGAGTTTTCTAAGTTGCATACTTACTTCTGAAAATTCTTTCGAAGGTATCCCAATCGGGGATAGAGTTAGCAGGCAATCCAAAGTACCATGATGCTGTAGCTCCTTTAAGGGTATGAGGGAACAGTCTGCAGACTACATCTTCATATTCCCCGGCCCTTAATCCTTCAACTGCCAAGTAAAAAATTTATAGATGATCATCTACTAGTATTTTCTCATTGGGGTCAAACTTGGGCAACATCTTATCAAAGGATTGAGGTAGATCATGCAATGGAGGTGTCAGGTTTAATGGTGATCTGGCTCTCCATGCAGATGGCAGATTTGGTGGGTTAGGTGGTGGATTAGCATTCACTCCTACCATGAGTCTAGGTGGAGAGTGGGGAGGTGAGCCAATAGGAGTGTGAGCAGGAGAACTGTGAGGGGAATTTGGGCCTTCTTGGTTCAAAGGTAGTACAACTTATTGTAAGGCAGTTTCTACAAGCTCTTCCCAGTCTCCAACCAACACTGAGTCTTCTGCTACAGGACGATCTTTCTTTTTATACTCTCTTCTGGGCAATTCAGGGATGATCAGCAATCCTCCAATCTTCTTTACGTATGCCCTGGTGTTTCTTCTCAGATCATTAACAATTTCATTACCAACGGAATATAGATGTTCTCTTTCTTTCGGAATTAGATTATGAAACCCGCTGCTTTTAGAACTGTTACCGGTAGAATAGTATCGGGAAAACGGGTTTCCTCGGCCAGCCATACACTGGCGGCCCTCCTTCTAGCGCCAAAACTGTTGAGGCCCAAAAATTCCCAGGCAGCAACAGTAAGGGATTCTCCCCAATCAATGTTCCCAACTAGCCCATTGTCTGTTTGGTGTAGGGAATCCCTCCGGTTTGCGGTCCGGCTACCGTAGGTCAAGTACAAAACAAAGGCTTTACCGGTTACAGCCCGGTCCACCGATTTTTTGTATTATTGATTTAAATTATGAAATGCAAATTCCTAATTAACAATGCAGGGTGATAAAGATGCAAGGAATAGTCACAATGTGATGCGCAGGTTCTTACCTCTTGTCTTAAGGCTCACAAGCATCCAAATCACATACAACGAGAAAAATAAACTAACTACCTAATATATCCCTAGGGAGCAGGATTATCATTTATTGGTGAGTAATACATTTTGTACATGCAATAATGAAAAGTTACAGACAGCTGATACTTCTTTCAAGACACATGAACAATTTGCAGATTTTTGAACAACTAGTTAGCCAATTGTTTTATGAACACCATTCATTACTCACAGTGGAAAACATCCCAAAAAGATATTGAAGAACATTCAACAAGAACATAGGTTCAAGAAGTTAAATAGCCAACGCCGGTCAACAGGAAACTCTCTGGCCGGAAAACTTAAAGTTACGGATAGGCGAAAACTTAAAGTTACGGGTAGACCAATCCACAGGCGGGAAAACTTAAAGTCAGCAATCGGAAGGAAATGACATCGGAGGCCAAACAGCTTTCCCAGCCGCAACGACGGAAGAGACACAAGTTACGGACAGGTGAAACGTGGGCGAGAGAGGTTTTAATCGGAAGTCGGACGGATTTGCACTTCGGAAGCCAAATGAATTTCACAGCCGCAACGGTGGAAAAGAGAAGGCTAGAGCCAAGCAATGCACAGTCGGGAGTCAGAAGGATTTGCACTTCGGAAGATAAATAACTTTCACAGCCGCAATGGCAAAAGAAAAATGGCTTCGGACACGTGGATAAAACAGGCTAACATGCATCGACAGTCGAGAAGAAATGGACTTCGGGTGCTAAACTACTCTGGGTTCCGCAATGGCGGAAGCGAAAAGGCTCCGGCTTCTGATCCAACAAGAATGACTCCCAATCAATATAAAATACTCTAAGTGTTTAGATAGCTTTAAAATCAATAACGGCCAGAAACCTACTACCTCCGCAACAACGACCCATAAGAGAAACAATCGTCAATAGTAAACTCAACTCTGCGACCCACTGCAACATTCAAACATAAACAAATTCTGAGAACAGGCTGCATATAAGTCATTAAAAATATCCAAACTTAAAACATGATCAACAATCAAGGATAAAACAACCTGAAGCAATATTCCATCATGAGGAGGGGCCCAAAATTTAAGAAATTTGGGGAGAATTGTTGCAGCTGCAACACAATGTTAATCGACAACCTGCAAATAGAAATGAGGGTTAGGAAACAAAACAAATAAACAACCATGAAAAGAAATTATACCTCGCTTAGGTGGAAATGGGCCACCATGCCCTAGCTCATAGGAGCACCTCTCTCTTGGTTGGGAAGCAATGGATTGATAAGATGGAGATGGAGGAGAGGGAGAGTGGGTGGTTTGAGAGCAAGAGGTCTCAAAGCATCCACGGGCAGCATAACAATAGGCAAGTGAGGAGTGTTTTGAGAGTGACCCCCCACCCTCCTTTTATAGTTTTTCCAAGGGATTTTAGGGTTTTAAGCCCTTGGTTAGGGCTTTAGCCTCTTTTTTGGGCCTTTAGCCCCTTCCACCCTAACTTTAGCCCCTTTTAGGGTTTTAGCCACTTTTTGAGGGCTTTAGCTCCTAGGGGGCTATTTTGGGCTCTTTTTTGGGGTTTTTAGCCCTTTTCTTCATCCTTGGGCTCTTTTGGAGGTGTGGGGGTCAAATGGAAGGTCTTATGGAGTGAAATGAGTGTTGTGAGATGGTGTCCTTGGGTGGTGTAGGCCATAGAGAGCTATGTGGGGGATTTTTGGGTTAACATATACAATTACAGAGAGACATTTATGTATCCAAATGTGGAAATTGTTTGGGAAGCATACCGTACAGGAACCTTAATTTAGAAAACCTTATAAAGGATTGATATGAATCTGAATACATCACAGGTTTCTTACTACCTCATGTTTCTATTTCTTCTTTTTGGATCAATGTGTCTACTTTGACACATTCCTCATTTCACTTAACTGACTTCTTGTCATTATCAAAGCATTTAGTATAATATTTTTCATCTGTAGAAATATTGTATGCATCATCCTGTCCAGTCACACCAGTTGGCACTGGCTCCACTAAAGTAGTTGCAGCCTCTTCAACACATGTAGACATAGCTTCCTAAGCCCAATGACTTCGTTTAGAGGGAGGCAGGGAAACTTTATCACTCGGTAGGCTACTTCACAAACACTATTTATCAACCTTTGGTGGAAAACACATAGGCCTTTCCATAAAAATTGAAGACATCTTCCCATGTGGAAAATCAACTTCAGTTTCAATACTGTTAGAAATTAATTTATTGTTAGTTCTCAAATGGAATTCATTTAACACACAAGCATTATCCGATGCCATTTTTTCTCCATTATTGTCATTGGCACTTGCTATGCCTCCTTTATTCGAGCCTTCTACAATTTTATTGGTTTCATCTTCAGCTTCAATTCTTTCCATTTTTACCAAATGAAAATGTTCATCAAATTTAAGTTTCCTTGCCTTGATCTGTGTCCTTTTCTTTCGATGATCTACTCCAAATAATACTTCAAGAACATTTTCTTCTTCCATGCAAATATTTATCTTTATTTGATTATTTGATCTCTTTGGTAGAGTTGATAACCCTGAATTATGTTTCTTCAAGAGCTTTCTTTTCTTCTTCAGAATGGAATTCTGATGCAAAGAAGTGTTTGGAACTACCCTAAATTCATTGTATTTAGTCACAAATGTAGAAAACACATGATCTTTGACATTAGGAACATAATTTTCATGAATATTTTCAAAATCTTTTTCACCCTTCAATTTTTCTTTACAGTTTGAAACCTAAATGCTCTCTTTAGTGTTTCCTTGTTTAAAAGATTCAAAATTGCTGATAATGTTATTTGTCACTATTTTTCTATGATCTAGAAACTCACTTTTAGACACTAATTGAGAACCTCTTATTTCTTTTTCCATGCTTTTCATTTTCTGACCAAACTGTTTTTCACTCATGGTCTTCTCTAAAATAATGCATGTATCTGGTGATTGTATCCTAATTTCTTCAAGATAAGAAGAAAATTCAAAATATTGTCTCCATCATTATGAATATTGCTTTCACTCTCCGATGACCTTTTAAAATATCTCTTTGTTGTCTTCAACTCTGGCTCAGTTATTAAAGATACTACACCAAAAACATCATACCTCAAATGGTTCTCAAAATGGCTTGTAGGCACTGCACCGGCAACATTAGACCTCAAATGGTTCTCAAAATGGCTTGTAGGCACTGCACCAGCAACATCAGACCTCAAATGGTCCTCAAAATGGTTTGTAGACTTCTTTATCTTTAGTATGGACCTCATATTGTGGGATTTAGATGTTGATGATGAACTTTTCTTTTTAAGCCCAACCTAAACTGAATTAAGCATCTTCCTGTCTTTCTTATAAGACGATATCAGGGATGTAGCAGGATTTTCTTATTCTCACCTACCCCGTGTGTATTTTTCCTGTTTTATTACCTAGTATGTACTTTATCATGTTTCTTGGAAAAAGTATCATAATGCATTTGATTAGATGTATCTTTTTGCATTTTCAACATTTCCTCTGTTAGCAATATCATTTTGTATCTTTTTTGCATTTTCAACTTTCAATCGGTTAGCAATGATCTTGGAAATGATTTTTTAAATAAGATTGCATAAAGAGGTGTTGGGCTGAATTAATGTCATTTTAATTCCATTGTAGTATTTTCCCAGCCATTTAATTTGTCAATCTGAGTTTCGCAGGATTACGAAACACATGCAAAGTATATGCAGAAATGAAGTGAAATTAAGCTAATCTAACCCCCCCGTTAAACTAAGATTAATCTAATCTAACCTCCCTTAAGATGAAACAAGCAATTCCTAATCTAATGCTGGAAGATGAAACACACGGTTGAAAGTAAATTGCATAAAAGAAAGACAACATATGAAGAGCAACAAGACAACACATGTGAGCTCACATTAACAATCAAGCAATCTTAATTTACATCACAAGAATCAATGACAAATCATGAAAGCATCAAAACCAATATTATGAACAAAATCTAAGAATTTCCTTTTCCATATTACAAAGTCAAGACTAACTTCTACAATCTACTATTCTCTAAGNATCATGAAAGCATCAAAACCAATATTATGAACAAAATCTAAGAATTTCCTTCTCCATATTACAAAGTCAAGACTAACTTCTACAATCTACTATTCTCTAAC
>LPNX010460261.1:45789-65583 GCA_001517045.1 Pseudotsuga menziesii | reverse complement strand
ATAATCTAAGATCTAAGATATTCTAAGATAATCTAGCCTTTAAGATTATTGAAATGAAGAGAGAGCACTCTCTTTTATACATGAAGGAAATGACCATCTCATAATGAGAGATCCACTATTCACTCAACTACTTTCCTATTATTACAAGATATGATCCCTTCAAATCCTCCACATATCTCTCACCAATCCTTCACATGTCTCTCTACCAAATCTCCATGATCTTCTCCTTGGAATATTCTTTGCATAACTATCTCCTTGAAATGGTGGAGGAGATATACATGAAGTCTTTTCTTTGAATTAATCATTCACATTATTCCTGCACATTACAAAGCTCATCCATACTTTGAGATATTAGTGAAAAACATGTTAATTTTCTAATATTTAATCATAAATTCACTTATAATACTAAAAATAAACTTAATTGGAAATAATAAGGTGAAACCCACATATATGTATGGAAATGGTATGATAAAAGGTTAATGGGACGATGAAATGTGAGGAATAGCAAAAGATAAAGTGGATGAAAAAGTGACATTTTTGAGTCCCAACAAGAGGTTGGTCTGTACGCGTGGGAGAAGTTAGCAGTTTTTCTTATGGATGGGTGGGGTACCATTTTCAGTCTCTCTTAATCCCTGTTTTTGAGAAAAATGGGACGTAACTCAACTCATGTACATGTCATCGTTAGAGATGGCCAATACTTATTTTCAAATGTGAGTATTGGTCTCCAAAATTCATGGTACGAGCTGATTTCTAGCACCTCATTCACTTTCACTCATTTCTTGTAAAATTGGCTTGCCTTCTAGAAAAATAGCACAATTGCATCAACATAGTCCAATTGGTGGAGTGTCACTAACCACTAGTCCAACGACATTTCAGTATTATTATGGTGAAACACTATTAACCAAGTCTCATAGAAAGAAACAAAGACTTAGGTAAGATCCCTGGAACTGTATCCCTCATTTTGTGGGTTACTCTGCTCCTTACCAACCTCGAGTACTTTAACCACAACCACTGGATTTGTAAGCCAATCCATTTTCCAATATATTTAATTTTTTTTACATCCTATAGAGAAGTGAAACACATGTTAAAGGATAATGATGTCGGGTTGTGCTCATTTTCTTTGATAAAACCAAAGTGGAAAACATCAATATAAAATGAAATTTACTCATACTACCTGGGTTGAGTTTATTATTGTCCATCTTATTGAGAATTATGTTTCTATATTTTAATCTTCAAAATTCAACATCTATTACATGGATTTTTCTTTTTGGTGTGAATGACCAAAAGCCACACTTTTTTTTATCTACAACCAAAAGGTTTATTTGCAGAGTAAGAATTAGAAATAAATGGATTGGAAAGTATTTCAATACATTTACATTTTCCCTATCTTAAGCTATGTACATTTTGTTTTTTTACAGTTGGTCATTATTTCCATAGCAGTGGGCTATAGCAGTAACATCATTAATTGCCTTTGTGCTATCATGTTCCTTCACATCCTTCAGTTTCAAGTTTGATCCCGTGCAACAAACTGGACGTCCATTATTCCTTACAAGTTGGATTTTGTGTTTCAGTTTTTATTGGCCACTTGAATCCATGGAATTTTTGATCTAGAACCAAATGGTAGAGTGCTCTTTTATTTGTAGAGTAAAAAATAAATGGATTGGAAAATATTTCAATGCATTTACATTTTTCCTATCTTAAGATTCACATTTTTTTTTTTTAAGATTAATCATCATTTCCATAGCTGTGGGCTATAGCGGTAACATCATTAATGGCCTTTGTGGTATCATCTTCCTTCACATCCCCCAGTTTCAAGTTTAATCATGTGCAACAAACTGGATGACCATTATTCCTTACAAGTTGGATTTTGTGTTTTATCTTTTATTGGCTGCTTGAATCCATGGCTTCTTGCACTGAATTTGTTGAATTCTGTGACTTTGAATTTGGAATGAAACAGAAAAAACTGATATTAGAATGCTTGTTTTTATTAATTATTGTGCAGTTTTTGTAAATGTTGAATGTAGTGAATGTGAAATAGTGTTAATCCCTTAGGCTTGTCAAGAATCAGGTAACTCTTATTCTATTATGTATCTTTGTTTTTCCTTAATAATATTTTTATGCCCATGGTCTCTTGGATTTTCTTTCCATATCCATTATCAGACTAGTAACATGTAGCCTCAGTCTTGGAATGTCTTCCATAGGATGAAGTCTGACATCTTGGTTGAAGCTATAAGTTACAATAGTGCAATATTGTAAAGTTGAAATTATTTCATATATTGTTAATGATCAAATGTTCTTATCTCAGTGTGTAGCAATGTAGATAGAGTATCATACTCGTAGTCAGACATCTATAGTCCCATCCCAAAGCACAAAGGTTGGCATTAGAATGCCAAGCATACAATTCTTGCTCCCTTTCTCCATATCACAGTGAAATAGTGCAATATACTTTTATAATTATTATTTAAAATAAAGAGTAATCATAAACTGTTGTTTAAAATTGAATATACTGATTGGAAACATTGAGGTATTTTGCTAAGACAAATTGATAACAACCTTATTTGCACAAGGATTTGTTGCGATCATTTTTGTGATGTTATGTTTGTGTTTACTTTTTATCCTCCTTTGGGACCTATCTATACTATTAGAATTAAAATTGAAAACAAATTTAATTCAAAATTTGATCAAGGATGTTGGGTATTTTAGGACCTAGTATTTGTACGGTCAAATAACTTAGTTATGAAATTTTTTGGTTCATTTTGAATTGTGTGGGATAGAATTACAAAATCAGAATTGTGTGGATTATTTATAACTCAAAAACTTATTTTAATAATTTAAGACCCCGGTGTGAGCAATTATCTCTTAAACTAACCTAAGCTCCACCAAACTGAATTTTCATATTTCACATTTTATATCATAATTCTCAATAGTTGTCATTTGGGTTGAAATGCATGAGGTGACTTCTACAGTTATTGGAAATGACCTTTATACACACATTGGATCCCATAGGTGAGACAAATCAATATACAAAGAAAAAATCAAGTTCTAGTTAGTGTGAAAATAGTGAATGTAGTTCATGATCATCAGTACTGGGTTTTGTGTAGTTGTCACATCCCCGCCCCTCTACTGGAGAGAGGATGCGACTATTCTGCTATCTAATCTGGGCAACTAGCCCCATGAACATAAAATGAAATGCATTGAAGTAATAACATGCACAGATGCATAAATGTTTAACACACAGCGGAAGCAAATCCATTCCATTCATTCACATGTTCATTGTAATTCATTATGAATTGTAATTGTAGAGATTTAAACACAAGAATACTTATATTATGAATAATATCGTCCCGCAACCAGCTATGTCGCTGCAATGTTCCACCCAACCATAGGCCAGTGTGCTCCTTAATCTCTTAGCAACATTTCCACCCCCGAGCTGGGCATGATTCCCATAAGCAGGCTCACACATTGACAAAGATATGTTAAAACTCATCCAAGCCAAAGCTATGTTTGGGATTATCAGGCTGCCAAAGGGATGGAAAGGCTTGTTTACTAAGCTACTGAGCTCAATCTTAGAACTATGGACACCTGCACAAGATTTGACTTGGATTTCCCAACACATACACACCCAAGACAAGGAATCATCCCCTTCTTTGTTGTACAGTCCCTCAGGATATGCATTCCCTTCAAGTGCTATTCAAGATGTGCAGTAAGGAATAATCATCCCTCAAGATCCATTAGTGAGGTTGCTCATGCACTATATTTATCAAGCAGTTTACCTCTTCCACTCCTAATAGGATTCAAACCAAATCAAGGAGCATAACAACTCAAACCAAGGAAAGGGTGCACATACAGCAAAATACCAATTGTTGGTCCTTGGAAAAACGTTTGGAAACCCAAAAACGGACTTACAGATAGGGAAAAACACCAACGAGAGAAAATACAATCTCAACAATCATTTAATGACACCATAGAGCCAAAATCGACCTCTACAAAAACCAAAATCGTATTTCTGATTTATGAAGGCGACTATGGCAATACGGGAGCCAAAACAACTGTTATAAAACCCAAAAATGTGGATCTAGATTCTTGGCCACTCAGCAAGATAAAAAACAGCTCCCAGCCATTGGAGAATCCATGAAAACGCAGGAAAACATAAATATTCATTTCCCACTTACTGAACAATACCAAAACAAATTTATGGGCATGAAAAAATGAGGAAAATGACTCCCAACGTGAAGGATGAACACACATGAAGCTTTAGCTGCATGAAGGAAGCCCATGTGAAGGAGAATGGTGAGGAGAAATGGAAAACTTGGGTGTATGGCCAAATGGGCATGCATTTTGGTTGTTAACTTGCCCCAAAAGTAAAAAACGTTTTTTTCCCAAAAATGGGTTTTCCCCATATTCGAATTTCCTACCCATACTCTTCCCATCCCCATGCAATAACTACTTCAACCGATTTATGGAAGATTTGAATGATTGGGTGAATGAGAAAAGAAAGGTAGTTGACTATTTCATGGGTTCTCCCTTTGACATTTGGATTTTCCCCATTGGCCCCAAAGGTTAAATATCCACCCCCTCCTTATCCTTAGGAAACCATGCCCCCATTTCATTATTTGTTGCATTTACATAGCTAGTTGGGGTTTTTAATTAAATTGCATATTTACATGATGCCAAAATTTTAATGTTCCGTCTAGCACGAAATACCATTGGCAATGATTTTAATCGCCGGAACATAGAATGTTAAATCGATGGTGGGGATTTTTCCTTTAGCTCCACACCATGATTAATTACAATATATACATCATATACATTTAATGCAAATGAGGTCAAAACCGGGGTGTTACAGTAGTGTGAAAATATTTCATGTGGTTCTTGAAGCTAAATACCAGGTTCTAGAAGTGCAACAATCCACAATCTTTACCATAAAAGAAAAGATGTTATGTTTAATGCAATTTTTTTTATACTTGATGAACCTTTGAAAAGGATTGGGGGTATTGACTATGGAACAAAAGGAACCTAAGGATTTGGATTTTACGGAGCAGCAACTAAAAATATCTTGAATTTTCTATTGCAGACCCAATCATTATTGAATTAGTACTGAAAAGAAGTCATTTTTCAGAGATTGGCATCACTGCATGATGCATGACATTGGATGCTTTGCTAATATGAAGCATTGTTGTAGGTTGAAATATTGTTTCTTGTGCATTTTCTGTATTCATGGATGATTGAACCCCAGAAAAGGAAAAATGAGTATCCTTGATGTAGAGTATCCTCGCTGTATAATTCCTTGGTATGCATTTAAAGGAATTTAAACTATGAATACATACAACGATACAACATTTATGGAAGCATGAGCATATTTTTACATGTCGTTTCATCTTATTTATATTTCCAAGTCAACATTTGAATAGCAGGTTTCCATTAGCCAAACTGTTTAAAATATTATTGTCTTTCTGTCACAACAAGGGGACATCTGTGAAAGCAAATACAACCATTATTCATATCCTAATGAAGTGGAGGAAGATCATACAAACAATGTCATTTTAAGTCTATAACAGTGAATGGTCAAGTTTATAGATTACTATATATATGTATTATTTGGAAGGGGTTAATGATAAAAAGATAAGATTGTTTTTTTGATGCAGAACCAAAAGGGGAGGGTGCTGGTCTGTACTAGACAGTATAATTTTCAATGCATTTAATTTTTTCCTCTATTAAACTAATCTTTTTTTTCACAATCACCCTACAGATGAGATTTTATACTTGATTTCGCTAATATTCATATGGTAGATATTCTTTGTTACAATGTTACAAAGAATGGGTAGACTGGAAATTCAAGTTGATAGCAATGAATCGACGGTCTGGGCATTTGAGTTGATAATAGTGAATGGGAAGTCGATAGATTCCCATATATGTTATGTTTCATGTTTCAATTCATATCAATTTTAAATATGTAAATATTAGTTTTTGCATTGTACTCTAAAATATTTTTGAAGACCTTGATACTCAAAGGACATTAATAAAATACTATTTTTTCGAGGGACAAAGTCCCTTCTCTAAGACCTTGCAATTGCAGATTGTGCGTTGTGTATATACACCCATTTTTAGTGCCGGTATCTCTCCCTTGTCTCTTTTCTTCATTTCCTTAATTATTTAAATTATAATTTAATTATTTAATTTAATATAATTAAATTGAATTTAAATGAGTATTTGTTGTTTATATATTTATGTAGTAAGTATTTTCTTTTGCATGCACTCATTGTCTGGTAAATCGGGGATTCGATATCCCATCATGATGTCTTGTAAGTGTCATGTATCCCTGGTCTCCTATAGCATGTGTGGAATCATCCCAGAAAAATGATATATTTTGGGATCTAACAAGGAGATCAAATTTCAATTAAGAATGCATCCACAATATACATCGAAAGAAGTAAGGTGCATTGTAAAATACATGTGGGGCATCATGCCAATATACTAGGTATAAATATAGAGGGGTATAAAAAATGTAAATGAAAAAATGGATACATGAAATATATAGTGGAAATAGGGGTTTTTTAAATTGGCAAGGCATATTGGGAGGGGGTTAAAAAAAATGATTTTGGGAGGTATTTTTCAATATTTTTTGAAAATAGGGGTATTGTTTCATACGCCATGAATGAACGTGCTATGGTATGGTTTCACTAAGTGAAGACCCCGTGAACCCGTTACACAGGAAAGAAGACTTCTCCTGACTTATTGTCATTCCTAATTCCAAACAAAAAACCTTAAGAATGGATTTAAAAGTCATCCATTGGACCTCCGAACAAGTCCCAAACAAAACCACATCTTCTAGAAAGAGGAGATGTGTAATGGCTAATGTAGATGAAAACTTAATTCCTTGTAACTTACCTTGCATCTAAGCTTCACCAATCAAGAGCCTCAGTCCTTCAATAACCAGTCAAAAGAGAAATAGGGAGAGAGAGCATCCCTATCTTAAGCCTCAGGACACATTTAATAAAACAGTTAGGGACCCATTAATGAGCACACAAAAAATTGTCGACTAGACATGCCACAATCCAATTTACAATATCCACATTCAACACTGCATGTAGGAGGATAAGCCTCAAAAACACCCAATTGACCCTATTGAAGGATTTAATAAGATCCATATTCAGAACAAGAGCATCCAGCTTATTAGATTTAATGGTGTGAAGCACTTCCTATGTAATTCCCACAACCTCAAGTATTTGGTAATTTCCAAGAAATCCAAATTGGTGATAACCTTAGCCAGCACTGGCTTCAACCTATTAGAAATAATTTTATCACCTTATAGACAAGGTTACAAAAGGATATGGGCCTAAAATCTGAGAAATTATCACATTTCTCACATTTAGGAACGAGTGTAATAAAGGCCGCATTGAGATATCTAGAGACATACCCTTTAGAATGCCGATTGTTCCATCACCACTAGTAAATATCCAACTAGATAAAACAAGGCTAAAAAAAATTCCACCGTCAAACCGTTTAGACCAGGACTTTGGTCCTTATAAAAACCCTTAAAAAAATACTCAACTTCGCTAAGAGTAACCTCCCTCCCAACATTTGAGGCATCCCCAATAGAGAAGAAAGTGGGGAAATGTTGAATAACCTTCCAAGATGAGGGCTCGTACTTCCTCCTTATAGTGTTTAGAAAAATATTTAATAACTTCACTCTTAAGTTTCCCCTGCTCATGATAACAATTACCTTCCTCATCGTGAAGATCCCAAATCGAATTGCCATTACACCTAGAGCTAGCATAACTATGAAAAAAATTGGTATTCACATCACCCTGTTAAATCCAAATAGCCATTCTCTTTAACCGTTGTGACAAGACATCATGTGCTGAAAAATGTTCCTTATGAGCCTTCAAGTCTAAAAGGAGAAGGGTATCCTCCTGTGATAAAATGCCAATGGGGGATTGCAGAAAAATAAGTTGAATATCCTTATCGATCAAATCCAGTTCAAGTCTCATCCTCTTCTTCATCACCTTCTCCCACTCAGCCACGGTCTGCTTCATCCTTTTCAACTTAAAACAAGGGACTTCATCGCATATTCCCCAGGAAACTCAAAACTGGACAAAGCATTCCAAACTCGGAGAGTAAACTCCTCCTCTCTTAGCCATGAGTGATTGAACTTGAAAGGATACTTGGGTCTAGAAATATGATGCTCCCATTCAAAAAATATAGGAAAGTGGTCCGAAATAACTGAAGGTATCATCTAGACTTGGTGTCAATCAAATAAGGTGACCACCGATTCAGATACAATAAATGTATCCAACCACTTGCTAATCCCCTCTTCCCCCACTCTATTGTTCCTCCATGTCAGCCCAAACTTGACTAGAGCAATGCCCACCATTTTGAGTACGAACAAGTAACTATGAAAAGTAATTAGATAAAGGGTCTATATGAGCTTTTCCCCCCAATATCTTTGCATCTGATAAGTTAAAGTTAATATCACCTGCAATGATGAGGTTAGGGTTATAAAAATACCCCCATCCACAACTACATTCTAAAATATGTATCTATTATGAGAGGGTCCATGACATTTTAGGAAATACAATGGAATGTTAGATGCCTTAAACCTCACCTTCACCAAGACACTATCCCGAGAGAGAAAAGCCTTGCAGTGGACCATATTAGGGTTCCATCTTGTCAATAATCCCCCCAATAGTACACCAACATCATATGCAAAAAATTCCCAACCCCGCATGATCTTAACAAATAAGAGTAATTCCTAGTCACGGGAACACATGGTTTCTTGTAGGAAAATAATATCGAGATTTATTTCATCCACCAACCTATTAAGGGCCTTTATTTTGGGAGGCCCTCCAAACCGCCAAATTTTGAAAGAGAGGAAAAGCATCAATTAATCAGATCATAGGGCATCGATGCTCTAAGTGCCCTACTATGAGGGGGAGGACCGAGGGAGAGACTTGCCCTAGCAGCCTCCTTAATTATGGTGGAAAGAGGAAGATACTTACTAGAACCAACCAATATCCCATCACCTTAAGGGACAAAGGAGTTCCTAACCTTTCTATCCTTTCTAATGGTAACATTTTGATGGTGGATGGATGCCAGAGGGAGAACATAAGGGGATAGAGGCAGCACATTGGTGAAAATAAGAAGGGCGTTAAGGATAGCAGGGTCTTTGGAAGAAGGAGCCTCCATCGGGATAAAAGGAGAGGGCTCCTGAGACAAAGGCCGAGACAAATTACTGGAAGCATTTGAAGCTAAAGGAGGGAACTCCTAATGTGAGAAAAGAGAGGCTCCTAGGGACTCCATTGTTCTGATATTAGTAAATGAAACCCTAGGGAAAGCATTCAAAGAGTGCAAAATACCCTCCCCTGAGCCTGACCCACTAGGTAAAGGTGCACAATTGTTCTCAAGAACCAAAGGAAACAGTTCCAACCCCCCCCCACCCCCAGGTAAAACCAACCCACTAACCACCAATAGGTCCTATACCTCCAAATCATCCTCTACCAAACTATCAGAGGTGGAAAACTACCAAAGATAAGCCTCTTTTTCCACATTATCAATGTAATCTAACTCACCCTTAGTTAAACCCTCATAAATAGTAGGTGAATCTGAAGAGTACATACCTGATGCAAGAGTCAGATTTTGAGGAGAAGAAGGTACCTCCCGACTATCTATCATCATTCCCACACCAAATTCCTCTTCATTGGAGTCAAATGAAGGGAAATGTTTTCCCTGAAGTAGAGAAGGGTAGTGGCTCTTTAGGTGTCCCGTGCTACGACAATAATGGCATATAAAGGGACTTTTTGATAATCCATACACTGAAAAAAAACCCCTATCACCCCATTGTACTTCCATATCAGCAGGTAAACCCCGCGCAACATCTAATTCCACTAGGATATACGCAATAGGATTTTTGAAAGAATGAAACATTTTCTTGTCAATATCCATAAACCTTCCCAGAGTATTTGTTAGTCCCAAAACCTCTCATGAACAAAGTGATAATGGTAAAGCCGATAGCATAACCCATAATTGCCGCTTAGTAACCCTTTCTCTGACTGGATCAAAATCCACATGCCACCTACTGAGAACCAATGATCCAAAACCAATATTCCATAAGTCGTACAGTATTTGTGTAGAATCATAGTGCTCCATGAAATGGAATACCACCCACCCATTTGATAGGTGTCTCTTTGTCGGAGCCTAGTTGAGGAGAGGTTTCCAATGCTGGGTAACCCAACTCAACAGAACATCTTTGTCCATCTTATCATACAGTAGTGTTCCCACCAATGCCCTAAGACAAAGACAATCCACCTTGTCCATGAAAACATCCCATACCAATACATAATGCCTCTTTTTTCTCTAGGGATTTATATGCCTTAGCCTTTTTAAGGGATTTGTCTTCTTTGACCGGAAACTCACCAGTACCACCTGGTGGCACAATGGACAAATTTCCCTCCCAAACTGGTACCTAACCAAACACCATGCCCAAATAGGTCATCGTCGTGGAATACGGGGATGTTTGAACAATACCAGCCTAACAAAGTAGGAATTCACGTGACCGCACCCACCACTAAAAAACCTAAACCCTGATAGTCCCAAATAGAACCCCTTGAAAAACTGACGAGGACAACGACCGAGAAAACAAATACCAAACACAATACCCAAACCTTGGCCAAGTCACTCAGACATATGAGAAAGGGTACAACTGAAAAAAACCAATTCCCACTTTTTTCTCATAGTTGGTACGAATCCCTCTAGGGTAGAAGGGAAAACTCCATGTCTATCTGAGGTTTATCACAGGTGCTCTAGTCATCAACTAGCTTCAAAATCCATTCTCCTTTATTAATATTTCTTATGCACACCCCTCATCTATATTGAATGTCAAATTATTAAAAAGAGAGAATGATTCCTTTACACATAGAAAAATACACCATTTAGGTGCAATAATCGTAACGGGTAGGTGGAAACCATGATCAACCACATGTATGGTGAAGGGTCACTCATTCAAAGGGTGTAGTTCACTACTAACAAAATACAGCACAATTAGTAGGCATGGTGAGTCAATAGATTATTTTCCCCTCTTAGCGATAGTGGATGTGGGATACAACAATGAGACTCCCACATATCAAGGAATCCATTTATCATTTATGGATCACAAGATAGGGTTTCTCGACAAAGTGGCTGGTTTGGTGTCTCGACTATTGGTTGGGATCACAATTGTTGTGAGCTATAAACCAAAAATACTTGAGGAGACAAATTTGAAATCAAAAGAGAAAGAATACGTTGTATATATACACGGGGTTTATTAGTAAGAAAATATCATATCAAATCCATTGATATTGGAGGTTTGAATACTCCTAAAAAACTCAAAAATACATTGCCTCTTATTAAGGGTTCAATGGAGGATTTTTAATATGACATAGTAATATAAATATTGAGGTTTATTTTATTTGGTTGGGTTGAGGAATAACCTCGAAATCGTGGGATGGATTCATACCTCCAAATCATCAGCTCAATTCATACCTCCAATTCATATGTTAGATCCATATTAGTCCTAGTTTTTATAAGGAATAACCTCCAAATAATAGGATAGATTCATACCTCTAATAATGGGATGCATTCATATCAGTCCTAACTGTTGCTAAGGATTAACCTTAAAATCATTAAACTTATAAAGTCTTTTTTTAGAATAATTTTTTAGGTTGGAATTTAGGTGGGTATTAAGATTCAATCAAACCTTGATCTAGGACAACCAAGAAAAGTTAGATCAATCTTTTTTGGCTCAATAGAACCAAGAAAAGTTAGATCACTATTTCTTAACTAATTATTTATTTAAACTTTTTATATTATTCTTTGACTTTTTCACATTTCCAGTTAGGAATAGTTGTTAGATTGAGTTATATTTGTCACATTCATAATTGTAATTTCAATTCTTATATGCAAGGCATCCATCTCAATATTGTATTAGAACTGACATGAACATAGGTGAAATCTAAATCCTTATTTGCATACCCTATGTGTTTTCACTACCATGAAATGGTATCATTTAAGTTTCACCATTTGTGTATCTTTATAACTTATTGCATGCTTGAAACTTAATAATGGAGATTTTTCTCTCTCCTATAAATGTAAAACAAATAGACATAACCCAAGAAAAGGTAACTGAATGTTGTTAATTCAATTTATTGCAAGAATAAATGTAGAGGAAGTGGAGGCAATTCATTGTATATTGTGAATGACTTAATCCAAGTTATGCACATGATCATATGGTGTTATTGGAAAGTATGAGGAATTTTTCTATCTTCGTTTGAGTTAAAACACCAATGATGTTTTTTTGGTAGGAAGGTAGGGAATTCCATCCATGAAAGGATTTCAATTTTTCATTTTTATGGAATTTAATTAATAAAGCTTATAGAAAACATGAGCTCTCTATGGATATACTTGTATTTACATGATATAAAATTGGTAGATTGGTAGGTTATGGTGTGAAACATCTGCATTTCTCATGTTTTCTAAGAATTGCACTGACTAATAGATTAACAGTATTTTTCATTCTTTGTTACATTTATCTCTTTATTGGGTTTTCTTTTACCCCCCATTACTATTTTGTTGGGTCTTCCACTATCCAACGCTACAAATTGATTNACAGTATTTTTCATTCTTTGTTACATTTATCTCTTTATTGGGTTTTCTTTTACCCCCCATTACTATTTTGTTGGGTCTTCCACTATCCAACGCTACAAATTGATCAGTCACCCCTGCAATCCTAGTGGTATCATTATTATCATTATACTATTATTTTATTTAACATATTGTTTGCTTATACTAAGATGCATTGAGGCTCCTTCTTGTTACAACTTGATAATATGATAAAAAGGGGTATTAAGATTGGGTTGATAAAAATGGATACCTACAATATATGGTTAAACTAGGGGTTTTCTTAATTGGAAAGGTATATTGGGAGGGGGGGTTCAACAATACAATTTTAGGAGGAATTTTCCAATATTTAGTGAAATTAGGGATATTCTTTAATATCTTGCGAACGGTCATGATATGAAACAAGTTTACTGAGTGACCCCCCCTGTGTATACTTACTTAATAAGGAGACCAAATGCATCTGGTGGGGAAATCACTTGAAGCATGTAACTTGTAGCCTCATACCCTTCTTAAGCATCGAAGGCCATGCCAAGACACTTCAAGTTTTGGAACATGTATAGAACTATTTGTAGGGTTATTTAAAGGGTTCTTGTCTATCATTCGTATTAAATAAAATCCCACAAGGAGAATTTTTCTATAGGGTAAGTGCTAGTATCGAATCTCCACATAAGGATATCCTCACTATCATCATAAGATCTTAAAAGAAGAAACACAATAGCAATTTGAATGGATAGAAAGTAGGGAGGATGTAAAAAAGACTTCATATTATATGTTCCATATGAACACTTATTTTACTCAGAAGGTATGTGTATCATTAGAGCTCGATGGTCTCATTAACATTTTTGAAACCCTTGATAGGCATCACAAATAGAATTATTATCACAAAAGGTAACATAATAAACTGACAGCAATTTGATCTCATTCGAAAGATGAAGCATCAAACTGAGAACAATTGCACCTATAGACGTGTTTTTGGTTTCTCATGTTGCACATTTTAGTTCATTTGCATGAGGATTCTCATAATGTCAAACATCACCAAAAAATCCCAAGATTTCGAGTAGCTAAAATGATTCAGTTAGCTCTCAGACATAAGATAAAGGCATTGACAAAAGGACATCAAAGGTACGGAGCAAGTATCGATAGTTTCCATATTCTTTTTCATGTCCCTCTCATTTGCACTTGTCCAAGAGACTAACAATGAAGCAATGGCAGGTAAGGATACTTCTATTTCCATTCATTAGGGTGAAGGCAGTGTGCCCTTCCATCAGAGGTACATTCTGTTTTCTTGCATGTTTTTTTTTTCTATTTGTATATTTTTAAGACTGGTGTCTTCATGCATGTAGGTTACCTTCAATACAATTTGAGCATGAAGCAATCATGTTGTTTGTGTTTCACTCGACTATACTTGAGATGATGAGAGAAACATAGTGTATCGAAAACCTCTTGTTATCAAGGTTCTAAAACCAGCCATGGTCGTTGTATTGATGAATTTCAAACTCTTTTGTATATCAATAAAAAAACCTATTGTGCATACTTGCATCCTTAACTTCATTTTTTTATTTTATGTTGTTATGTTTTTTTTAATTGTAAATATTTTTTAATTTTGTTCAATTTTTTGTCATAGATTTAGATTGCAGGATTTTATCCTTCTAATCTAAGTTTTGTAAAATAAAACTAGGTGTTAATATCAATTTTATGTTCTTTTTAACATAACAAATAAATTTCACTTAAAAGGTTACATTTTACATTAACGCTCACAACTTAAACTTGACTACCTCACATAGCAAAATTTGTATACACACATAATGCGCCACACAAAATGTTCATAATTAATTCTGCAATTTCACTAATTGTTATTGGTACTAAATTGACATAACATTCTGCGACTTAACAACATTGATTTTGTGCTTTATATTATCTAATATATTTTCATTTTTATCATTTATATCTATACTCTAATGAACAACTTTGCATTCTTATTTTTTTCATTATTTTGCTTTCATTTCAAGAGGCTAAGAATGTCTTTTGTTTATTAAGTTTCATTAATTAATTGTTATCTCAATTTATTACTTAGTTTCATTGCATTCCATCACTAATGATTTAATTTTTTCCATTACCTTTAATCGCTTTTAACTTAGCTCGATTTCAATTATTTTAATGCTAGTTCATTTTGTTAAGTTGTATATATGTTTTCTACTAACATTTGTAGGTGCTAATAAGTAGAGGGCTTTAAACCATAATACATTTTCCATCTCCATTGATGTTTTTTTTCAATATCCCATGAATTAACATACTTTGGCGACCATATTAGGGACCTTTTAAGTCATAATTTGGTGACCATACTAGGGACCATAATTTTCCTCATCTTTTTGTAGAATTTGTTCATGGATCCTTTCTTTTATGGCTCTTAGGATGTAGATCTATCTTTGTTTATGTCTCTTGGCTTACAACATGGATTTGATAAAATATTTGTAGCAATTTGACCTCCTTTCTTCAACATTCTCTTTAGCATCTTGCTGGTGATGAGTTCCTGCTTAAAAATACGCCACAAACTTAGGGGTTTTATACATATAAATCATATGAATGCACTCATGATATATTTTTTTAATTTTCAAAAAAAATTCAAAACTATTTGTAATACTACCTTAGCACCTCCCTGACAATGGCACCGGAAAGTGACATTAAAATGAACTACAACTATAAAATTGAATCCCTTGGCTCATTACTTAAATTATCAACCCGAGAATTCATACAAACCTAAAAGAGCTACCATGCACTATATATGAAGTTGCAAAGAAATCATTCGTCTAGTAGTAAAAGTGAAATCTATTATAACAACATAAAATAAATTTAATCTAATAAAACAATACATGAAATATACTCTAAGATGAAAATTAAATCTAATATAAATAATCAAATATTCAATAATGTTTAATGATAGGTTGCAAGAGCATGATATCTAGCTTCCCTATTTGGCAGTAAGTTCCTTATCTAGTAACATCAGAGACAAGTACCATGAGACTTCTCATCTAGTTTAAAACCTTTTAGCGAAATCCCTTTTAGTACTCTACCTTTATATTACCAAAGAAATGCATTTAATAGATTCAATGTTTCATGCAAGTGGTCACAACAAGCATAGGATTATAGATGGCTAAACCAATTACTAAAAGCAAGATCATATGTGTCAAAGAAATGACATGAAAATAAATAAATTTGAATCTAATAAACATGAAAGAAATCTATTTTAAAACATGTAAAGAAAATGGAATAATAAACATAAATATAACCATGTGAAATATAAACAAAACAAAACTATTCAAACTAGATTGAGAAAACTGCTAACTCTAGGAATGACATGAAAAACATAAATTTTAATCTAATAAACATGAAAGAAATATATTCTAAAAGCAACATAAATCTAACTATGTGAAAGATAAACAAAGAAAATATATTCAAACCAAAATGACAAAAAATACTAACTCTAGGAAAATTACAGACTTACTACACAAAACATAGAAAACACAAATTTACTACAAAGTATGAGAAAAGGAAATATTTTTTATAATCAACACACATATTTTTACATTCAATGTAATCCGGATTTAAAAAATATAGAATGAAATTCACAAAAAAAGGGAAAGGTGTGTAAAGGTCCACAGTCCCTCCCTTGAGTGGGATTTACCCAAGGGAGCTCGTGGAACCCCACTGGAATCCTTTCCAAACTATCTAATTCAGAGGTAAGTCAAAACTAGTATTTTTTTCATTAAAATTCTGCCATTAAAAGAAGGTAGCAAGTTGCTTCTTACATTGAAAAACAAAGAAGAGAATGAAAATTGATTGAGAGAAAAATAATACTTGAATTTTAACCTCATACTATAAAATTTACTATCATTTATACAAGAATTAGTCAAAACTTCCCATGCAATCAACTCCTTAATTTGTGGAAGTTGTCTTATTTAACTAGAAATTTGCATGCGAGTTGGTGGGATTGATTTCCTCTTTAGAAAATTGACTTGGCATCCATGATTTCAGCTTGGGATGATATTGATTTTTTCTTCCACATGGTGGCAGATCATGAGAATAATTAACAATTGAGAAAATTGTACATGTAACAAGCTCTTTGATTTAAGGAAATTATTCCCTAGTTAACTAGAAATATGCATGTTGATTTTGTGGGAGTGATTCCCCTTCTTATGATTTTGAATTGGAAACCATGATTTTGTCTTTGGATGATCTTGTGTCCTTCTTTATGCACTAGAAGCTAATGAGAATCAAGAAGGAACATAATCCCTTAAATATATCCACCAAACTCTAGTTTGACTACTGAACTCATTGTGAGAGATTGAGTTGATTATTTTGACTTGATGTCTTTCCCTTAGCTTTAAGATGACCTCAACCTACAACTCAATCACAAATGAATAATACTTTGACAAGTATTATCCAATTATCTAATTAAATAAATCAAATTATGGAACAATACTAAACAATGTCAAAATATTCATTAAAGCAAACATGCATTGGATTTTTAGAAAAATGTCATAGCATCAAAATTAATTTTTTCCATTTTAATTCCTTAATCCTCCTCATAAGCCTTTCATGTTCCATTAGATGGTTCAAATAATGTTCCTTTTAGGGTCCCATCACAAGCATCACTCGTGACTCCAATATATCAAGCATTATAAAGCCATACAACCTCACTTGTTTAACTCCCATGTTTAACTATCATATAATCTAATTGAATGTTGATTTATTTAATACATGTGCACTTTCAATTTAAGATTTTGCACAATAACATAAGGATACTTTTAATCTAAGCATTTATGAACATACTTGATAATACAAATTCCTACTTTCTACATTTAAGATAATAAAATTTAGTAATATTTGTACATCATATGAAATTCTTCATTGTGTTAACTTCTTCATGGAAATTTTGAGAACACAAGTTTTTGCTATATAGATTGATACTAGTTACACTAGTATGCAATAATATTCTATAATAACACCTAATGCATGCATGCATTTTTCACTACACTATTTTAGTATATAAAAATTAATTGTGACCAATAATAAACCAATTAAATTAAATTTATATTTCATGTATAGTATATATTAATCGTATAATATCTTGAAAATCTGATGATTACTAATTATTCAACATGATGAATTTGTAACTAATTTCAACATGATAGTTGTACTTGATTTTGAAACATGATAATTGAATGAATGAGGTAGGAGGTAAGAATTAAGAAACCTCTATACAATAATTATCATAATTTGAAGAATGAAGTAAGAAAAATACTAACATCACCCTGAATTGGAGCAAGATCCACCAAAGGTTGACCTACATCCTCTTCTTGTTTCTCTCTCAATGCTACCTGTCGTCTCCTCGTCCTTTATTTTCTTTTCTCATATTTCTTCATCATTGATTTGATCACAACCATGTTTTTTGCTTTCACGTTTCTTGATTCCCATATTTATTGGTGAATAAGAAATGAAAATGTCGAATTTACTTTGAAATTTTTAGCAATGTACACCAAGGGAACACTCAAGAGGCTTAAAATGGTGTTAGAAATGATAAAATTCAGTTTATATTTGTGCGTTTTATAAATTTGTTTTCCAATTCAATTCATTAAATGCAAAATGTGGGTAGGTAATTAGTGTTATTAGTTAGATGGGTGGAAGTGAAGGGAAATTGATGGAAAACGGTGATAAAAAAAAGCTTGATCGAACTAATAAGCTCAATTGACCCCTTTAGAATGCTCGATCAAGGTTTTTAAAAGCTAGACTGAGCTGGTAGTTTGACCAAGCGAATAACTTGATCAAAATTTTGACTTAACTACACATACGCCCTTGATCGAAGTATTGAAAAAAATGCACAACACCTTGATCGAAGGCTTTAAAACAATTTGTTAGCCCTTTTTTCTGCAAATTTAATTATAATGGCCTCTTTGTTTGGCCTAAACCTTGTCCAAGGATGCACATTAGCTAGTGGAATTCATACTGATGAGTTCGTCAATGGATAGTCTATCCATTGGCATATAATTTACGGGTTTTTGAGTTCATATGATATATATTTTTAAATTTTCTTTTCAATCTTACACTTACAAAACAATGTCGACAACTTTGAATTAACATAAAAAGTGCACAACCAAAAAATTTCAAAAAATATATACACCACAGATTAACACATCCTTTTCAAAAGAGTATTTTTTGTTTTTCAATTTTTCTAACCAGCCAAAAAAGAAAATACGTGTACACATTTGTATGAAATGTGATTAAAATTTTCAACAGTCAGTTTTGAAAATTAATTTAAAAAGTACAATTTTCCAACATAAATTAAAAAAATGTGGACCCGAGTGCATTTTGTGTAGATTATATTAATATAATTTTTTTCAAAACTTATGCATTTATGAATAAATTATTTTTCGTGCACACAAGCCACTTATTAACTTTTCCTAAAATTTACAAGAATAAACCTATCTTTAAATGCAATTTTGACATATTAAATAATATTGTTGTTTAAAAAATAGGTGGAAAGATAACATATGTTCCTATCATTTATTTATTTATTGCATGGAATAATTCAAAAGCCATATATGAGTTTTGAGGGGCTTCCATTTAATACATGAGCAAAAAATCAAATTTTCACCATCACTTTTGGGCAAAATCTGTTGCTTATCTTAATGGATTCATTCATTTATAGAAAGCATAAACCAGCATAAACCCAGATCCTAGGCTCTATCAAGCGTCGAGAGGGATCAAATATTTAGAGGTGCAAACCTCTTCTGAAGTATTGCACTCAACTATCAGCTTTGGTGTGATTCAAACCAAAAGACACCTCTTTTTATTTAAGGTCAACATATAATATTTTTATTATTAATATTTAATACTATTTATGGCTGACATATAATATTTTTTATTATTTTTTATTTTGTTAGGAAAGAACATTACAACATCCCCATACATGGTTTTAAAACCATGTGCAAGACCCTCATAAAACCATGGGTTGTTTAGGAGGCCTTGCACATGGTCTTAAAACCATTTGCAATGGCCTCCTAAACCATGTACAATAAAACCATGGGTTGTTTAGGAGGCCGTGCACATGGTTTTAAAACCATTTGCAGGGCCCTCCTAAACCAC
>LPNX010460261.1:14408-45668 GCA_001517045.1 Pseudotsuga menziesii | reverse complement strand
TATTGTCATTTTCATGTTTTTTTAATTTTAAATTATATATTCACTCAATTGTATTTAATATCATAATGTCAAACTAATATATATATACAATCTTGTACTTTTAAAATAAACTAAATTCATGAATGATATTTATATGAAAAAAATATGTTAGTTATGCATATAAATTAAATTCATTTTTGTTTAATTTTATTTATAAGTTCAAGACAAATAAATGCTAAAAGAGAATAATTTTTTGGGAATTTACAATGAATCTTAGTCACATCATTGTAGAGTTATTTTATTAATTTTATTTATAGTCAATTTAGAAAAGTAACTCAACTATGGTTATTTATATTGTGCATAAAAAGTAGTGTAGGAGGTGAGTTGTCATATATACCTACCCCATAAAACCCCTTAACTCGTAATATTTTAATATATCTTATATTTTTGTAGTACATCTCTTAGGAGGCCCATTTTTTACCTCAAATTCTCTCTAATGAGTAGGAACATTAAAATCTCCCCCATATTCTATTGTTTTTCTGACCAAATATTTTTTTTGCCGATAATTAATTTTTTTATTTTTAATTGTTTTGTTAGGTAGGATCATTACAACATCTCCTCCATATTAGATTGTTTTTGTGGTCGATATTTATTTTGGAGGATAATTAAAAATTTTATTATTTTATGGAGGACATTTACAAGGATAAAGTTACATGGGCTGTAGAGCACCTCTCGCTGCAATAAATTGATGGTTGTAGTCAAATTTTGAATAAAAAAAATATGAAAACATATTTAAACAATATATAGAATCAAAAGTATCAAAACCCGCTAACATAATAAGACAAAATTATCCATCGTTCACAAATTTGATTGAAGTATAGAAGTGATAATTAGTAATTTAATCACCCAGATGCAAGTGTCCACTTGCCAACGTGACATCAAGTTGAGCCTTGACCTAGGAGCCTGTAGCATGGCACTTCACATGCTGCAGATTTAAGGCTCAATCACGAGAGAGTAAATGCATTAAGGTTTGATGAGGTCGAAGTCACCTCAGGTGATGGAGGGATGACGACATAGTACCGACAACTTTAAGGTTGGCTCCATGGAAACTGATTTGGAGCATGTGGCCATCAGGATTCTCCACTGGGACTAGTTAAGAAGGTGGGATGAGGACTCTAGCCTGCTTATTTCTTGGCCCTTGGTATCGATTAGCTTGGTATGTCTTAGGATATCTCCTACAACAGTGTTTAACTGGGGATTTTCTCTGTCGAGGAGCATTTCTCTACATTCGTATTTGCAATGATGTATCTCTATTCGTCTACTCCATACTTCTTTTGGTTGTTCAATGTATAAGAAAAATGGCACCCCATGTAGAGGCATCAGTGGTTGTGGCAAGTCCCAGTGCTGCCTTGGCTTGATGATGGAGGAAGGTTATGAACTTGTAGTCTCAATGTCGTTCTATGTGTTGATATGTTTTAACCTCATAGATCACATAAGGTTACCAATAATACATGCTAAAACATACATAAATATAGAATAGAGACAAGAGACAAGAACAGATAGGATTAAAACAGATTATATTATTACAATGAGTCCATACAATGCAGAGAACTGAACTGAGTTCTTGTTTGGATCAATAGCCTAATATATACAATTTACAAATGGTTACAAAATAACTACCTGTCGGTTTGGTGAACCGACGTGAATTTTTAGATAGCTGACCTAATCTTTTAGTTTAGTCGGCTGACCGAATTAGTCAGCTGATCGACTAAGTCGGCCCATCGACTTAGTCGGTTGATCGACTAAGTCGGTCCTCATTCAAGTTGACTTATCAACTTGCTCCTTCTACATCTCCCCCACAAACAAAACGTTTCTTTGTCTCAAAGAAACAGGGAGGTACAAAAGTTGTTTGTTTGGTCTTTCAAAATTCTATTGTGGCGGACTGTGAAGATGGATGGTTGGTATTTTCTGTACACAGACCTCAACAATGGCTGGAGCTGTGATGGCGAGGTGATGTTGGAAGTCTGTCCAACTCTGCAAAGCTTTCTGGATGTCGATGGTTAATGTGGTTAAGCTTGACAGGACTGACATCTTCTCCGAGATGGGGACTTCTACTATCGTTTCCATGTTGGGGCCCAAGAAATGGTACTGCTCTTCTGCAGTCTCAATGAGTCATTTCATCTGTGGGCAGATGATGTTGACTTTCTCTAAGTTGGGGAGAGCTTGTTGCACCCATTGATGTGCTTCCCTTTCCAGTTTCTGCAGTTTGGTGGTTTCCAGCACTATCTGTTCTTCTATCGTCGACCTAAGTGCTACCTCCGTGGTCTTCCTACTCTCCAAAGCCTGAATCCCTTGCCGATTCTGTCGTTTCTGTTGATAAAATTGTTCATAGTGAGTAGGCCAGTCTCTTAGGACTTCTTCGGTTATGACAGACTCCTCCATATGGTCCTGTAGTACTTTGTATGCTTCTGAGAATGCAGTGTGCTGTGCTAGTAGTAGTATGGCAGTCTCCTCTTTATGTTCATCCTTAGTTTCCTGAAGGTGTACTTGGAGGGTTGACACCATGCTCTCGAATAGCTGATACGCTCTTTCAAGTGTTCTATCTGTGTCGACTTCTATGGGGCCTGGTATGACGGGCTGAGCTAAAGTCCTGCATTTGTCGAGAAACTCGACCTGTTCTGTATTTTTGTCTGTGAGTTCTTTGGTTTTTCGCTCGGTCCTTGTCTTTGCTTCTTTGGCTAGAGTTTTGAGGAGTTGGCCCACCTCTGTGTCAGTCAAGGAACTTACATCCTTCAAGATAATCCGAAGTCTAGGAGTCTTTCCATGATGCTCCTTCCTCTTCTTGTGCTTTTCTGCTTCTTTCTCCTGTGTACCTGCAACAGTTGAGGGGGGGCCTTTGGTTTGCGGGATAGAAGTCGATGGTTTTTCTAGCTGGGGAGGTGGTATGACCACCTCCAGCTGTGTGGATGTAGTTGGTTGTGATAGGTTTGTCTGTGAATCAGGGGGTGGTGTGGGTGGTGGGGATGCTGGTGGTGGTGGTGATGGAGTGGGGGAATGGTCGGGGGTGATGGGTTTGGGGGAAGTACGGTGTGGACTTATGTCGGAAGGTATGTCTACTTCCGGTGGTGTAGTGGTTGGTAGGTTAGCTTGGGGTTCGGGGTTGGTCAATTCAATAGTAGACTTCACTTGTCCAATCATGTCGTCCTCTTTGTCGGATTGTCATGTGAAGGTCGACGTGATGTGTGCAAATACTGTGGGTTGTGTTCTGCTATTTGTATACATGGAAGCCTGGGTGGTAATTTTGTGGGCCGCCTGAAATAGCGTAGGAAATGTCTCAAAGAAATATTTTAGCTCGGTATCTTTGTCAAATTTTTCTTTTACCGTCTTCGGCATTGCGCTTTTGTATAAGTCGAAGGGGCTTACCGACTATTGTGCTGGTGCTTGCTCCTCGGCTATTTTTGTCGGTGATGGAGATGGAGGTGTCAACACAAGATCGATGACATTTTTAGGCATCGTCGTTGTTTTGGCCTTCTTTGGTCAACCTTAGGGGGATCCTACTTCTACAAACCGCTGGAACTGGGTTTCAACTAGTACTTTATTTGTGGCGACATCCTCTATAATGTCAAGGGCCGTAGCTGCCAGTTCGTCTTCATCATCTGATGATTCGGCAATGATAAGTTTGTGCTTACCCTTGCCTTGTTGTTGTTCTTGCGCTTTGATTTTATTCCTAGCTGCTGCTATCTCATTGGCGAGTTTTTGAATTATTCCTTTTGTAACAGCATACTCAAGGTTGTCTGGTTCGACTTCGCCCGTCGGTTCCTGAGTCGGGACGACACTTGCTAGAGCTGGAGGAGTTGTTTGCTGCGGTTGTTGTGGATTTGGTTTTGTAGGCTGTGGTGCTGCTTGGTTTGGGGTCAGAGGTTTGATAGTGATTTGCACTCAACCAATGGTTTCGACCGGTAGGTCCTCCGACACAAATGTGCTGATGTAGAGGTTGAGCTCGTATTCTTCCTCTTTCTCTTGGTCGGTGAGTGGCTCCTCAACTGAGAATTTGACCTATTTCGCTGCTTTTGGCATTGGTATCTTTGTCTTAGTCTGTCGAGATAGTTCTCGAAATATTTGGTCAACAGATGGATAGTAGTCAAGGGATTTGGCGTTGGAGGCCTCGCCCTACATGTACCATACCAAGGTATGGTCGAGCTCCAGCTGGATGTGGGATTTCGCGGGTAGATTTCGTCAAATGTTCTGAGGCACCCTCCATCTAGTCATGCGAACTTTTAGTTGTTGGAACCAGTTCTCCAGGAATACTTTCCCTTGCCCTAGTTCATGCGGGGTGGCTTTATAGGAAAAGGGTTTAAACCTATACATGTCGAACCTTGATGGTTCCCAGAAGACTGGGCTTCCTTCTGGATAGATGTGGTACATAACGATCCATAGGATGAGCGAGGGGAATTTGATGATTCCTCCCGTCTCTTGGCATCGCTCGCAGATGGTTTTTATCATGTCGGTGACATAATCCCCCCATCTGTAGAGTCGCCCGTCGGTGGAAATTGTGTCGACAAATTCCAGCATTTCTAACTTGAGGTCACTACCTCAACCTGCTAATGTGAGTGTGATTGTGATTATTTTGGCCACAATCTGTGGCGTTCAAGTTGTGATTTGGCCAATCATCAACCCTTTTGAGTTTTTCCCGGAGGGTGGTCCCGTAAGCTCTTGGACTAGTCCTTCTTTGATTCCGACTGGTACAGGGTCTCCTTTATTAGACAGGCCAGTGAATTTGGAGATGACATCCCCAGAAATGTTGATCAGTTCATCAAAGTAGAACCGGCCATTTTGATACCGACTGATGATGAATTTGACAGCAGCTTCCTTCATGCCACCAAAGCTCTCCCCAACTTAGAGAAAGTCGACATCATCTTCCCACAAATGAAATGAATCATCAAGACTGCAGAAGAGTAGAACTAGTTCCTGGGCCCCAACATGGAAAAGATAGCGGAAGTCCCCATCTCAGAGAAGATGTCGGTCCTGTCAAGCTTAACCACATTAACCATCGACATCCAGAAAGCTTTGCAGAGTTGGAAAGATTTCTAACATCACCTCGCCATCACAGATCTAGCCATTGTTGAGGTCTGTGTACAGAAAAGACCAACCATCCATCTTCACAGTCTACCAGAATAAAATTTTGAAGGACCAAACAAACATATTTTTGTGTACCTCCCTGTTTCTTCGGGATGAAGAAACGTTTTGTTCATGGGGGGGATGTAGAAGGAGCAAGTCGATAAGTCGACTTGAACAAGGACCGACTTAGTCGATCAACCGACTAAGTCGATCGACCCACTAAACTAAGAGATTAGGTCGGCCATCTAAAAGTCGCGTTGGTTCACCGAACCGATAGGTAGTTATTTTGTAACCGTCTGTAAATTGTATATGTTAGGCTGTTGAGCCAAACAGGAACTCAGTTCAGTTCTCTGCATTGTATGGACTCATTGTAATAATATAATTTGTTTAATCCTATCTATTCTTGTCTCTTGTCTCTGTTCTATATTTATGTATGTTTTAGTATGTATTATTGGTAATCTTATGTGATCTGTGAGATTACAACATGATAGAAGATTGGGAGACTCTCCTAGTTTCAAAGAATTTGGCTTCGGGAAGAGGTGGATGAAAACTCAATCATTACTGGTTGATTAGGAATATGATGGGGGTGCTCATGGAGGATATGATGAGCAATTAGATCTCATCCCAAAACATGCTTACGACCAAGGATAAATTAACAGAGTTGGATGACTATCTCAATGGTATGGACTCTACTTTCACTTGGAAGCACCTAGCAAATGGGAAACGAAGGACAAGTACCACTGAGGTAGGAAGAAACAATGCAAATAGAGGATGATCGATGGAGATGGGATCAGTTTTGGTTCAGGAGATACCGACGAGTGCTCCTTTCCCCGTGCCTTCAACCATAGGGCCCCTTCTTAGCAAGTGGGTATGCAATAGTGAGGAGCTTGTCTGCAAATTTTCTCCCCTCTCGGTCCAATTTCCAACTTCGAATTTAGATGATGACTTCCAGGGTGGTTTCCCCATCCTAGAGTAGGTTCCCCCTTAGTAGAATGTGTATGAAGACCTCGCATATGGCATCTCTACCCATGGGTCTGCATGGTATTTCTAGTTTTTTTGTTTTTGTTTCTTTAATAGTCTTTTGTTTAAACTTCCTCTAAACAATATAAATATTGAGTATATGCCTATGGTTGGGTTTTTTTGTAAAGGATGGAATTTTAATGGGGAAAAATCACACATTTATTTATTTTTGACTGGTTGGGCAGGTGGTTCCACCATCTCAGACCGCCTCAGAATACTACCTGTTATGTAATTTTTTACATCTCCTTTTAATAGAATTTCAAGACTTACAAAAAAAAAGATAATTAGTAATTTAATCAAAGTTTAATTAACTTAAGAACTAATCTTTCATTTGGATGTTATTATATAAATTTAAAGTGGAAAGAAATATGTCATCTAATTCAGTATAATATGCATTAGTAATAAATGAGTTGGCATAAGATTTTTTCATTTTGACACGGGGATTGAGGAAGGATGCCCCTTATTGCCATACATATTCTTGATCATGATGGAAGGGCTTAGTAGAGAACTAAATTCAACAAGTATGGTTGTTAGAATTTAGGGGCTTAATTTTGGAGAGGAGGTAAATGTAACTGACATGTTCTTTGATGATGCTATGTTATTCCTTAGAGATACTGATGAAGAAGGTTATGAAATGAAGGAGATATTAAATATATTCTCTATAGAGACGAGTATGGCTATTAACTATGAAAAATCTAATTGTTTTCACAATGGAATTGATGAAACATTTTTATTGCATTTTCATGATATTTTGGCTCCGAAACGGTTGGCATTAGAAAATGGGCTCGAGTTCCTTTGTTTTCACTTAAAACCAAATAACTACAAAAAAATGATTGGGCATGGTTGTTAAGAAAGATCGAATCCCAAATAAATCTCTGGTGTAATCGTTGGCTAACTATAGGATGCAAAATTATTTGATAAAAGTTGTTTTGACTGCTATACCGGTGTATTGGCTATCCACAACCCATATACCAAAAGGATTTCTGGTGAAAATTAGGAAATTATGTTCCATGTTTTTATGGAGATAAAAATCAAGGTCAGGTCTACACTAGATAAGGTGGAACACCATTGTGAAACAATAATATTATGAAGGGTAGGGTTTGCAGGACTTACATAAGTTTGGTAAGTCACTTGTAGCAACATTGGTTTAGAACTTCATAAAAATAGATGGGTTGTGGTAGAAAATTTTGAAAAGAAAGTGCTTGGGGACATATTGGATTTGAAATCTAGTTAAATCTTATAAAGAGGGATCTATTCATTTGAAAGCAATAACTCTTGCTTTTCTTCTTGTAGGATCTATTCTTGATTGGTGGATGGGAAATGGATCAAAGGAAAATATTGGGACATATGGTATAGTGGGTTGTCATCCATCGGTTATTCTGTCTTAAAAACTGGTTAGAAATCTATAAGATCATGGTATAGTCTATTTAAATCAAGTGATGGAGATGGAAGAAACACCCCTTATGCAATAGGGATGGAAGTCTGCTAAGTTTTTGGGATTAAATCTGACTTGGTCAATTGAATGGGATATTTGGAAAGAGGATATGCGAAGAGCTCATATAAGATTGAATAGAGAGGAGGATGATTTAGCTTGGATAGGAAATGAATAGGTTTGTAGTTTCTCTATTCGGCTAGCATACCAACACTTATGGGAAGAAATGGAATATCAAATAAAGTCATGGTAGATGGTCTTCCGAAAGGCACATGCAATACATAAATGTATAATTTTTATGTGAATACTTCTTAGTGGGAAATTAATTACCTAGGATAATCTCTTTAGGATAAATTTTCAAGTTCTTAGTTATTGTATCATGTGCAAAATTTTAGAATAATCCATGAAGCACCTCTTTATTCACTCTACTTATTCTTCTCAAATATGCAAGGACATAAGTGAAAGTATTCAAGTTGAAATCTATGGATAGGGATCTTTCTTGAGGAGTGTCTCAAGTCGTGGTTCAGTGGAGAATATTTGGGATATATGAAGTGTATGTCATTTCTAGTGGTGTGGGGAATCTAGACTACTAGAAACACAAGGATATTTGAGTATTTTCAAAATCCATCCTTCCAAGTATCTGATCAAGTGTTGGCACTATCAAAATATTATAAAGAGGAAATAAGAGCACCAAAGTAGATTATAAGAAAAATAAGAATTGATAGGAAGAGAACTTGGTGTTATTTTCATAGGGCATGCCAAGGAAATGAGAGGATTTGTGGCTTGGACAGACTACTTTATTTATCTTAAAATCATTTCATTGAAGTTAACGCAAACTATGGTTAAGGTTCAAATAATAGGCCAAAGTTATTGGCTTTGAGAACTTTATTTACCCTAGTCGTTGAGGAAGGAGTGAGAGAGCTATAGATTTTTGGAGATTCATCATTGGTGGTAAATTGGATTAATGGTATGGAATAATTGCTAAATGTTAATTTGCAAGGTATTGGAAATATTTTAAAGGAGTTGGTGGGAGCCTTTAACTCATTGAGGATATGTCATATTTTTAGTGAACAAAAAGAGAGGGAGGATACTTTATGCAAGGAAGGAATCTTAGTTCCATTAGCATATGTTATTTTCGTCAGAAGCAAAAATGACGAGAAAATTGAAAAGAAGACAATAAAGTGCAATTTTTTTATATTTGTAGAACTGCTCAAGATAGTGCAACTAGTGAAATATGGATTTTGCTTTTCATTATTGATAAATTAAAATGCAATTTTTTTCATAAAAAAAATGTCATCTAATTATTTTTATGAATATTAATTTATATAAAAATATTTTATTTTTTTAGTTAATATTTTTTAATATGGTATTTTAAATTTGGACTTAGTATTTTAAAATAAGAAGAGAAGTACATTAACAATTAATAATTTATTCAAAATATGATAAATCATTTTTTTATTAAAAAAAATCTAAATTTAGCAAATAATCATTTAATATATGTGATTCAAATATTTAATATAACTTATATTTTATTATAAACAAAATTAAAAATTTGTATTTTTATTATATAAATATATATTTTTGAAATATTTTATTAAATATTATGACATTTAAATATTCTCTATATAAATATTAAGATATTATTGCACCAAGAGTAGTGAGGTTCTTACAATCATTATGGAGAGATGTTATAAGTAAATTTAACAAAAATAATAAAAGTTTAAAAAGTACATTTAACAAAATAATAAGTAAATTTAATTTCAAAAATTAAAAGCAGTAAAGATCTATCTTGGAGAAAGATTGAGCAAATACACAAGCAGTTTATAACTTATAACCTCAATATTTAAAAGCAATACGTCGTGAATATGCCTTACCCTATTATTGTTAGGATTATAATCCTCCCTTGTCCAAATTGGCCATTTATGCCTAAATTAGGAGTATTTTCAGTCATTATGGAGTCACTAGTACCATTGGGTCCACATGGCCTAATTGGGGCACATGTACCAGTTACTAGAGTGTTACGAACACTAATTGAGGCTCACTTCCACTGACTGCACTTGCACACAACATTTTAGGTGCCTCTTAGACCAATCCCTACAATTCAAGAGCCACTGGGAGTGTCGACACCAACCTCCTTCAGTTGAGTTCAGTTAGTGACTAGTCATGCCTAGCTATGAGTCAGTTGCATTTAGTTACAGTCACTTACATTTAGTTAGCACCAATATTTGCATGACTGCATGTAGGAAGGAACCTTTTTTGTCACCTACCACATTAGTTAGACTAGTTTAACTAATTCTAACTGATTGAGCTACTGATTTAAACAATTGGAGTTAGCTAGTTAAGCTCCGATAATGATTTAGACGCATCCAGTTATCGATGCAGTTAGATTGAATCTATCAATTTGAATTTCTTCTCATGTATTCAAATTTTCTGGTTATTAATACCAGTGTATTGCATCCAGATTGCATCCATTTACTTTTTTTATTAGTGAAAGCATTATACAGCTGCAACCCATTTTTTGCACTGTTTCATGTAAATTCCGAATAAATTGTTTGTGAGATCTATTTGTGATTTTTGTTTTGGTTCATATATTCCTGTGAGTTCAATTTTTATATGGTATCAGAGCTTCAGCAAGACAAGACATTTCTCCTTCTACATATTTCATGTTGGATCAAAAAAAAAATTGAGCAAAATTGCTCCTTCCAACTCTGCACCAGAAGTGGAGAGTTTATGACATAATTCCTGGACAAAGGAATTATTGATCAAAGCTTACTTGCTTGACTAAGTCAGGAGTGAAAAAACTCCAAAAGTGTAGGTTGTCAACCTTACTTTGTCTGCTTTTTATGATTTGCGGGTTTTTGAAACTCCTTCACTGCATTCGCTACAATAGCATAATGGCCTCCTATGTGAATATTCTCACTCCCTTCAACTACCATCAGTGGAAGGAGGACATTGAGATTCAACTTCGCTCCAAAGGACTCTAAAGAGTCACCATGGACACAGAGGTAGAGCCGAATCATGTTGTAGACAAAGCAAAATACTAGAATAAGATTGATGAAGCATATGGATTTATGTGCCTTTCAATTTCTAGAGATCTTCTCTTCCACATCCTTGGATTGAAGACTCCCAAGGAGATTTGGGACCAACTTTCTACTCTATTTGATAAGCAAGATGACTTGAGGATCTATCAGCTAGAGAATGAGATGATATCTATGGACCCAGGAAAATTTGAAACTGTGAATGAATTCTTAACCAAATTCAAGCACCTAGTGCTCCAGTTGAAGATGTGTAAAGTTGAGAAGGAGGAGGATCAACTCATCCTTGCCATCCTTTCAAAACTTGGCCCAAATTACTCATTTTTTGTATCCACCTTTCATACCGAGAAGCTCACAATCCCGAATTATAAGATGTCAAACCTCAATGCATTCAGTGAATCTCTCACCAATGAGCATGACAAGCTTGTCCAAATGGGGATCATCAGATGTTCCAAAGATCAAGAATTGTTTGTTGGAGGACCCAAAGCTATGAATGAAAAGGGGAAGAAAAAGAACCAAAACCAAAGTATGAGTCTCCTAAGGAGAAGGAGAATTCAGATGAGTCCTCAAGTTTGAGGAGAAACAAGAAGAAGGGCAAAGAAAATATCCTTTGTTCTTACTGTGAAAGCAGATTTCATCCAAAAATCTCTTGTATGAGGAGAAAAATAGATCAAATGGCTCTTCTCCTGGAGCAAAATAACATCACTCTACCAGCTGATGCAAGGAAGGATGACTATGGAGAAAATACTGAAGAACATGAGGAGAGATGCCATGCACTGAAGGCTAGTTGTTTAAAAACACATGGTTTCCTCATTGATTCAAGAGCTTCCAATCATATGGTTGCATCCATAGAATCATTTTCTTCATTAAAGGATACTAATGGACCTAGCATTCACAGGGGTGATGACAGTCAAATTCAAGCTAAAGGGAAGGGTTCTATCAGGTTGGAACATGGAAAGTTCAATGATGTACTTTATGTGCCTTCCTTAGCTGCAAATTTGTTATCTGTATACCATATGACTCACACTAGCCCTCCAAAGTGAGTGGTATTTGGTCCTGACTCAATGGAGATCACAGATATCTCTACTGAGAACATCATAGTGAAGGGTGTTGCAAATCATGCCTCCAAGGCATATGAATTCTCACACTTTCTACCATTTTCAGATCCACTGCACTCTCTACTGCCACTTGAAAGAGGAAGTAAAAGCATTCTATCTACTCCTTTTTCATATGATAAAATTTCCACTAGTATTTCAAAATCCGAAGCAGAAGACTCAATTGTATCATTTTATGAGATTGAATTTCATAGTGATTTAGATCCAAATCCAGTCCCTACTCCCAATCCTAATCCCAAATGGGCACAAAAGGTTATTGGGGCAGCTGGGAAGATGACTAGAAATCCACTTGACATAAAGAGGACAAGCAACTAGTTTCAGAAAGAGAACCTTGCGCTATGTCAAGCAAGATCAATTCCTTTAGAGAGATGCAACAAACTCCTTGTGAGATGCTACATGACAAGGTTTAACCAGCTACAGTGCTCTCAGAAGAACAAAGTGGATCATGTCTCTCTTCCTCCAAAAAGAGACAAAGGTTGCATTCCTCCTTCCTTCCATCATCATTTTGGGAGAAGATGGAGAAGTCTACATGTCGGACCCCAGGATACATGTGCATAGAAGAACAAGCATGCTGCTTTGCTACACCATAAAGATGAAGGTTGTAGCAATATTTTCTCAGTTGTTTTTCAAAAGCTTGAATCATGATTTTATCTGCTTAGCTTGAGGGGGGGTATTTTTCCCATGAGGTTTTTCCCTGTTTCATTCTTTGTATTAAGAAATTACCTTTTTCATTTCATCTGTAATGGGTGACCTATGGTCTTAGTTACCAGGGCCCACAAATTTTCCAAGTTAGCATTCAGGGGCGTGTTAGGATTATAATCCTCCCTTGTCTAAATTGGTCAATTATGCCTAAATTAGGAGTATTTTCAGTCATTATTGAGTCACTAGTACCATTGGGTCCACATGTACCAGTTACTAGAGTGTTGGGAACACTAATTGAGTCTAACTTCCACTAGCTACACTTGCATGCATAAGTTTAGGCGCCTCCTATACCAATCTATTAGTTTAACCCACAATACTGAGAGGGGGAGTGAATCAGTATTGTCATTTTTTACTTTAAATTACACAAAATCAACAATCAAGACACATATTTTATTGTGAAAACCTCAAAATATAAAACCACAAACACAAACTCTTTAATAAGATGAATTTACAAAATTGTTTATCAACTACAAAATAAAGGATCCAAAACACACCCTAGGTTTTTCTTGCAACTATAGACTAGGATGCTACAACACCCCTATAGTATTCTTCCTACTTCAATAGACAAGGATAATACGACACCCTATTATCCAACTACAACTAGAAGGAGGCTTCAACCCCCTATAGACTTGTGGCCTACCCTAGCACCACCCTTCCACCCTAAACTAATTTTCTCAATCATATGGAACAGTGAAATAACTATCCACTTTGGACTTTGTCAAACTTCCTAACATAGGAACCTAATTCTTTACTGATTTATTTAATAAATACCCTTTACCTATTTCTAATCAATGCATCTCTCCATAGCTGCGGTCTTTCATTTTGGATCATGATTGTTCTCTTACAAACACAACAAATCATCATCCATCCACTCAACCGTCGCATCATTTCAAAGAAGACATCTTTTCGTTTCTTCCCATAGCTCATAATTCATTTCCACAACCTTGTTCATCATTTTCTGGTGTTTCCATAATCTTCTTTACCAGATACAATCCAGATAGTTGATCTTCTCTACCGATTTCTTTTTAAATCGTATTTCCGTACTAAATTTTTGTTTTAGCAATTTCCCACCGTTGATTTTCATAGGGATTTTCCTTGACTGTTGATCTCCATATTGTGGGATGTGGGATGCAAGATGTGATTGTCCTCTTTTTCCTTTCCACAAGATATTTTCCGCAAGCTTCTTTTCGCAATCTCCTTTCCACAAGCTCCTTTCCGCAAGCTTCTTTCCACAAGCTTCTTTCCGTAGTCTTTCTTCCGCACCGCCGATCTCTTGCGGAGTCTTTCCTGACCCTCGATCTTACAGATTACTAGTTGTGGGTTGTGAGTTCATGAAATATTTAAATGTTACTTCTTTACTTTCCTTTCTGCATTTTTATTTCACATCGTCGATCTCTTTTGGCGGAACTAATCTCAGCTGTTCGATCTTGATCTTTTACGAAACTTTGTATTTTCCGCCTAACTGTCGAATTTAATCCTTAACTACCGGATCTAGTGTGGGACTAATATAAGCCGTCCGTCGATCTTGATCAGTTATGGAAGTTCATGCTCCCACCTATCTTTTGCGGAACTGATATCCAGCCATTTGATCTCACGAGGGATGCTTCCTGACCGTCGATTTCAAATCGAATTTGGATCTCACCATGACTTTGCAAATATGCACGACTTCTTTGCAAAATTCCTCTGTGACAGTTCATTCAAAAAAAACATTGGATGATCGATCTTTAGTCGTTCAACTTGATAATAGGGTTATTTGTTTGTCATTCACCTTGCAACCTACAACCTGTAACAGGGTTATTCCTTTGTTATTCCAGATACTAGCAATCTTGAGTCTACCACCATATCCACTGGTTATTCCTTTGTCATTCGTGAGAACCTTTGACATCAATGACAACTATATACTAAAAAATCTCCCCCCTTTGGCATTGACGGAAAAATCTTTAATCATTCTCCCCCTTTGACACCAAGGACAAAAAAACCTCTTTGTCTCACAGCTCCCCCTGTCATCATATCTTCCCCTGAGATTGAGCTTTATTTTCTTAGTACTTTTGTAATGGAATTACTCCCATTTTCTGTCTAAGATTCTCAAAGGATTCCTTAGGTACTGGTTTGGTGAAAATGTCAGCATTCTATTTTTTTTTATTCAATGTATTCTAATTTGACAACTTTTTGAGATACCTGTTCTCTTAGATAGTGATACTTGATTGGTATGTGTTTTGTCTTAGAATGCATGATAGGATTTTTAGACATATTTATAGCACTAGTGTTATCACATTTTATCACTATTGGATGTTCATATTTAACTAGTAGATCCTCTAGGGTTTGTCTCATCCAAATAACCCGAGTGCAACATGAGCCAGCAATAATATATTCTGCATATGCTGTAGAGAGTTAAATGGAGGCTTGTTTTTTACTTTACCATGATACTAAAAATTTTCCCAGAAAGAATGTTGCTCCATTAGTAAACGCCTTCAAGGTAAAGTCTTATCCTTTCGAATACCATAAACCATACTCCATAGTACCTTTTAGATATTTGAAAATCCTTTTTACTACTGTTAAATGTTTTTCTTTGGGAGCTGACTAGAATCTAGCTACCAATCCAACAACTTGCATAACATCTGGTCTTGTGGTTGTCACATATAGTAGACTACCAATCACAGATCTAAAGATGGCATGATATACTTCCAGAGATTCATCATCCTTACTTAACTTGCAACCAGTGACCATGGGAGTATCATCAGGTTTGGAATCTTCCATTTTAAACTTTTTCAACATATCTTTGATGTACTTAGTTTGAGATATGAAAATTCCTTTTTCTGTTGGGTAGATTTGCAATCCCAAGAAGAATGTTAATTCACCCAACATTGACATTTCGAATTATTTCTTCATTTCCAAGGAAAAATATACACTTAGGATTTCAAGATTGCTTCCAAATATGATATCATCCACATAGACAACAACAATGATCATATTTTTATCTTCAACTTTTAGGTAAATATTAATTTCAGTGGCTCCTATTTTAAAACCTTGTTGTTTTAAGTAACTATCTAATCTTGAAAACCATGCTCTTGGAGATTGTTTGAGAACATAGAGTTCCTTTTTCAGTTTACAGACATAATCTTTGTTTTTAGATAGGAGAAACCCTTCAGGTTGTTCAATATACACTTCTTCTTCTAGTTTTCCATTTAGGAATGTATACTTGACATCCATTTGATATACTTTGAAGTTTTTATGACATGATAGTGCTAGAAACATTCTTATTGCTTCAAATCGAGCTACATGACCATAAGTTTCTTCAAAATCAATACCTTCCACTTGGGCATACCCTTTACAAACCAATATTGCTTTGTTCCTTATTACTTGTCCATCTTGATTGAACTTGTTTTTGAAAATCCATTTGGTTCCTACAATGTTCTTATCTTCAGGTCTTGGGACAAGTTCCCATGTCTCATTTTTCTCAAACTGATCTAGTTCTTTGTTCATTTCTTTGACCCATCCATCACTTTTGGTAGCTTCTATAAAGTTCTTGGGTTCTACTATCAAGACTAGGGCTTGTTCCACATCTGGTAGTTTCCTTCTTGTTTTGACTCTAACATTTTTGTCACCCATGATCTGTGACTTCAGATGATCCTTTTGTATCCTCCTAGAAGGATTTTTAGTGTCAGGTCTAGGGTAGTATTCATCATATTCCTATGTATATTCCTTCTCTTTGTCTTCTTCTTTGTTATGAATGTTCTCATCCTTTTGCAATCTTTTATTTCATCATCACATGTATTTTCAATACTATCAAGAATTTTCTCTTTCCTTGGTTTTATATCATCTACTTACACATAATCACTTTCTACAATTTTACGTAACCTTTTATTGTAACACCTATATGCCTTTTTGGTGGATGAGTATCCTAAAAAGATTCCTTCATCAGTCCTGGAGTCTAACTTTCCAAGGTCATCCTCCTTTCTTTTGATGTAACAGTTATCGCCCAACACTTTAAAAAATTTGACTGAGCCTGGTCTTCGATACCACAATTCGTAGGGGGTCTTATCCTTATTGACTATGATTTGTGCTCTATTAAGTATGTAGACGGCTGTGTATACAGCTTCTCTCCAAAATGAATCTGACATTTTTGCTTCATTGAGCATAGTTCTGGCTGCTTCTTGGACCATTCTGTTTTTTCTTTCAACAACCCCATTCTATTGAGGAAATTTTGCAGTTGAAAATTGTCTCTTAATTCCATGACCTTCAAAGAACTCATTGAATTCATTTGAGGTAAATTCTCCCCATTATCTGATCTAAGACACTTGATTTTCATACTTGACTCATTTTCAGCCGTTGCCTTGAAGATTTTAAATTTTCCAAAAGCTTCTGATTTTTTTTTGAGAAATTCCACCCATGTCATCCTGGTGTAATCATCAATGAGAAACATGAAATAATGATCTCCTTACATGCTTTTAGTTCTGGTTGGTCCACAAAGGTTTATGTGTACAATTTCCAAAGGGTGTGAGTTCATATGTTATTTTATTTTAAAACTGGCTCTAGTTTGCTTCCCATGTTGACAATGTTTACATACAAAGTTTAGAGGAACTACATTTTTTGGTAGATCTCTTACAGCTTCCTTTGTGCGTATTTTGGAAATATTGTCAAAACTTAAATGTCCCAACCTTCTATGCCATAACCAACTTTCGTCTACCATACTTAAGTATCTTTGGTTTTCATTTTACAAGATGTATATGTTGTTTGTATTTCTCATAGCAATGCCAATGACCTTTCCTAATTTCTTATTCTTGATTTCACATTTTCTGAGTCAAATATGCAAATGTGTCCTTGGTCACATGTTTGACTTACACTTAGAAGATTAGGTTTGAGGTTTTCAACCAGCAAAAAAATTTCTTCTTTGATCTTGCTATTGACAACAGCTGTACCTTTGTCGATTATTTTGGAGGACAAACTATCTCCAAAAGTGAATTTTCCGTTATTATATTTTAAGGTTATGAATTTGCTTGGGTCACCGGTCATATTTTTTGAACAACCACTGTACAAGTGTCATAAGTTTTGGCTTTCGGTTGCACATAAAGCAATCATGGAACTTTCCATTTCTTCCTTCTCTTTCCAGTACTTATTTTGTTTGGTGTTCTAAGGTTTTATTGCAACATTACTCCTTGTATGAGTCTTCAGTTTACAATCTCTTGCCATATGTCCATGGTTGTTACATTTATAACATTCTATGTCATATTTTTGAAGTAATGTGAAAAGATTCTTATTTCCCTTTGACTCATTACTTGATGACTTCTTCTTGCGTTCATAAACCTTTCTTTTAGTTCTGTAGTTTAAAGCTTTATGGCCAAAGTTATTACAAGAAAAACAGTGACCCAAAAAGATCTGTAGATATCTATTTGGTCTTTTGGGTGCTAGATTATTTCTATTTTTAACTTGAGAAATTAAGCCAACTTTCTTGCTTCTTTCCTGATTAGCTGGAGTATTTAGTACTTCAGCATAGCTTTTCTTACTTCCTTCTTAACTTGTGATAGGAAAAATATTTGGCCTCTTTTCTTTAATGAACCCCAAACCAGACCTATCACTTGATGGTCTTTGGCTACTTAGAATGTCATCTCGAATCCTTGGGCACCTATTCTCAAATTTTGGTTTGATAGATCCTTTGTCAAGCTTTCTCTTGAATTGCATGATTTCTTCTGCAATTTTTTCAGAATTCTGTATTCTTCTTTTGAGCTATAGGTTTAGGTCCTCCTCAACCTTTTTGGAATCTAGAAGTTGAGCTTCCAACTGACTGATGATTAGATTTAACTATCTGTTCTTTTTTCTACATTTCTCAAGTTCTTCAAGGGTGCTAACAAGTTCAACTCTTAGGTGTAATTCTCCTTCCATACCCAAGTCACTATTTGAGGCTTAAGTATCTAAATAAAACTTCAGTTTCTTCAACTTCACTTCCATCTGAATCTTCATTGTCTTCCATGGTGTCAACAATTTTCTTTTTCCCATAGGAATTTTTCCTATTTCCTGTTTTACCCTTTTTGAAATTCGAAGTTTCCTTTTCTTCATTCTCATCTTGTTTAGTGTAGGTGCATTTAGAGGCAAAATGTCCAATCCTTCCACAATTAAAACACTTGAAAGGTAACTTCCCCTTGTATTTTCCAGTCCCTCTCTCAAGTTTATTAATGAAAAAATATTTTTCATCATTTGGGTTTTCTTATTCATTTTTTAAGGAGGCTTTAAAAGATACGTATTTTCTTGAAGATCTGTTTTGTCCCGTTCTCATTTCATACGCAGTGAGAATTCTATGTAACTCATCCATTGTTACCTTTTTAAGATCATCTTGTTGTTCTAAGGTGGATACTTTTGGGTCATATCTCATTGGTAATGTTCTTAGTACCTTGCTTACTACTTCCTTTTCTTTCAATTTTCCTCCAAGCCCTCTGATCGCATGAACAAATTCGTCTACACAAAGAAGGTATTCACCAATGTTCTGTTCTTATTTCATTTTAAGACTTTCAAATTGACCTTTATATGTTTGAAGCTTGGATTCTTTAACCTTAGATTCTCCTTCATAGATAATTCTCAACTTATCCCAAGCTTGTTTGGCGGATGTGCATTGCATAACTTTAGTAAATACCGAGTTTTTTAAACCACTTAGGATTTCATTTAGGGCTTTGGAATTACCTTCATATTCACCAAGTTCAACTTTGTCTGTAGGGTATTGTTTTCCTATCTCAAGGTCTTTTTCAGTTGCTACCCGAACCTTCCACCCCAGGGACATCAGATGACACCTCATTCTTACACTCTAGTAAGCATAATTTTCTCTAGTAAATAGTGGAGTTTTGTTAGTGGACAATCCTTCTTGTTGATCGATTGTAATTATTGGATGGGATCTTCCTTCTATTTGTTAAGTTGTTTGTGAAGGAACTGACTCTGATACCAATTTTTGGTTTGTCCCACAATACTGGGGGGGGGGGTGAATCAATATTGTCAGTTTTTACTTTAAATTATACAAAATCAACAATCGAGACATAAATTTTATCGTGGAATATTCAAAAGAGAAAACCACCAACACAAACTCATTAATAATATGAATTTACAAAATTGTTTATTAGCTACAACAGAAAGGATGCAAAACACACCCTAGGTTTTTCCTGCAACTACAGACTAGGATGCTACAACACCCCTATATTTTTATGCCTACTTCAACAGATAAGGATTCTACGACGCCATGTTCTCTAGCTACCACTAAAAGGAGGCTTCGACCCCTTATATAATTGTGTCCTACCCTAGAACCACCCTTCCACCCTAAACTGGTTTTCTCAATATTATGGAACAGTTGAAGAACTATCCACTTTCAACTCTGTCAAACTTCCTAACATAGAAACCTAATTCTTTACAGTTTTATTCAATAAATACCCTTTACCTATTTCTAATCAATGCATCTCTCCATAACTATGCTCTTTTGTTTTGGATCGTGATTGTTATCTTACAGACACAATGAATCATCATCCAACCGCTTAACCATCGCATCATTTCAGTGAAGACATCGTTTAGTTTCTTCCCACAACTCAAAATTCATTTCTGCAACCTTGTTCATCATTTTCTAGTGTTTCCATAATCTTCTTTACTAGATAAAATCTAGACAGTTTATCTTCTCTACTGATTTCTTTTTAAATTGTATTTCCGTACTAATTTTATGTTTCAGTGATTTCCCACCGTTTATTTTCATTAGGATTTTCCTTGACCAATTGATCTCCAGATTACGGGATGCAGGATATGGGATGCGATTGTCTGCTTTTTCCTTTCCACAAGTTTATTCCAGACCGTCAATCTCTTTTGGAGTCTTTCCTGACCCTCAATGTTCTGGATTGCGGGTTGCGGTTTCATGAAATTTTTAAACATTACTTCTGCATTTTTCTTCCGCACCGTCAATCTGTTTTGGAGGAATTAATCTCAGCCGTTCGATCTTTATCTTTTGTGGAACTTTGGATTTTTCGCCTAACTGTTGGATTTAATCCTTAACCATCAGATCTAGTGTGGGGCTAATATAATTCGTTTGATATTGATCTTTTATGGAACTTCATCTTCCCACCTATCTTTTGTGGAACTGATCCCTAACCATTGGATCTCGTGCGGGATGCTTCTCGACCATCAATTTCAGATCAAATTCGGATCTCACCTTGACTTTGTGGATATGCACGATTTTTTTGAGGAAATCCTCTATGATAGTTCATTCAAAAACAACATTGGATGATCTATATTTAGTCATTCAACTTGCTAATAAGGTTATTAATTTTTCATTCACCTTGCAACCTACAACCTGTAACATGGTTATTCCTTTGTTATTCTGGATGCCTGCAACCTTCAGTCTGCCACCATATCCACTGGTGATTCCTTGTTCATTCATGAACACCTTTGAAATCATTGACAACTACATAATCAACAAAATCCCTACAATTTAGAAGCCACTGGGAGTGCCGACAGCAACCTCCTTCAGTTGAGTTCAGTTGGTGACTAGTCAAGTCTAGCTACGAGTTAGTTACATTCAGTTAGCACTAGTATTTGCATGAATGTATGTAGGAAGGTGCCTTTTCTCACCTACCACATCAGTTAGACTAGTTTAACTAATTCTAACTAATTGATCCACTTATTTAGACAACTAGAGTTAGCTAGTTAAGCTACGATAGTGATTTAGACACATCTAGTTATCGATGCAGTTAGATTGAGTCAATTAATTTGAATTTCTTCTTATGTATTTGAATTGTCTGGTTATTAATACCAGTGTATTGCATCCATATTGTATCCATTTTTACTTTTGATTAATGAAAGCAATATATAGCTGCAACTCCTTATTGCATTGTTTCATAGCATTTTTTGAGTAAATTGTTTGTGGAATCTTCTGTAAGTTTTGTCTTGGTCCATAGATTCATGTGAGCTCAATTTTAATAATTCTCCTCATAGAAGTGGGTCTTTCCCCCATTGAAAACATGGCAATGACTAGGTACCTGATGTACAAGCATAACATAATTAACATGGGAAACGAGAGACTTCCTAAAATTGATTTAAACTCAAGCCAAAACCAACTACACCTCAAGTAGGGTTGGTGTAAAGATACCATGGCTTGGTTAAACCATAGGGGCATTAATGAAAACAACAGTTTTCAAAACATTGATAATGTAAAACATATTATTAATTGTAAGTTTAAAGAGATTTTGGCGTGAGGAAAAACTAGTGGTTAAGAGAAAATTAAGATAATATAAGGAGATCATTAATCCTAACTTGGAAGATCATAAGTATCTCTTGGTAGTAACTAGCTCACAGAAGAAAATTAATATAGTCAAGATTAGAACTAATTCTCATGAACTCCATAGTGAAACATAACTCTGGTCTATTCCTAAAAATCCATGGGTGTAAATGGTTTTCCATATGTGTGAGTCTATGAGCTTTGAGGATGAAAATCGCTTTGTCTTAGAGTGTCTTGCTTACACCCACATTAGATATGAGTTTCATAGTAATTGCTACAATACAGACCTTTATAACTTCCTAACTTGCCAAAACTATACTGAGCTTGCAAAGCTTCTTGGAAAGCTTTTTGAGCTCAGGAACAAGATCTTGTTGAGGTTTGATAGACCAAAGTTGGTCTCAGTGAATGTTAGTCATCACCAGCATCATCTTAAACTAGATGTATAAATCAAAGAGAGATAAAATTTCTTGATGTGTGAATTTGATCTTCATATTTTAAAAGTTTAAATTCAATGTTTGGATCCTTATAGGTGCTTGATAGATGTAGATTTAAGATGGATCTATGCTGGTATGGAAAATAAAAAATAATACACACATGTACATAATAAAAGAAGATTTTGGTCAATATTTCTGAACAAATTTAAAATAAAAAAGATATTTATTTGGGTCAATATTTCTGAATAGACTTGAAATATAAATATAGTTATATTATGCGGTATTTAATATTTTTTCATTAAAAGAAAAAAAACAACTAATTTTTAAGCTTTAAAAAAATAGGACCAAACAATGCATTTAAAGGTAAACAAGTAGTTACTTAGTACATGCCTGTTATGTAAAAGATATTGTAAAATAAATTAACATTTAAGTTTTTTTAAATGCTTTAGTATATTAATTGTGTTTAGTTAAAAAATTAGAATAACTAGCAAATATCAAAATCAAAATTTCAAAACTTTTTTAGATTTCCTTTAACTTTTTTTTAGTTGTTTTCAAATATCAAAATAACTATAAATTTAAAATTGTTTTCAAATATAAAAATAACTATAAAATATATTACTACATGTGTAATGAGAGAATATGAAAAGATTTTTTAAACCAAAAGTATGTATTAGTGTTTTACCAAATTATAGTTATTTTATTACTAATATAGACAATAGCTGAGAAATCAAGTACAAAGACCTAATACATGGAAGAGAGTATATAAAAAGAGAGTTTTTATTAAAAATAAATATTTGATTAGTAAAAAAAGATAAATATCTTTTTTTTTTCCACGGGAAAAATCATAATTTTATTTCAGCTATGAACAGAATTACATTGGCATATGTATAAAAGGTAGTTAATTACCCCATACATTGTCAACAAAAAACACTAATATGTTTCTACAGTATCACAAAATTTTTTACAGTTTTTTACAACCATTATAGTATCTACTCGTATCAACAATACAAGTTTTATCCAAAAACATGTTCACATAAGTTATATATCTAAGTAAGATATACACAGATAGTTTCCATTTAATCCATGTTCAAGCAAAAAGCACCCATTCCTCACTGAATGGGAGATGATAATAATTGTAACTACCAGTCAGAGCATGTTCTAATATCTTCTAGCAACCAAACGGGAGCTGCGTGGCTTCCTTGGAAAGCTTGTTAGCCATCCCATTTCGTTCCCTGTAAACATGTGTAAAATATATACTGTCAAATGAGCCACTTCCTCAAGAATAGGAAGAATTCATTACACCTTACATCTAGTAAATCCTCTAGCCCAATCAATCACAATCATAGAATCGCCAAAAACTTGTAAAGAATGACAATCCTTTTCCAAAGCAAATGAAAGTAGATGTTTTAGAGCCATAAATTCTACAAAATTGTTGGAACCCCTCCAAGGCCAACCGATATATGAAAGGAATGAGGAGGAGAAAGAAAAATACAACCCCCTCCCCCGCAGGTGAGTTGTTTCTCCTGAGATGAGCCACAAAAAAAAACCCAAGGCCTGAGTTGGTCAATATCCTCCACCCGAACAACCCTAACCGAAGAGATGTTATTTACCTGAGAAAATGTTTAAAAAAAACCAAAATATTGGCAACAACCAGCTCCAAAGGTGTTTATCGATTTTGAAATATAGATTTGTTTTTGTCCAACCAGACACCCCAAGAAATAATGCAAGGAAGTGCTTTGAATATCAAGAAACCCCCCTTGGAAAACCATACACGAAATCATCCACACAACTTGGACCATGCTAAACAAAGCAAGAATTTAGTGATATTCCAACCTCCTACCAAATCTGTTGAGTGTAATAGCAGTGAAAAAAGAGATGATCAAGTGTTTCAAGAGAGTTGCAACAAAGTGAACATATTCCTGGACCTTGAAAACATCTATGCTGAAGAACATCCCAAGTAGGAGCTTTGTTTTCCAAAATATTCCAGCAAAGAAGTTTTGCTTTGGTTGGACACATTAATTTCCAAAGTTTCTTCCACCACCAAATAGCTGGCTGATTCTGGGCCTCCAAATTTACTTGTATATAACCATGCTTTGAAGTATAATTCTCAGATGAGTGATGAATCCAAACCACAAAATACTCCCGTACCAATAATATAATATGTGAGTTTCTCGGTACTTCCAAGTAATTTGACCATTCCATTGGCAGTTCAACAGATAGTCCCAATCTATAACCACAAACCCATTCTTGATGCCACATCATCGACATCCCAGGATCAACCATATTAGAGAGGAAAATAATACCCCTTCCAGCCAAGAATAATCTTAAATGCTCAAATAGTATGTGGGCACCGGTAGAACCCACCCAAGTGTCCAAACCAACCCGAACCAGTCTACCATTTCCAACCCTCAAAACCAGTCCAGAATCAATTAGGACAAAAGAATGTAATACTGCCTTCCAAATAATAGAGCCACCCCTCGAGTTATCATCCATCTGGATCCAATCCAAAATTGTAAGAGGAGCAATGTACTTTTGTTGTTCCACACGATTCCACAGACTTTTTGAATGAATAAGTCTCCAAGAAAATTTAGCATCCAATTCTTTTGAAAAAATAAATATGTTTCTTAAGCCCCAACCCCCAAGTTCTTTTGGGATGGCTAACCACTCCCATCGAACCCAAGCCATTACCTAATGATATGTGCTTCCCCTACACAAATAAGCGAAACAAGATTTGCGCATCCTCTCCAAAATACCTTTAGGTATCCAAGAAAGGGACATCCAAAAAATCGAAATGGCTTCCAAAATAGATTTAATCAAAACCAATCTTCCTGCTCTAGACAACCACCGATAACTCCAACCCAAAAATCTCTTTTCAAAATTTTCCAAGAGCCACATCCAACCAGCAATACAATAGGCATTTGGTTTCAGAAATAATCCCAAATGTTTAAGTCCATCCTCAAGCCACAACGACTTAAAAGAGAATAAATAAGAATGCCATGTTATCTCCCTGTCATCCAAATTTGAGTAAGAAATGGTAGATTTATCATCATTGAGTACCATACCAGTAGCAACTTGTAGCAAGAGTATACCTTCTTTGAGTTTAATTATATCCCAACGAGAACCATCACAAAAAATTAATATATCATCAACAAAGAGTAAATGTGTAATATACAATACCTCATAAATGGGAACGTCTTTGAATGAACCAACGGATTTGGCCTCCAAAATGAAATGGCTCAACCCTTCAGAGACAAAGAGGAAGAGTAAAGGAGAGAGTGGAAATCCTTACTTCAAACCATGTCCAACAGTGAAAAAAGGGCTGGCAAAACCATTTATAAGAACATCAAAGATTGCCATAGTAAGGCATGCCATAATCCATTTTATAAACCCATATATGTGTGTAACATCCGAATAAAAATCCAGCTTACCCAGCCAAATGCCTTAGATAGATCAATCTTTACTACCGCCCCTTTCAACATGTGGGCCTTTAATGAATGAAACCCTTCTTGAGAAACTCCAATAGCCTCATGCATTTTTCTACCTTCAAGAAATCCAAACTGTTCACTGGATATACAACAGGAGAGAATAACTTTTAATCTCCTGGAAATAACCTTTGCAATGATCTTGTAAAAATAGTTCCAAAGAGATATAGGAAAAAAAATCATCAAAATTTTTAGGATGATCCTTTTTAGGAATAAGTGTGATAAAATTTGTATTAATAGGCCCATGAACATGACCAGCCATCTTGGATTCTTCCACAACCTTCAACGGATCAACTCCAACAAGATCAAAGAACCCAATATAGAACTTAACTTGCCACCCATCCGGTCCCGGGATTTTATCCTTTTGGAATGAGTGAAGAATATTGAGTCACTCATTTTCAGTGACAACCTCCATCAACCTCCTGTTATCATTATCATCCACAAAACAAGGAAACAAATGTGCAACTCAAACAATTTATGTAAAAGATGGACCAACTCGAGTAGTGAATAGGTCTCTGAAATGTTGAAACCCCAAAACTAGCCAAACCATTAAAAGAAGAAACTGGATCACCTCAATCATCATTGAGTTCCCAAATGGTATTGTATAATTTCCTTCCTTTGCAAAGGCTTGAATTTTTTTTGTGTTTTCATCCCCACAGGTTAACAATAGAGCCCAAATTTTTAAACACCAAGCATCTTCTTTTTCCCCCAAAATCTTTCGATGTCTATCTTCACAAGAAAATAATTTATCTTTTATAGCCTAATCAAGGAATCCCAACCTAGGCCTATTGAGAATCTAATCAAGAAAAATTTCACAGTGATGAAGATCATGTTCATCCCTCAATTGCTTTGCATGGGCCCAAGTAATAGTAGCTTGTTTTACTCTACTTAGATTTTCCATAAAGAGAACCCCAACAAAATATCCAGTACCATTAGGAATAGGGATCCCCAAATCATGTACAAATTTACAAAAAGAAGTTCTTTTAACCAATCAGGATTAAATTTGAAAGGACTAGGAAGTTTCCTACTCCTTCCCTGAATCCCAAAGAAAATAGGACAATGACTAGATTCCCCCCTGCATGCCACCCATTATCAAACCAAATCACATTCCAAAACCAAACAATCTGCAACCAAGAATCTATCCAGTCACTTGACCATCCTATTCTCACCCGTCCTCTTATTCCACCACTTGGAGAAAGCTTTATAGGAGCAATATCTAGCAGATCATGATAGTAAAAGGCGTTAGTAAAAATATATTTCAAAGTATTTGGAACTGCCTTAGGTCCCCATACCTCATCACATCTCAAGGAGAGGTTAAAGTCACCTTCCAAAATCACCTCCTGATTAGAGACAAAATCCTTGTTTAAAGAGAATTCCAACATGGCACCCTATTCACATAAGGTCCACCAATGTTCAGAATAGTCAACACCTTCCCAAGGTGTGCATCTTAAATATCCAGACCAATACCAAAGGAAAAACTCCACATACCATCACATTGACAAATATTCAAGTTCCACCCCGAGGCTAAACCACTAGAACATCCACTCACATCCATCGCAACAAACTACCAACCCAGAAGCAGGGTTTCTAAAATACAATACACTTCCTCATTCAATCCCAAAGTCTCTTGAATAAGAACCACATTGGGGCTATTGAACTCAATCAAATACTAGAGAGACGATTTTTTTGAGGGGTTCGCCAACCCACGATAGTTGAAGGACATAATCTTCATGTGATAACCCCATCCATGAATTTCACTCTCCAAGCACCCAATTGAGAGAATATTGTTTCCCCAACACCACATCCAATAAAGCACGCTCTTATGCACGAGAGAAGTGTAATTTTATCCCATGACTCCGCAAAGAAGAGAAACCACAGGAGATTAAAAATAAACCCTTAACCCATGAGTCCTCATCTAACACCTTATGATTTCTTATATTGTAATGGATGCTCTGCCCCTTGGAGGTGCTAGAAGAAGAAGGTTCAGTGAAAACAATCAAAGGAGAGAAAAAGGCACTCACCCCAGGAATTGAACAAGGTATCCCACCATAAATAAGGGGAAAGATGGCCAAGGTAGAGGAGACCACCGCAGAATCATCCATACAAAAAGGAACATTAAAAGTAAAATTAGAGGATGAACAATTAACAAACGTACCCAGGGGATTCACTATATCAATCGGTTGAGAAGTGGAAATAGAGACACTAACTTCACCTTCATCAGTAGGAACATGAACATGTTCAGCCAGAGCAGTAGGCTTCTCCTCATCCCCAGTCTCCTGAACACCAATTGACGGAGAGTGTGCTCTCGACACCTCCTCCCGCCGAGATGGATACTTGGAAAACCCTGTCTTCATTCGAGACTGACTGCCATTAAACTAACCTTTTCCCTGAAAAGGTAAAGTGAATGAAGCCAACAAGTGTCCATACCCATGAAAATAGTGGCATCGAAAGGGGACTTCTTTGTAATCCAAAATTTATGTAATAGTACACGACAATGTCTGAATTTGTATGTCCATTGAAAACCCAAGTTTAAGATCAATCTTTACCAAAATCCGGGCCACCGTCATAAGCCCTGAAGACTAAAAAGATAGGTCTACAATGACAAACTCTCCCAAGAAATTTTCAATCACAGCAAAGCAGGAAGACGTTCAAATATTGATAGGTAAATCTGGTAGTCGAACCCTCAAAGCTTCCAGTGCCACCTTCTCTGCTTTTGCATCAAATAGTGGATCCCATCATTTCACAAACAAAGGAATACCATCCATACACCATTGAAGACCAAGAACCCTATCCACCAAATCACTAGAGTTAAAAATGAAGTAGAACCAACCTTTTGCCAACATCATGGTATGGTTCAACTGAGGAAAAAATCCCCCCACTGATCCACCACCCACCGATTGATAAATTCTCAACTAAAATGTCTGCCATGAGCCCGCCCCACCACCACTGTATCAGCTAAATCCACTATATCATCCATTTGAACATCCACCCCCAGAACCAAAGAATCATGATGAGCCCTACATTTAACACAATGCAATTTTTTACGCAAGGGTTTTCGCTGACCCAAGGATTCCTTTGAAAGAGAGAGGGGTGAATCAACCTTGGTACTGTTTTCCTTTGTTGTAACTCGAGATCCTCCCAGGTCATCTTCGTGAGAAAAATAAAGAGCCACCGGAACAATACCCAACTCCGGACACCGGTAAGGTTCTCATTCAGACCCAACAACAAAGAAGTCACCCACCGAGAAAGAAGAATAAATAGTCACCCGACCTAGGTATAAAACCTAGCTCCAGCTGGCGAGGGTATAAAACCATAGTAATATCATTAGAGGTGACTAAGGGAAAAGGAACTGGAGGATCCAAATCAACACTATCACACCCAATATCCACCAAATCCTCAATCAGCCTGCCAGCAGGCCCATATGAAACCAAAAATTCCAGGTCCTTCACTTCTCCAGCCAAATCTACAAACCGAGGTTGAGAATTCGCCTCAGGGTTAGTTAACCACCTAAGGAAATCTGAGACGATCCCAGCTCCCAAAGTAGGGTTAGATGTCCAGTCAGGATCCAACAAAGTACCCCCTCCTGTAATTGTTGATGGAGACACAATGACACCCATCATGATTGAAAAATTTGTATCCTCCATGATGACGCTTCAACTTCCAAAGGTAAGGAGGGAAGAAACAAGAAACTCTAATGGACAAGCCAAGAAAACCCCGATAAGAGAGGAAATCCGAGTGTAATCCCTCTAGCTAAACAACGTGTAAGAAACCCTTAATCATGCCCCATAGAACCCATCGACGCCATAAATGTCATGCCCCAATCTAGAAAGTAAACTCAAAAACAAGTAAAAGCTAGCAAACCCTAAGAGACATCAGGGAAAAATTGCAGAGCCAGCCTTCATAATCATCTACCTATAGATTTAATGATATAACAACTTTCGAATAAAGATAAATATATATAACTATGCTAGACAAATATTTTGTTTTTATAAAATTGCATTTATTTGGTTTTGATTTTTTTATAACTAAATCGTTAAATTCACAATAGGATTTGAAACCGAAATCCGACGTCATACGACATTTTTCACGGATGTGTCGGATAGCAATCACTGAAAAGATTGCCGATAAAAAAATATTTATATATCCGTCGAATATCTAACACCTTGGTGTCGAATATTCGACACAGTGGCATCGGATATCCCACAGTTGGGTGTTGGATAGTCGACGCCAGTGTGTCGGATAACTGATGCTCTGTGTAGTTTTTTTTTTTTAATTGTAAGGTTTACATGATTTTAAATTTATGGTCCCATATTTTCAACGGTAAATATGTTCAAGGTGTTGAATATCCAACACATGTCCATTATAAATATAAATTTTTTTAAACATTTTGACATGTTTTTTGTAGAAGCAAATGATGATTTGTGAAAATTATTTGTTCCTTGACAGACGTTTCAGGAATTGTTTTATTCTTCAACGGGCGGTTGTGGGAATTTTTTTTTTCATCGATAGACATTTTGCCAGGAATTTTGTATTCTTCGGCTTCTCTCCATTTAACAAAATTTTGATGTGTGGAACTTGATTTTTTAAGACAACTAATTATATTCATTAACGAAGTTTGTGACAAAATGTCAAATAGATTAAATATTCTGGATCTAAATGAAGACAACCGACAATTTCTTGCTATACTATGGGATGCAGCGAAACAAAGGGGTGATGGAAAATGTTATTGTCTATGTACTCAATGAAGGGGATTTAAGAGGAGAAGAATATTGATCTCAATAGCCACAAAACATTGCAGGGAACATGGACACACTGAGGGGGGGAACGAATATCATCCATTTGTAGGTTTAGCATTATAAAGTTTATTATATTCCTTTTTTTGGTAATTGTATGTATTTTTTTTTCATGTATTAATGTATATCTATTGATTTTTCCATGTATTTATATTAAAGGAATGACACCCTACAGCATGTTGTCTAGAGGAAGTGCTTTCAGAACAAGTTTAGGATCAGGATCATGGAGCATGTATGTTTAATGGAGAACAAGTAAATGATCATATTGAACAAGATGATCATGCCGATGATGTAATTCAAGATGATGGTACAAATACATTAATCCATGATTCATTTAACGTTAGAATGGATGATGAAGATGATGTTGACAATGAAAATGATGATGACTTTGACGATGTTCACGGTATACCTCTTCTCGATAAGGCAAATGAACCCCTTTATGAAGGCTCCAAAACAAATCGTCTCTCTACTATATTGTTGATAATGAACTTGAAGGTTATGAATAGTCTTTCAAACATTTCAATCACATGGATGCTAAGGTATCTAAAATAATCCGTCACATATATAGGATTGTGATAAAGTTTATTTGTATTCCTATAAATTTTATTGTTAACTCATTATTGATCATCGTACAGATGAAGCATGTTTCGTTAATATTATTTATTTATTACATTAACAATTTTTTTATTTTTTTGTAGCTTGATAGCTGAATTTTTGTTACCACCATCAAATATTTTACCTCACACATATCGAGATTTATCTTCCATCATGAAAGAGATTGGAATGCATTATGAAGCAATTCATGCATGCCCCGATGACCATGTTATATATTATAATCAACATGAATTTACAACAGAATGTCTGAAATGTCATGTAAGTAGATATCGTACAGATAAAGTAACAAAAAATTTGCCT
>LPNX010460261.1:3889-13965 GCA_001517045.1 Pseudotsuga menziesii | reverse complement strand
CAATGGTTGTATGGACAATACACGTTGCCCCTGGGTTAACTTCATTTTGTGGTTTGTAATTTTAAGTTCCACTTTAATTGCATTTAATGATATGGAGTAGTTAGAATATTTTATATATGAATATATATTTGACATAGATATTCCATATCTAAATATTGTAGGTCTTTAGAGAAAGGGTAAATTTGCATGTCCAGTTTGTGGTCCTAAGATAAAATCTCGTCATTCAAAAAGCTTAAGAAAGGAGGTGTTTGATGAGTATAGGAATTTCCTCTCTAAGAATCATAGGTATAGAACAACTGAAAGAAATATTTTCAATGGTAAGCAGGATACTACATTAAAACCATGGAGAATGACACCTCACCTTTGGAAGATGCAATACAATAGAAATCATCATCATGGTACGTATGGATCATCGTATATGAATTGTTATGTATTTTAATTTTTATTGTGAGTTGTTTGCTGTAGTGGCCATATTTGATTTATGATGTAATTTATTAATTATAAACTAATATGCATGATTTCCATCATGATCATGAAGCCATTAATGGTCTTCCATGAGGAATGAAAATTTATCTTATTTAATTCAACAGGTTTCCCTACTATGAGCACCTACAAATTGCTCATTTGTTTGATACAATGCATATTGGAAAGAATGTTACTGAAACCTTATGGCGACTACTAGAGCTAAGGAGGGAGAAAGATAAAGTTGTGAAAGTGTGCAAATACATTCAAGAAAGCAACCATTCAATGAAATACGTCATCCAATTTCATACCAATGAAGAAGAAGTTAATATAAACTCAATTCCATGGATGTTTACGGAGAAACAAAGTAATGTTGTCAAAGAAATAATACGGAAAATTAAATTTCCCACCGGATTTTGTGCAACTTAAAGAATATCATAACTAAAAAAAGGTGATTTTGCGGGGGTCAAAACACATGATTGGCATGTCTTCATCAATGTAATTATTATTGTTATGTCCATATAATTTTTTCTTGTTTGTATACTCTTTGTTTAATAAATGGCTTGGTTTGTATATTAATATAGTATGCTCTACCTCTCTCTCTCCCAGACAACTTCAACAACAATGTCAAACAAGTTATATATAATCTTGGTAAATACATGAGGTAACTAGCGATTACTTGCATGTGCTTAGTGTTTCTTCAATTCTCCGTATAATAATTTATATTCGTTTTTTTGGTGCACTATTTCAGCATATATTGTAATTTAATGTTTATTTTTGTTAAATATCGTTATTGGTTTGCATCACTTGTAGATGGTTGACATCTAAAGAAATCCATAAAGAAGATATAAAGTATTGGAGAAGAGAAATTTCTCATCTCATGTGTGAAATGCAGAAGCATCTACCATCAACATTTTTCAATGCACAAGAACACTACCTCATACACTAAGTTGAGGAGATTGAGTTGTGTGGACATGTGCACTTAAGGTCCATGTGGATGGTTGAGAGGCACTTGAAATTTATGAAGGGTTTGGTGAGATAACGAGCACATGCAGAGGGTTCTATGATGGAAGGATATATGGTATACCAAAACATGTTGTATGTTAGTGAATATCTTCCTATTTTAGCGTCAAAGCTCAATTTACATCGCATTTGTGATCCAGACTCCAATAAAAAATTTGAAGGGGAGCAATTGAAGGGGGAAGGTAGATTGAGGAAGCTGAAAGGTAATTATTAGCTAGTGGATGTTTACTATATCCTTCATATTCTAATTGTATTTTCTAGTCATAATTGCTTCAATTAAGAGCATATACGTCTTTGTTTAGGAGATTTACACCTTTCTTTCATTTTAATGGTTATTGTCATTAAACAGTTGGTTGAGAATGGGATGCAATTCATTTATACATCGCAAACAATATTGACTGGATGAAGGTATGGATTGAACGATGCACACAATTGGGTCATGGAATATCATGGGAAGGTGTGGCTTCATTGGTAAAAGCAGCACAACGCAATGGAGATAACAATCTAATAGAAAGGGAAATCAATTTAGCATATGGTGTAAAAGATAAAATGCCAGGCATATAATTAATCAAATATCCCTCTAAATCTTTTATTTTGCAAATTAATTTTTGACGTACATGTTCTTATTTTCCATGTATTGTTGCATAAGGAATGAATGGTTGTGTAATATTTTCGTGTATTGCTTATTGCAGGTAAAACACCATAAGGCTATGGTCTGAAATGGAGGTAGATATTGGATCAAACAAAGAAAATATTAGATTCTAGGGTTTCGGTTGTCTTTCAGGTTACCAATGTTTCATCTAGAACTGATAGACATCCAGAAGTCTCAGAAAATTGATACTATGGGTATTTGGAAGATATTATATAGTGTGACTTTAAATCCTTTAAGGTAGTTCTATTGATTGTCAAATGGTATAGGTTACGACTGAATCAATGTGATCTTGATAGAACTATTATTGAACATGATAATGGATTTACCATGGTAAACACAAGGTTGTTTGAGCCAGGAATAGAGCTCTATGTTCTTCCAAGCCAATGTGAACAAGCATTTTACTCAAAGGTTCCAGGTAAAGCGGGCTGATCGTTTGTTGTGAGACATGATCTAGGGGGAAGGCTGGTAAAGTATAACCTAGATCATGGTAATGAAGAGGGTTCTCTGGAAGAAGAATATGATGATGAAGAGCATGATCAACTTGATTTAGCTGACGATGATGATCCAACAGAAGATGTCCAAGAAATAGTTGAATCAGATGAGGTAGCAGACAATGTCGATGAAGATTATTTCGACGATGACACAATGAGTGTAACTGATGATGATGATGATGATGATATGGCCAATACTTACAATGTTGACTATGTATCTAATGATACAGATGATGCCATGGATGAAGAAAAATGCTGACATGGATGAAGAAGATGATGAAATATATTGAAAGGTAAATATTTAATTAGAACTATTATTTTATCTTATTTAAAAAAAAAAGAGTTACTAACATCATCACCATCACCATCATCTTCATCATTGTCATCATCATCATCATCATCGTCATCATCATCATCATTTTCAGCGTAGACATCAACATCACCATCATCATCATCATCATCATCAACATCTTCATCATCGTCGTCTTCATCGTCATCATCATCATCATCATGGTCTTCATCATCATCGTCGTCATCATCACACATCATCATCTTCATCGTCGTTGTCATCATCATCACACATCATCATCTTCATCATCATCATCATAAGGCAATCATCATCATCGTTGTCTTCATGATCGTCATCACCATGCGCATCTTCTTCATCATTTTCATCATCGACATCAACATCATAATCATCATCATCATCATCAACATCTTCATCATCATCATCTTCATCGTCATCATCATCATCATCATCATGGTCTTCATCATCATTGTCGTCATCATCACACATCATCATCTTCATCATCATCATCGTCATCATAACACATCATCATCTTCACCATCATCATCATAAGGCAATCGTCATCATCATCATCTTCATCATTATTGTCTTCATGATCATCATCAACATGCACATCATCTTCATCATCATCGTCATCATCATCACTGTCTTCCTCATGATGATGATACTCATCATCACCGGCATCATCATCTTCATCATCATTGTCATCATCATCATCGTTATCCTCATGACGATGATGATGATGATCATCATCATCACCATCATCATCATCATCATCATCATCATTGTCATCATTATCATCATCGTCACGATCAACATCATCATCGTCATCCTCATGATGATGATAATCATCATCATCATCATCAAGATCATCATCATCATCATAATCATGATCATCATCATAATCATAATCATCATCTTCATCAACATCATAATCATCATCATCATCATCAACATCATCATCATCATCATCATTGTCATCGTCGACATCATCATTGTCATCGTCTTCATCAACATCATAATCATCACCATCATCATCAACATCATCATCATCATCTTCATCATCATCATCATCTTCATCATCATCGTCATCATTATCATCGTCATCCTCATGATGATGATAATCATCATCATCATCATTGTCATTGTCGACATCAACATCATGATCTTCATCATTGTCATCATCATCATCATCGTCGTCGTCGTCGTCATCATCATCATCATCATCATCATCATCATCATCATTTTCATCGTCAACATCAACATCATAATCATCATCATCATCAACATCTTCATCATCATCGTCTTCATTGTCATCATCATCATCATCATGGTCTTCATCATCATTGTTGTCATCATCACACATCATCATATTCATCGTCGTCTTCGTCATCATCACACATCATCATCTTCATCGTCATCATCATAAGGAAATTGTCATCATCGTCATCTTCATCATCATTGTCTTCATGATCATCATCACCATGCGCACCTTCTTCATCATTTTCATCGTCGACATCAACATCATAATCATCATCATCATCATCAACATCTTCATCATCATCGACATCATCATTGTCATCGTCTTCATCAACATCATAATCATCACCATCATCATCAACATCATCATCATCATCATCTTCATCATCGTCATCATTATCATTGTCATCCTCATGATGATGATAATCATCATCATCATCATTGTCATCATCGACATCAACATCATAATCATCATCATCATCATCAACATCATCATCATCATCATTATCATCTTCATCATCATCGTCATCATTATCATCGTCATCCTCATGATGCTGATAATCATAATCATCATCATCACAATCATCATCATCATCAACAACAACAACATCATCATCATCAACAACAACAACAACATCATCATCATCATCATCATCAACATCATCATCATTGTCATCATCGACATGAACATCATAATCATAATTGTCATCATCATCATCATCACCATGCTCACATGCTCACATGCTCAACTTTTCCCTCATTAATGTGAAGGTTCTTGATTCAAGTTATGATGTTTTTCTTCCTCTTAGGTTTGCATCACTCTATTGAACATATATTTGGGACCCATAGTTCTAGAAGTCGAGGTGTCTATTAGATATAAAAAGTATTTCAAGGATACAAAAAATTCCTTTCATTTTATTGGCTATATCAAACAATTTCCTTTTCATCCCTTTTTTATTGAAATTAGGTTTGCTAGTATTATGCATTTTTTTTGGAAAATTAATATTTGAAGTAAACTAAGTTTTACTTATGATGATGATGACATTGATGAAGATGATGGTGATCATCAACATTTCCATCATCATCACAGTCATCATCACCATCACCATCATCATGATGAGGATGACGATGATGACGATGAGGGTCATGACGATGATGATAACGATGACTTTGATGATGATGATGATGATGATGAGGGTCCTGATAATGAAGATAATGATGTTGAAGATGATGACGATGATGATGATGATGGTGATGATGGTGATCATTTCCATCATCATCATCATCATCATCAACATCGTCATCGTCGTCATCATCACCATTACCGTCATCATGATGATGAAGACGACAACGACGACGACGATGATGATGATGAGGGTCATGATAATGAAGACCACGACGATGACAATGATGACGATGATGATGATAATGATCATGATGATGAAGATGATTATGATCAACATAACGATAATGATTAGGTGAGATTGTAGGGATTACTTGAGATCTCCATCATCGTCTTCATCTTCAGGGGTTTTGTTGTAGGGATTAGGTGAGATCGCCATCATCATCATCATATTATAATAAAAAATACTATTCCTAAGTTAAAAATACATATACTAAAAAATACATTTAATGTAAAATAATATATAATAAAAATAAAATACATATAATATATAATAAAAAATGAATAGTGTATTTGGACATTGTCGCGACTCATTTTGGACAGTTCAATTTGGAGGTTTTTGTGAATTTGGGAGTAGGTCCAGTGGAGCTCAAGGTTCAGAATTGGAGCTCACAGTTGATAATTGGAGCTCACAGTTGAGAATTGTAGCTGACGGCTCAAATTTGGAGCACACGGTTCACATTTTGGATTTGGAGCTCATGGCTCAACGAGTAAGCATCATGACCTCCTTTTTTGGGGCATGCTGTGACAAGGGTTTTTGGGCATCCTGTGACAAGGGTTTTTTGTGCGTGCTGTGATGTTTGCTCCTTTCTATCGATCTCAAAAAGTAGCGGTCCAATATTGACTTTCCTTAAAGGGGAGGGGACCCTATGCTATATAATTTGATACCATCAACCGCTCACTTTGGCAAGCTGCTATGGAACCTCAAACTCATAAACCTGTTTCCCAATAACCAAGGTTGGGGTTTACCATCAGCACCCCTATTGGTCATTCTGTTCCTTAACATGAGAAACTGGAGCCTGGACTTCTGGCCTTAGAATAGTTAGTTAATGAGTGTTTTCTTAGAACATGGCTCGATCAATATGCTCATAAGTAAGTAAACAACATGCTCGTAATCCTGCTTCTTCTAGATAAATTTCATCCAAAGGTATGGCTCATATAGTGCTGTGATGTTTGCTTTTTTTTTCAAAGAAACAAAGCATAATTTTATTTCATCCGTAGAGAGACAAAATTACATTTTGTATATATGCAATGCATATTTGTAACCATAGTTCAGATCCCGTACAAAACAAAAGTCTATAAACACTGCCCAAACCCATTCATCGGATGATAAATCACCCCATCTATCCACAAAAATAGAAACAGAGAACAATTTCATGGTACCAAGTTCGTTCCATGAGAACGGAAAGCTAAAACAGCTCATATAGTCAGCAAAATAGTAACGGAAATATCATCCAACTGTCATATCCAACAGTTCACAAACATAGAAATCAATACTGTCCAAAAAAAAGAGCGAACATCCGGCTCCAAGCCATAGATCAGAAACAAAGTCTCATAACATCTCTATGATGTTTGCTGTGTATTCCAAACTGGACAGGGGAAACACATGGATTACCAACATGAGGGAAAGCCATTGAATATGCTAATGCTTGAACTATAATAGACCAAGGAGATGTACTAGAAATATTTTACTTGACTTGTTGATTTAATTGTTAAGTTGAACCTAAATGACAAACACAGAGGAGCACTAAGCAAGCTATAACACTTTGTAGGAAATCGAATGAGTATAGATATAATGATGTTAGTTCCAGGAGATCCTGTAGAGTGGATGCTTGGTTGCTCTATAGGTTCCAAATATTTAGGTTCCTCATTAGATCCTTCACTAGATGAATCATATATGGGGCCCCCAAAACTATGATAATTGATTTCAAATATAACATCCAACTCTTCATGAAATGGGTAAATGCATGCATTTTCCATCTCATAATCAAGCAAGGGTTTGCCTACAAAATATTCCTCATCAGAATCTCAACAATATGGACCATCTAATTCAAATTCTTTGGATGAGGTAATATAATAGGAGAATGGGTTCTTTCATAACTAACAACCCAAAGGGTCTCTGTCTATACTGCCTACTTCTTCACCAACTTCAATATGTCCTTATCAGCTTTCAAACATGGGTTTTCTTCACTATGCATGCATTTACATTGATCAGCTAATGACAGACCCAATTTGAAAGTTTCAGCTAACCCGCATTTGACCCATATTGGTTGATATGGATTTTGAAGTCTGTCTAGTCTGAGCATTACAATTAGTGGATGAACCCATCACATTTTGGTTCGCATTCAAATTGGTTTGATTGTTTTTATGTGAGTTATCTCAGCAACCGGTTCCAAAATAAGATATTAAGCCGACTCTACCCAAATGCGATGCTTAATAGAGGTTTAGAGAAGATAATTGAAGATCATTATAAAATCCCTAGGTTATAAAGAAACTCTAACCTAACCCAGTATTTTCCAAATTGTAGCGACAACAGGGGTTTGTCAGAATTCTGCCAAATGTTATGGATTTCTTCTTTAAGGTGTTTTATTATAGAAACCTTATATTATAAATCAAATGTCCATGCAGACAGAGTTCAAGAATTCTGTCCACATGAACTATATCTCACAAAAGATAACAAGTGTTCATCCAAGCAACGATGACAACTCGTGGTATTATGCCTCACAAGTTTGCGATTTTTCAACCCCATGAAACATAATACCATGAGTCATCCCCATTATTAGCCAAAACTTATTAGCTATTTTAGAGTTAGTGAATTGAAAGTGGCTAAGTCAACGCAAAAAAGAAAGATAATAAGTTTGACTAAATAAACTATTTTGATTATTGTACCTAAATCTTCCACTACATGCATTGCTTGCATGCCTCACCTATCTCGATGTACTATCAACATTATTATTATTGGTATGTGTACCTTCTCTCAATGACAGTCTTAGTTTAGGGATGTATTGAGGTTTATACCACATATTTGCTAGTGTATGCATCCAATACTTACTAGTTACTTGATCACTATCAGGGAACAACTTTAGCTCTATCATGTTAACCTTACTTCATCCAGCTAAAAGCAGTTCACATATTCAGAGAACACAATACTAAGGCTGATAGCTTATCCAAAGAAGCATTAACCTTGGCCTCAAGCCATTTTGAGTTTACTGAATTTACTGATGGTGAATGTACTGATCAGGGCACTTTCCAGCTTTTATAGCCCTTAGCACTTGAGTCTTTTATGTGTTGTTTCTATTGACATCCTTTGGATGATTGAGGTGGATGATCCCCTCATATTACTGATATCTCTTTTTTATTTCTTATTTGGATTGGCTACTTCAGTATTAGACTTGAATTCTCTGTCTGTTGAATGTTAGTGATGTGGATGTAGTCAAGATTCCTAGATTATAGGTGTTACCTTTGAAGGTTTGTCTAGTATTCCTGTGAAGCTGATCAATTGTCATCTGTCTATTGATGATGAACATAGCTGTATCTATTCCATGTGCTCAGCAATAGCTGAAGTTGTAACTAAGTTACCTTTGATTTCAATGAAATAACAAGGAACTGATATTTTCCCTTGGAAAAAAAAAAGTTACTTGATCACTAATATCAATTGATATTCCATCACTCTTATGGCTCCAAAAATAGTGGAGATTGGCATCCTAAGGTTGAAATTTAGCATCCTAAGCAACGTTCAAAATTGAACCCTTCACAGCCCTTCCAAAGGGTTCTAGCCCTTCCCAGAAGTGTAAATTTAAAATTCCCCTTCAAAAAAAAATTAAAATTTGAATTTTACCCTTCCAATAAAGAAGGGTATAATTTATATCAACATTTCAAAAGAAGAGCAACATTTGAAATTACCCATTCATATAAATATCTCAATATGTTGAAACTCTTATGCTATAAAGTTCAACTCATCATTCAAAATATTGTAAATATGATCAATTATAATCACTTACTCACTCATGTCATGCACTCGGTGCTTAGTTGTTGAAGATGGCCAGTAATCATTAATGACAACAAGGCACTAGCCATCGAGATGTTAATATGACTCCCGAGTCACTTGGGGCTGTAATCTAAAGTGTGGCAATGTGTCAGCAACTACTAGGCACGAAACGAGCTCCAACATTTGTGCCTACTACCTTATATGTGAACCTCGCTACCAATGTCCACTTTTTTTTCGTCAAAATGAAATTCAAAAGGTAGGTTTGAAAAGTCCTCCTCTACAAGAATTCATTTCTTGCATGAATATCATAGACTCACGACAACTATAAACAAAACTTGATGTCATGCAAATACAAATAATGGCATGTAGCTAGGATCACAAATTGTGCAGAAATTGATTTATGCATTGCTATAGAGATGTGTCATTGGGAACACGATATGGAGAAACAATGGTTATTAATAAAATTAAAAAAAAATTGTTGTCTCAAGAATAGTCTTAACTTTGATGAGTTGAATGATCATGATGTTATATCCCTCCATCCTTCCAAACATTTGTGGTTTCTCACGACATTTGTCCTCAGCGCTACCAAATTAGTTATTACCAATATGATTGCAAGGAATTCATTGAAGGTGAAGTCCATAATTTTAGTTCTTCTTCCTGATTATCATGCCTTTTGGTAAGACAATAAATAGGGTAGTGGCAATCATCAG
>LPNX010460240.1:54286-64336 GCA_001517045.1 Pseudotsuga menziesii | reverse complement strand
AACATTATGGTTTAAGCATTTATGGTTTAGAGAACTATGAATTCGTTTTATTTTAGATATAAGGGAAATGATAAATTTAGGGCCAATTATGGAATCCAAGATAATGTTTTTAAACGATACTCTAATTGTGTGAGAGAAAGTGAAAAAGACATCGCAACATATGTGATGTAGATTGTATTCCTTATTGAAAGAAATAATAAAAAGACTAACAAATTCTTTGTGGACGTAGCCCATTTTTGGGTGAACCTTGTTTATTGGTGTCTCTCTTGTATCAATTCTTATGTGTTTCATTCAAGAACTTCATTTCGTTTCAAGATTTATGTGTTTTCACTATAAACTCCGTTTTTTTAATAGAACATACTGTTTAGAAAGGATTAATTATTTGTATATAATGACCATAATCTAAAAGCAAATAGTACATGTTGTTAGTTAAACATTTGTTTTCGTGTTACGGAATTTCCCGTTTACATACTAAGGTTAATATAAATTAAGAATGTGATATATAGTGGTTCTCGTTTAAGATTGATTTAAATAAAGAGTGACATGTGCCTCTTACCTTAGATTCCACTTAAAGTGGTAGTATTTAGTTAATAGTTATGCATAGGGATAATTTTAGGGGCAAATTTTAGCCGAGTGCGCTATTTTTCCATGTTTTTCTCCCAAAAAAGATTCGCCATTTTGCATTTTTTGAAGCCCTGTTTTGCCCAAATTTGATGGGGTAGAATTTTTTAACCCTAAAAATTGCCAAATATTTATATAAATAATATAAAATCCTTGGAAATTAAAATATTTTTTGAAAAATATAGTGAATCATTTTATAGTTGGCGTTTTAAGAATTAGTAATATTTGCCAACATTTATACACTTTTAAATAAGTATGGTTCCTTAAAATCAACCCTGGTTATGTATGTTTCTTGGATCTAATAATTGTAAATGATGATTTTATATAATTTTTTTTTGTGTCTCATCGACTTTGTTACAAATTGCAGCACCCCTCAAGGGTGATTATCTCTTTATCAACTAATTTCATAATTACTATTATTCCATATACTTATTCACAAAACATGAATATCATAAAATCATGCAACCATAACAATATTAACATCATGTAAACATTTTGTAACAACATATAAGAATTTATAACAAATTTATAAGTAATTTAAAATAACAAGAGAAATACCTCAATATAAAAATGGTTAAGATGTCCAAAGTGAACCAAGCTTTCTTCTTCTCCTCAAGTTGCTTGGATCTTCATTTCCCAAAGAGGGACCATGGTTTTTACCTCCCAACCAACTAGGGGTCTAGCCGACCCCTAGCCCCAAGAGCCATCAACCTAGCCTCTTGGCCGTCTATGCCCGAGAGCCCCAAAGAACAAAACAATAATGCACAAGTAAGCTATGTATATTCTTCCAAGATTTCTCAAACTCTTCCAACACTTCCAAATTTCACATCCTCACAATATCCGCAAATTCCCCATTCCCTTCCAAAACTCTCATAAAGTATCTTCAACAAAAGAACCTCCTCTCTTCCAACCTCAAGCCTCCTATTTATAACCCAAAATTATTCCTCCTCCTTATCCATCAATACATTACAATATAATAATATTCACACTCAAATAATTTTATTTTCTCAAATAAATAACAACTTGATTTAAATAAATGAAATATTGATAACACTGGTTGCAAAATCTCATTTGTCATGCTGCTATCTTAAATGCAACTATGACAAGTCTTATCTAAAATTTATGTAACCCTATCTATTCATTTATTTGCATTATTATCTCATACATAAGTCAAATAAGATATTTCCATATATTATATTATATTATGATATATGTCATTTTATATCTAGATAATTTTGTATTTTATTCAATAATCCAATTAGTTTATTTAAATCTAAACTATAGAAACAAGTCAACAAACTCATACTACCATATATATACATATTTTTCAACAATTATTTATACTTTTAATACATAAGTAATACTACAATAATTCATCAATCAACTAATCACAATAATGTACTCCTGATTTGATGTATGCATGGCCAGCGTACACATCTTAAGCGTGGGTACTAATAATCAGTTTTAATTATTTAGTGCATCATTATTATACGATTGAAAACACCACAAAAAATACCAACATAATCAATGCATCATTCATAATTTATAATCATTCATACAAAAGTAACAAAATTGAATTACATAAACATAATGAAGCATCAAGTATATAATCATAATAGTTTTTATCAATGAATAACACCATGCAATCCATCGTTGGTCCCATCCATCCCCATTAATACTCAAATCGTCTAATCACCACTACTTCCATCTCCTGACCTCTCCATCTTGTCCTCTGCTAGAATATACTATGGCTTCAACTACACCAGCCTAACCACATATAAAACCCGTAAGCGGAATTGTCGAGTCCTACAAATTGACTAAGCTTCCCCAACAGGCATTCACTAGTCACCATCACACCTCTAGGGGAGCGTGCTCAGCATAGCCCTTCCACGACTTTGGATTCTGGGGGATAAACGGTTGGAAATGCCTCCACCCCCCAATAGAACAAGGGACTATGTCTCACGGGGACTTCACTTAGTGAACCTCTCACATAGCACGTGCAATCATGGGATATTAAAGAATAACCTTAATTTCGAGAGATATTGACCCCAAATATTTTTGTTGAAACCCCCTCCTAATACTTAAAACCTCCTCCCCACCCCTTTTTATACCTCAATCCTTATAAACCACCCTACCCACCCCCATCTTAAACCTTTGATCCCCCCAATACCTGCAATATATTGGTTCGATTTTTGATAATTTTAAAACCCACAATATGAACTAACATGATAGGATGTTGGTCAATAAGTGAAGCCCCCGTGCTATGTCTACAATAACATAGTGACTGTGTTGCGACTGTTGTACTCACGTTTTGTCATCAAATGACCAATTTGGATAGTTTAGTTTCCTGAAACCCTACACCTCCCCACACATCATGATAATAACAATAATCATACATAAAAATAACCATTCATTTTCATACCATTTCTTTTTTGGAATCGATACCATCGATGTACTTCCATTTTGTAGGGCTCAACCACCTTTATCTCTTCTAAACCTGTCGGTTAGTCTCATAACAAAATGTCGTGTAATATAATGCAATCATCCACATATATACATATTTCGTTAGTTCTAACAATAATGTAAACATTTTGTATTATGCACCTCACATCATAATCAGTTATTCGACACATAACTTTAGCTCGGTATCCACGTACCATCATTTATTAAATTTGCATGCTAGAGACATAATCAAAATATGAACATAATTTATATTATGATCATCGCACATATATATATAAATTCTTCAAAATAATATTCCATAAGTCCACATTGTCATCAAACTAATGAGGTTCCATAACCATAAGGAAATACAGACACACAATTTGGTAATTCAGACGATTTGGTCAAAATAGGGCATTACACAAACAAGATAAGTAAACAAATTCCCATATCGCAGATTTGAGTAAAAACTCAACGATAATCAAATCTAGCTAAACAAAGACCAAGTTTATTTACCAAATCAATATCATATCTCATAATCAAACCAAACAATAAGATCTACAATTGGAATATCACATCTAAAATTTTTAATAACATAATCAAATACAAATGCCGAGTCTCTATTTTCGGCTTCCATACCAAGAAATAGATCGACCTGATATAGATGTATTAAAAAACCAAAAAACCCATATGAGGATATAAGTAATAATTATCTAAGTACATATCAAAGCTTCAAAAATATAAAAATGATAAAATAAAAATTAATATCAAGCAATCATGACTACATGGTGAAATATATCATTTTCGTAAAGCCAATATTTTCAATCCACACACTAAAACTAAAATTGCAAAGTTTTTCCCCAATTAGACCACATAAGAACTATTGTTTTGTCAAACCCCAAGTACTAGAGGTTGTGAATCCTTCCCAAGTAACCAGTGCATCTAAGTACAAACCCAACAAGGGTTATGTCTATAAAATATAACTTATCTTAGAATTTTCGTAAGTGAATATAAAGTCTTATATTCCAATACAATTGCAAACCAAAGAAAACAAAAAACCAACTTAACCACAAACCCAAAATGGAGTCATACGTTGTGACTCATGGTTGATCCAAATGTACATTACATAAGCCATATGCACTGCCACATATTGCCATTAGTATAACCATTATAAACTAAATTTATATATATTATTCCTATTAATAGAGTACAAGGTAAAACGCTCACCTCTGGACAGAGAAGAATGAAGTTCGAGAGGAGACGACCCCTTCGACTACCTACATTAACATATGAGTATTGTTAAACTATGCATTGTAAACTATAATAGGTTTTAAAAAAAGAAATGCTTTTGTAAGGGAGAATCCTATTGAACCGACCATTTGCACTGATCAGACGATCGTGGTCATTGGACGTGACCGCTCACGCGACCATGGTCGTCCGATCGGTGCAAATGGTCGATTCGAAAGTGAACTCCTTTTGTAAGCATTACCTTGTACTTCGATTTTGGGTCATAAGGGTGAAGCGAGCTTATCCAAAACTTTTTCCTGTACCCTTACTTCACCTGTCAACATAATGACAAAGTTATAATAAACCCAGTTAATAATGAATGTAATTATTTTTATTGTTCAACCAATGAAGAAGCTTATCTTGCCAAGATGCATAGACAAAAAAAGGTTGGCTCCTCATGGCTCTCTCTTCTTACTCTTCCTTCGCAACAAGAAACTAAGATGTTAACACTATTTCAAGCTAAGGAAAGTCTGGTTGCAGCGCAACCCATGGAGCGGCTGAGCATCAACCTTAAACATCCATTAACATAAAACCAGACAAGACCAATTAAAGGAAATGAAAAAACATCATGACATCTTAATGCCACAAAAAACCCTACGACAACCTTTGAATCAAATTGATGACAAATGGAGGGTCGAGATCAACTTCTTCCCAAATTTCTATTTATTATACCTGCCACAGCAGGTATATAGCAATCGGTTGCCCTTTGACCTTCTATTAGTTTCCCTTTGACCAAAAATTTAAAATCTGTTTTGTAAAGTTTAGCTTTGGAGTTTGCCAAAAAATATTTTAAATTTTAATAAAAATATTTGCCTTTGCTATTTTGTCAACTTATAATTGGCCAATAAGGAATGATGTCAACTTTGGAGTTTGGTATCTGGTTTTCACTTGACACATGGCTACTATGACATCGGCATTTATTTTATTATTATGTTATTTATTTAACATTTAATGTTTATTATGTTATTTATTACGTTTAATCTACTGCAGGCAATCATCTCCAGTACTGCTATGATTGGATTTGAAGATGTCGACGTTTCCTACATTTGATTAATGACGGATCATCTGCATGTGACCAACCCCAGGGCTATTACTGGATGTGGAGAGCCATTATTCTGTTATCTGCAAGGAATTTACTTTATGACTGGGATTGTCCTTGGGTATTGAATTTAATGCTCTCTTAGCTTCATTGGATGCAGGCAATTTGTCGTCATTCTTTTTATTTTGAATAGTCGGCCTGAGCTTGAATGATAACTTGTTGATCTCGTTGAACGATGACGAAGATCTGCTCCAGGGTATATTATCTTCATGACAGAGAACTGCATCCTTCTCCATGTTACCGTCGGCAACAGAATTGAGATTGTGATCAAAAGCTGGGGGACTAGGTGGGGCAATAAATAGGTCGTTCTGGAGCAACCTGAAACTGCAGCAACAACCTGAAACGAATAGGATAGAGATAATGACTAGCGGCGCTATTAGATTGCTTTTCATCTTGAATCTAACTAGTATGAGGAGACAAATAGTATGATACCATATTTCTTGTTAGCAGATTCAAACTATATGATATCAGAGATGGAAACTTAATATTGGCAAATAAACGAGACGATTTATGACCTAAGGATTTGGAGCAAAAAGAACTGGAAGACTAGGATTGATTCGACGGGGAGGTGTGAGAATTGTACTTATAAGCAATGAGTAGTAAGAGCAAATTGGTTCACTGCCTTACCCGTCTTAACACAAAATTAACGGTCAAAATTCTGCTTTGAATTATTCACACGACCGAAAATCGTGAAGAAATTTCGAGTGTTGATTCGATAGTCAAAACTTGTCATGTGACGGCGAAAAGAAAAGCTAGCCTAGTGATTTGTCTCACTGAATGATTCAATCCAATTACCAAATAAAAGACGGCTCTGTGTCTTCACCACTCAATAGAAATAATAAATGAAACACAGAGGCTGAATTTAAACATTTAGGTATCTGGGTAGAAAGGCTTACTATAACCACTTAAATCATGTGTTTGAAAATAAATAAGATGTAACTCTTAGCATTATCAGATGGCGTGGTGTAGAATATTGCTGGCTAAGAAAAGTCTTATTAGATCAATTTCAATTCAGAGCGTGACATAGTACAGCAAAGCTTGTTGGCCAAGAAAAGACATTCAATCGAATTTCAGTTGCAAACTTTCAGATAAGAGGAGAGAAATAGGTGGCTCCCATGAAATTCCACGCCATGATATTCCATATTTCATGGGAAAAAAAAAGAGAAGAAGATGATAACAAACCAAGAAATTCCATGGAATGTTCAACATGTCATATGACTTTGAAACACATACCTAACATATACAATGTATTTACAAGCTGTGGTTTGCGTATTTCCAACTCCCATCTCTCAAATGTTGATTTTCCCGGTTCTAAATGAAATGTGGATTTTGGATTCTGCTGACTTCTCTCGCAAGTCAAGCTAAATTTAATATATAAAGTAAAAACATTTGATGTGAATTATCTTTCGTGCTTTGATTTTTAGGAAGTATAAATTGTGAAGAATTGAAATACAAATATATTTATATATCATTATTCCCTCCTCATACGACCGCCCACAGCCACTTACGCTCGAGCTCTGCTAATGCATTGTGACCATAATCCCAAACAAATTGCTTAAGGCGCTAAGTAGCTGCAGCCTGCTCGTATCACCTACCAAACAACTGTTCTCAGGAAAGTTTTTGATTCCACGCACCTGAATCATTCTCTAAAACCTTTGAGAATAGTATAATTGACATCGTTGCAATGTTTGACAATTTAAAATTTGAGATCAGATCAGATCATAATAGATGAGACTTATGAACCCTGTATCTATCAAATCATAATAGACGAGACTTATGAAGCAACCTGAGCACTAGCAAACTGCAGCGCATTTCCTATATGGAATTCTTCAGTCGAATGGTAATGCATTTCCTATATAGAACTTTTCAGTTGAATGGTAATGTTTGAAGTCGTCTATGTATTAATAGCTGGACCGTGATGTCCGTGCCACCTACTTGACACGTTAAGTTTCGAGGTAGTAGTGAAAATTAGTTTTGTCTATATTCCACTTGACCTCTATATATATTTTCCTTATGAGTAAACAAATGATTCTGATCTTGATAGCGCAAGATAGTAGGAAGGAAAAAAACTAAATAAAATGTAATAAGCATTCACAAAATTGCATATTTAATATATTTATTATAGGTGTTTATAGGCCTTAATATATCAAAATTGCATATTCAATATATTTATTATAGGTGTTTAAATATATATTTTGATAGGCCTTATATATTATATTTTAGGTTTAGTTGAGTGAAGAATTATCAAGATTAATTTGAGTGTAAAAGTGTAGCTGGTATTCATTTTATGATCTTCATATCTTGTTACATATATTTAAATTCATTTTCATTAAAGTTTAAATAGGCTTAGCTAAATGGTTGACTAGAACTATTGTATTAATTATAATACTTGTTTATTGTTTAATTGATGTTTTTGATTTATTTTTAATAAGTTTAGATGACTTCAAAAATGACCATGGTCTATTGACATTTATTGGCCACAAGTTAAGTAGTTGTGCTAATATTTTAGATTTTGGATTTCCTTGAGCATATCAACAAGATTAACCAAAGTGTAATAAGTGTATAACAATGATTTATTTCATAGTCATCCTATATTGTTATGCTTAAATACATCTTGATTAATATATTAACAGATACCTTAATTATCCTTATGCACCTTCATTTCAAAAGTGGCATATAAAATATCATGATAAGTAATGGCTTCTAACTCAAAATGAGTGAGTCTGAGTTGTTTTAGCTATGTTTTTCCACAAACTTGAACTTTTTAACTATGGATTTTCAACCCTTAAATGCTCAAAGCCATTAAAATAAGTCCCAACATTATAAAACATTTTCCCCATGTATTTGTATATTTACAATATCCATCACAAAACATATGCTTTTGTATTTACAATATCCATAACAAAACACAGAATCTTGCTCTAAACAACAAATGCCCAAAGAATATACATGAAAACATTAGTGTGTAACAATGTTGCTTACTATTATATAATTTCAGCAATTCAATCTTTAGGGAATGTATTTATGTATCATATAATTTTATTTTTTATAAAAAATATTATTGATATACAGCCATATGTTTTTATAACTTTTGGACGATTACACATATCAACAAGATTAACCAAAGTGTAATAAGTGTATAACAATGATTTATTTCATAGTCATCCTATATTGTTATGCTTAAATACATCTTGATTAATAGATTAACAGATACCTTAATTATCCTTATGCACCTTCATTTCAAAAGTGGCATATAAAATATCATGATAAGTAATGGCTTCTAACTCAAAATGAGTGAGTCTGACTTGTTTTAGCTATGTTTTTCCACAAACTTGAACTTTTTAACTATGGATTTTCAACCCTTAAATGCTCAAAGCCATTAAAATAAGTCCCAACATTATAAAACATTTTCCCCATGTATTTGTATATTTACAATATCCATCACAAAACATATGCTTTTATATTTACAATATCCATAACAAAACACACAATCTTGCTCTAAACAACAAATGCCCAAAGAATATACATGAAAACATTAGTGTGTAACAATGTTGCTTACTATTATATAATTTCAGCAATTCAATCTTTAGGGAATGTATTTATGTATCATATAATTTTATTTTTTATAAAAAAAATTATTGATATAAAGCCATATGTTTTTATAACTTTTGGACGATTACACATATCAACAAGATTAACCAAAGTGTAATAAGTGTATAACAATGATTTATTTCATAGTCACCCTATATTGTTATGCTTAAATACATCTTGATTAATAGATTAACAGATACCTTAATTATCCTTATGCACCTTCATTTCAAAAGTGGCATATAAAATATCATGATAAGTAAGTAATGGCTTCTAACTCAAAATGAGTGAGTCTGAGTTGTTTTAGCTATGTTTTCCACAAACTTGAACTTTTTAACTATGGATTTTCAACCCTTAAATGCTCAAAGCCATTAAAATAAGTGCCAACATTATAAAACATTTTCCCCATGTATTTGTATATTTACAATATCCATCACAAAACATATGCTTTTATATTTACAATATCCATAACAAAACACACAATCTTGCTCTAAACAGCAAATGCCCAAAGAATATACATGAAAACATTAGTGTGTAACAATGTTGCTTACTATTATATAATTTCGGCAATTCAATCTTTAGGGAATGTATTTATGTATCATATAATTTTATTTTTTATAAAAAATATTATTGATATAAAGCCATATGTTTTTATAACTTTTGGACAATTACATGATCAAATTATCTAATATTAGAGTTACATAATATATATAAACCTTCTTTGCTTTATATGGGATGGGAGGCTTTTATAATTAATTTTAATAAAAATAAATAAATACATATGTGTAATCGTTAGTGTTTATTATTTATTTTAAATATACAATAATCAAGATAAATATATAATATTTTAAAATAAATTTTAATTTTAAAATATTTATAATAATAAATGATTTTTTATTTTATTTTTAATTTAGTAATGCTTTTTTAATTTGTTAATTTAATATGATTTTTTAAATTTAAGAAAATATATTTAAATTGTTAAATACAATTTTTTTTTTAAGATAAATTTAGTT
>LPNX010460240.1:0-53434 GCA_001517045.1 Pseudotsuga menziesii | reverse complement strand
ATGGCTCTAAAGAACAAATAAAAATGCCAATAAGTTATAGTTATAATTTTGATGTGATGTGATCTTAGTGGGATAAGGAAGGGGCGTCTAAGAGAGAACGCGTCTACAAGTGAGGAATAAGGGCATGGCTTATAAAATCCACCATATATATATATATATATATATAAAGTAATCGAGTAGAATTGACTCTAACCCAAATGATGAATGCTCAATTTGAATTGACTAATGATAAGTGAAGCAAAGGTCATCTGTGAATATTTACATTACATGTAAATTGACAAGATTTGGATTGGGAAATAATATCATTTTCTCATACCCATTAATTTGAGTTATTTTTTAATAACATAGGGAGGTAATGTAGGGCCCACTAGGGTGGGGAAAGAGAGTCAAGGTCATGCTCTTGGTGGCTTAACTACCTACTTGAAGTGCACTGCAATTAGGTTTTTGTTTGATTAGACTAGGGCAAAAGGTCGCCTAGCCCAAGAATTTTTTTAAAATATTAAATGAATGATACAGTATTTAATGAATGATTGTATTTTTATTTCACAAAACATACTTGCAGACCAAGTTATATTAGAAAGAAAGAGATAATTAGTTTAATATTTATATTATCTTATAAATAAATAACTATTAATTAATTTAATCTTTAATTTTTAAATAAAATTAAGTAGTTAACTAAACCTATCAACTTTACCTGCCACTTTTTTATACTTGCCAAAGACGAAGCTGACATCCTTGTTCATTCTTTGACATATCTCTGCCCAGGTCTCTCAGGTGATCATGCATTCTTATATGATTTTTGTCGTCCACCCCGACGAGACATTTGTTTTCTAGGTTCCAAAAACCCAGCCATCCATCCCAGCTAGATCAGTCCCATATTCTTATTGCAGTGTCCCCGTCTTCTCCTATAAAGAAATAGGAAATGTCCAAGAATATATGCTTCTCACCTGGATTGAGACTGTCGTAGCTAATTTTGAGACTACCGTGTATATCTGCTGGAAGTACTTCAGATATTTTGCACAACTGGGCTTTCCAATATGCCATATCCTATTTTTCACGAAGAAGCGCCCCTAATACTTTAAGTGACAATGGCAACCCATCACAGACATCCAAAAACTTTTCAACCTCATGTTCAAATCCTAACATAGGATGAGACTGGTGGAAGGCATGAGAGCAGAAGAGATTTTGAGATTGTTGTCTGTTCAAGCCGGTTAGCTTGTAAATGGATGATTCTGGAATGTCTGAGCTTGTGAGAACATCCATTCTCCTAGATGTAACCAAAATTAAGCTACTTGAATGAAGAACATCCTTCACTGATAACAATAATGCATTCAGATGGTCAACATGGTCTTCATCATCCAAAACTATGCGAACTTCGTGAGAAGATGAAAGAAACCTTGTGAGCTTCGTTATACCATCAGCAGTGTTGTATATTTGCACCTTATTCGATTTAGTCAAGTCATGAAGAAGTTTACTCTGTAAGGAATTTAAGGATCCCCTGGCAGCATTTTCTCTGATGTCAAATAAAAAGGAAGATCGATGGTAATTTGATATGTGAAGGTTGAAGAATTATTTTTCCACGGTCGTTTTACCAACCCTACCTAAACCGACTATTCCCACAACTCTAGCACCCCTGTTTTGATGTTGCAGTAACACTGTTCTTTCTAAATTTTGAACTTTCTCGTCCAAACCAGTTGGATATCTGGACACATCCAGAGGTATTTTTTCGGTTCTTTCCAGCACTCGCTGCACAACCTTATCCACCATTTTCCCTTTGTCATTGTATCATATTGACAACCAAATTACTATTCAGAAATGCCTAAATGACATGTGATATGCTTATGAGTTAAACAAATTAAAGGTAAGACTAATAAAGAAAGTTTGAGCTCTCACCCATTATAGCTATCCAGGTGGAAACCGCATATATTCGCCGCGTCAAAAAGAGCTTTCCTCCATTTTTCGATATTGTCAGAATCGTATCTTGGCTTCTCTTGGATTCAGCATACAATCCAGTTGCCCACCGAAGATCTGAAGGTTTGACATTGTAGAAGACAGGAAGAATGGTAGACCCCCGCTCCAACATCTTGAACATGTAGAGAAGCTCATTCAAACACGAACTTGATAAGGCATATCCAGGCGAGAAAATTGCTATTTGGATAGCCGCTGTTCTAATAGCGCTTTCACTTTGAGAATTTAATTTGTCTCCCTCCAGCAATTCCTCGATGTATAGAAAAACTCGCAATCCGTGTTTGGTAAGAGCATGGTAGATATCAGTAGCAAAGGTTTTTTTGACATCCGGGCCTCTGTGATTTATGAACGCGTCATAATAGTTGTAGCAGCTGCTGGTGTTGGGAGATGCAACAATGGAGATAGAAGAGGAATCCATATTGAGAAACACAAATGAAATGGATAAGGAAGATGATTAATATTGCGCGTGAGATAAGTCAACTTTGTTTAAGAGAATATATGACAAGATAATATATTCAAAATTATTAACTGGCAATTTCCCAGCAGGTACACACGAATGTTTAAAAGATTATATGAGATCAGAATCTCTTCACGCAATTGCCTAGAAAGTAAAAAAAACATAAATAGCAAGTGCTAGACAAATATGTCCATTTTTCTTTTTCTTTAGAAAACCATGGAAAGTGTGATAATCAAATATATTAATATGAACAAATAGGCATGTGACATGTTGTATGAATTTTAACATAAAATAGCTTAAACTTTGCAATAAGGAAAATGACATAATTTATTATTCTAATTTAGCTATATAACGAAAATGACATAATTTATTACTTTAATTTATCCTCATTAATTAGGGAAGTGTTTTTATTTTAAAGTTTTTTTATAAAAGCCATTTAAAATTTAAATACTAAATTGTATATTAAAAAAAAAAAAATTTCTAAATTTTGAGAAAATAATTAGTTTATATTTTTGAGTAATTAATTTTTTTTGTTGTTTTATAAAATATAATATTAAATATGAAAAATAATTTTAAAAGTTAAAGATTCAATAATAGTTTTGAATTATGGTTTTTAGTATTATAATCCTTATTTATTGATTTTTACATTTCATGAAGTAACATACTTCACCACATCCATAATGTATATTTCAAATTATGCAACATTTATTATTCTTCTACTAGTGCATAAAATTTACCAAAAATAACTCATGGAAGTATGACAGACTATGTAGACCTTGAGCCACTCTTGAGATTATAAAGGTCGGTGTAAGCCTTAAATGACTCGTGAGTTATGAATGGTCCACTACATTGCGTAAATTATATACATCTCAATCAATATATCACTTACTACTTTATTGTTGGGTGCATAATGCTTATAAAAAATAGTTCTCGTGACTATGAAGGGCTATGTATGCCTTAAATCGCTTATGAGGCTATGGATGGTAGTGTCTAGTGTTAGGTGTTTCATGTCTACCAAAAATTTCTCATAAGACTACGAAGGGATACTTAACGCCTAAATCACTCATGGAGTTGTAAATGACCATGAATGATGTCCGATGCTAATTTACTTTACATTGTTTCTTGCATAAGTGGCAGGTACTAAGCAACTGCGTTGCTTATTCCACTTGTTGCACTCGAAGCGGATTTAATTTAATAAAAGCATTAATGCCTACTTTGGAGAGCTTGATTATCTAATCTATATTCACTAAACTCTATAAATAATTATGAATAGTATGCTATAATTTTGCATTTTAATCAAATTTCTATTTATAACACTAAGCAGTTGATTTAACTTAATAAAAGCATTAATGCCTACTTTGTAGACGTTGATTATCTAATCTATAGTCACTAAACTCTTTTAGTAATTATGGACTCTACATCATATTTTTACAGTCAAATGCTTCTTTGGAGGACGAACATAATAATATTAATATTGTAATATGGTTACAATATGTTTTGTTAAAATCCTGCATGATATATTGTTTTATTTAATTATTATGCAAAATCGGTTTCTTTTGCCATAGGACATGGTCTTAAATTTGTGCAAATAACTTGCAGTTTTTTGGCCCAAATTTTTCACAAGTAAAAATGAATTTACTTGAAACAAGAAGGCAAAATGTTTTGATTTATTTATAAAAAAAGATGTACAAGATTTCTAGGCACTTCAACCTATATGTATCGCATTAACTATGTTTGGGAGTGGTTAAGGATCAACCTTAAACCTCCATTAACATAAAACCAGAGAAGACCAATTGAAAGAAATGAAAAAACCTCACGACATTTTAATGCCACTTAAAACCCTACGACAACCCTTGAATCAAATCGATGACAAATGGAGAGTCGATCCTAACTTCTTCCAAAATTTCTATTTATTGCACTCAAAGTCGATTTAATTTAATAAAAGCATTAATGCCTACTTTGCAAAGGTTGATTATCTAATCTATATTCACTAAATTCTTTTAGTAAGTATGGACTCTACAAATAATTATCGCCATCATATTTTTACAGTCAAATGCTTCTTTTTAGGACGAACATAATAATATTGTAATATGGTGTAATATGTTTTGAAAAATCTTGCATGTTATTTTGTTTTATTTAATTCAGCTTTGCTAGTTATATTATTTATAACAAATTTAAGTAATAATGTTTGAATTTATCATATTCATTGTAATCAGAATTATTTGATTTTAATATGTTAACGAAAAATTGAGCAATAACTTTTACTGGGCAGTTTATTGTGGAAAGTCGGTTTCTTTTGCCATAGGACATGGTCCTAAATTTTGTGCAAATAACTTGCAGTTTCTTGGCCCAAATTTTTCACAATTAAAAATGAATTTACTTAAAACAAGAAGGAAAAATGTTTTGATTTATTTATAAAAGAAAGAGATAAAAGATTTCTAGGCACTTCAACCTATAAAATATGTATGGCATTAACTATGTTTGTAAATGATAAATGAAATTATATTATCGGGACAAACCCTTAACTATAACTGAGTACAGAGTCACTTCTGAATTCACTTAATTCTTTTCTTTTACAAAACTTGTTCTCTTAATGATTTTCGAGAATTATTAACTTGTGCTCTTCATCCTTCTTCAACTTCTCAAGCTTGCTCTATAAAGTTCATTTATTCTTCTCTATGAAAATGACTTTGATTTTCTTCTCATATACATTACCATTAACTTCTCTTAAAAGCTACCAAAATTCACATTTAAAACTGTAATAAATTTCCAACTGCTATATACCAAAAAAATCTTGCTTTATGAACTACCCTACCGCTACCGTTAAATAAATAAAATGCTGCATTAAATCCATACTATGGCGGATTCATATGGTCAAATTTAGGAAGCAAATTTGGATGAACTGTAATTCATAGTAGTAACTAGGCTCAATTCCTATCTCGTGATTATGAACTACCTACAGCTACGACTACGGCTAGATAAATACAATGAGGCGTGAAATCCATACTGTGACAGATTAATATGATCAATATTTAATATAGGTTGTTTCAATCATATAATAAAAAATAAACTCATTTTTGACATTAATTGATATATGTTTCCTTAAAACTTGGCTGATGATATATATCAAATCAGATTTGTCCAGTACAAATCCCAACCACAATAAGCTCGTCTCACCATAACGAACGTGACTGTTGACTTTCGCCGAACATTAACAGTGCCTCGTATGGAAAAAATATAAATAAAGTTGGTCTTATTTATCATTCCGAAGATTAGTTTGAATCGGATTTAATGGTTCCGTGAATTGAATGCTTCTCACTTCTCCCATTGGATTATCTAAGTTTGAAAACGGTTCATAGTTACCAAGTTTCGGATAAATTTATCTTTAGGCAGCTGAGAATCCATCACGTGCTTATTGTACCTCCGTTGGCTCAATCATGATCTTCGTGCTTTTTAATTTCTATTAGCAGAAAGTCTACGAATCTTTGAAAGTATCCCATAGATAACCAGTATTAGCGTTTTCTTTATAGGTAATGTCCAGATTTATGATTGTAATTGGTTGCAATAATAACACGATAAGAGTGTTGACCGTTCATTTAAACTTCTAGAATAATTTATGTGCTATTTACATTTTTTTCTAAACCTACATAACCAGGTTATGAAGGATACCCTACACACTACTTGCTTCGAGTATTGTTTGCACTGATATGTGATGATTTTGCATTTTTATCAAATTTGTGATGATATGATGATAGCACCGGAAGTCCATTTAATTTAATAAATGCGTTTATACACAAGACTCATCACTAGACTCTAAATGTGAGATAATTCACTAGACTCTAAATGTGAGATAATTCTATATGATCATCACAATGTGTCAGCCTTTTGTATTACTAATTTCAAAATACTTGCATATACAGCCTTTGGAGATATATTCAGCGTGCATATACTGCTATAAACACTGCCTCAACTAAAAACTTGTTGTCCTGATCCCTATTGAAGACATTACAGAGTTAGTCAATAATTTATTTCCTCTACAACTGTTGGCTTGTAGTACGATGTGCTGTGTCTTTATTCAGCCCAGCAATCTCATTGTGGATGGCGTCTTTATACGTGGTGGGGTTTGGCTATTTTAGGCCACAATATGACATAAATATCAAGAGATGTAGTAATTGATATAAGTAAATGAGTATAGACATCATAATGCATAATAACCATTGTAAAACATTGTAATTCATAGTAAACATGGTAAACCATTGCTAACCAAGTACATCAACTTGAAGATTACATTGTTGTATAACTATTAAGAAAGAGAACAAATTAAGTATAACCCTTTTTGGATGTCATAATTTGACGTAATCTTTAATCCTCTATTTACAAAGTACAGAGAGGATCAAATTTCTTGAGGTGTAAATTTTTTTAATTTTAAATTTTTGCACGTTCAAAAAATTACACCTGAAAAATTTTGATCCTTTTGGTGTTTGAAAAATCCAAGTTTAACATGGATTTTTTAATTACTTTTCATTTTGTTTTAATAATGGTTTTTATTATTTGATTTTAATATTATTTGATAAATTAGGTTGAGTATTTTTCTATATAGTCCTTTTTTTTTTCCCTATTTTTAATCAACATATCCTTATAATATTAAGTTATGTTTGTGACAACATCACCTCATATTAAACTATAAAACACATAACTACTCTTCATACAAATATATTTTCTCGTCCTCATCCATTTCGTACTAAACCTTCATTATCCATTAGAAAAAAATATACTATCTTATCATTTACAATCATTATAACAAAGATATAATGTGTTGTTATTTACTTGCGAACTAGACATTTTACAATTCAAATTTATAAGTTAGGGAAATGCATATACGTTGTAGATTTATAAATTCTATCATAGGTTACAATCATTATAGCAAATATATACTATGTTGCTATTTACTTGCGAACTAGACATTTTACAGTTCAAATTTATAAGTTAGGGAAATGCATATACGTTGTAGATTTATAAATTCTATCATAGGTTATAAACGATTATACCTTCCAAATTATTTAAACGATTATACCTTTCAAATTATTTAAGATCCATTCTCGACCAATCATGAATCATTTCATATACTCTTATACTTTTAGATGAATTCATAATATAAGGTGTAATTTCAAGGATATGTGTGGACGAGAAAAGTCTTCTACAAATTATAGAGTGCAACATTTGGTTTTGTAGTTCTCAACATCATTCGCATACATATCCTTTCTTCCATGTAAATACTTGTCATATATGATTATGCCTTTTTCTTAAGGTGGTATTCAAATATCCACTCTAATTTTAGAAAAACAATAGAGACCCTACATTATTTAACCAAAATTATGGATTTAAGAAATCCATATTAGTCAAGGAACTTGCTTAGTAATATTTTTGGGGAATGTTTAAATCTAACATGAAGATGAACATTACAATTTGACAAAATTATTAGGGAATATTTCAATATAAAAAAACCATTGAGGAGTTTTAAAAGTAAGATAACAGGTTATATATGTTATAATCTAGAATAATCATGAATAGATGAACATAACAATTGGCATAGTTGAACCATGATGATCATTGCAATGCAGAAAACCATAGTAACCATTGTAAATCATAGAAAACATGGTCAACCATTGTTAACCAAGTCCATTGAGTTGAATAAGTTAGAATGCTATATAACCATTAAGAAACATCACAAATTTCACATAACCCATTTTTACTGTCATAATGTGACATAACCCTTAATGAAACATCACAAATTATAAATAATTGTTAATAAACATCATAGTGTGACATAAGAAACATCATAAATTTGACATGGTCCTTGAATAATATCGCAATGTGACATAATCCTTACTATTTAAGGACATCACAATGTGACATAACTCTAGCGTTGTGTGATTTCTCACACATAAGTGCAAAACAAACCTACAAATTAGTTGTGCAATCCTATATAGCGATAAAAAATAAAATAGAAATAGATATAAATTAAATTAAATAAATATAAATACCCTTATATACAAAAGAATATTAAAAATTTAGCTATCAAAATAAAGTTCTGCATGTAAAAGAATGTGATTTATTATTATACCGAAAATTCCAGCGAGAGGAAGCACACCTTGATACTATCTATTCATAGTAGTCAAAACTTCATTTGTAACCGTGTAGCTCTAATCCATCCAAGTGTGAGTTGATGATTCCCATTATTATTAAAGTAGAAAGAAAGATATTGTTAGTCTCTCTTTTATAATGGAAATTTGATTCTTTTCAATATATGAGAATGTATCTATGGAAAGGTGACCATGATGGATTATTTTATAGTCACAAGGTGGGTAAAAATGTGATATCGATTGAATGTTTATGCTCTCTATTCCCTTTATTACTGGAGACGTTAGGGTTCTGAAAGATAGACATGTTAATTTTGATTTTTCCACGATTCCCTTTGGGGTCGTGAATAAATAAATGATAACTAAAATTTCACATTTTCGATAGGGCATGTGCTTTTAGGGGACTAAGGTTGAATCATTCGAATGAAAAGTCATGACCGTTATGTTATGGTTAATTTATGAGCTTGGGTTTAAGTTTTTCTTAATTTGGTCCTTTGTTTAGGTTATATAGATTAAATGAGATAAACTAGCATAGATCTAAATCCTAGGCTCTATCAAGTGTTGAGAGGCCTCTTCTCACTTATTGCTTCATAGTAATTATTGTTAATGAATCTTCCCAAGTGTATTCCATCATTTATATTCCTCTATTATTAAATTTTATTAAATTTATCAAAGTAGTTTTTATTATGCACAATGAAAGGTCCATATTGATTATTGTTTAAGAAAATCTTTTGGAAATTTTAGAAAAATAAAAAAAAAGTGTAATCGAGTAAGATAAAAATTATTGAAAACTTTTTTTACTATTTATTTAAAAAATTAACATAAATTTTGGCCTTGGCATGATTATAGGGATTAAAGTTTCAAAAGTATAATTCCTCCAATCGCCACATCAAAGTTTGAAAGGTATAATGCTTCAAAATTAATGAAAGTCGTCTAAACCTTGAGAAATTTTGAAATGATCAAACTCTACACATCTAACTTTTTTGGCTTGGCCACATTATGAATCTTTTAAATAATGGGCAACACACCCGGTCTAAGTTACCATTAGCATCATTTTCGAGTTTCTTCTTAAATTTTAAGAACCTACCTAAGCCATATAATTAAAATAATTTCATTTAAACAAAATTTATAACAATTTTTTTATAAAAATTTAATAAGTCAATGGAATACAAATTTGACTGCTATCAATTACAAAATAAATATACATTAAACATGTACAACATAGAAAACCTCATAATAGCCCGAAAGTTAATTACACTATTTTTCTGACATTCTCTTGGAACTTAATCGGTAAAAATATTAGAAAACTGGTTTGAGAATTACCTTATTTACGCTATGTTTAAGTTATAAATATGCACCCGTTCCCATATCTACTTACTCTCATCTCTGTGCGGCTCTGGGTTCTGTGGTTGTTGAGTCATGGCGTTGGCTAGTTTTTCTCCATGTGCCCATGAGTGGGTCTGCATTAAGAAAATCCAATGACATTAAAATAACAGATCTCATTGTTTCTCTGTGATCATTTTGGAATGGGCGAAGGATTAGTTCATAGAGTGCAAAGAGCTTGGATCGGTTTGAAATATGCATGTGAATGGAATACTTAGCCTCTATGGAATAATGATGGGTGTCTTCTGAAGTAAACTTGAATATCAACCTTCATGCCTATCTGTTTGCATTAGCAAAACTGGTCATCTCACTCCTACAGATTTCAATAGATACCTGTACTTCCAGTTTAACAGACACCTCCAAAAGGTGAGGAGCACATATCCTCTCCTCGTCGATGTGCTTCCTAATGTTCCATAGGATCATCGCCTACAATTGTTGAGACAGGGTTGTATTGTTCAACAGATTCAGCCCATCCATCCTGGGAGAAGGAGCTTTTTTAATGTTCTTCTGTGTAACCTAATTTATATATTGTTGTTACGAGTTTACTTTGGCGGGTTTAAAATTTTGATTTATTACTTTTTAAAAACAAATAAATTTACTTTATAGAACGTTACAACTACTACATCATAATCGGCAAGTAAAAAGTAACGTTACAACATCTCCCTCTGTAATGTCCCCAAAAATTGAAAAATAAAATAAAATTATAGGCTAGTAAAAACTACCTAGACAGAACATTATTCACTTGCAGAACTCTATCGTACACTTCACGTACCACTTTTTATTTGTAAGTTGTTCTTACATTTTGTATTTTACTTTCAATCATTATTTTAATGTATTTTACTTATGATGGTGTACTATTGTTTACTACTTAGTATTATGTTCATACTTTTTTCACTTATGTGTCATCACTAGATTTATATGCTTTATCCTTTCTGCATTGTATCACTTGTTTAATTATAGAGTCCTAACTAAAATTTGTTTGTGTAAACAAAGTGGGCGGAGTGGCATGACTCGTTCTCCCATGACGGTTTGAGAGGTAAAGGTGTTTACTTGTTAGAAGGCTTACTTAGTTCTCTGAACTAAGGAACCTATTCTATTTCACATTTAGTTCATACTTGGCAATGAGATCTTGGTTAAAGAGTAGGGAAAGTCTTGATCTTAAAGAACATACTATGGGTTGACTTTGGTTCCTTGTCTACTTAAAATTATAACCAGGTATAAAACCTATTCTCATCAATTTAGCTATCACTGCTAAATTTCCTCTTTAGTATTTATGCTTCCTTATGGTCTTGTAACTCTTGATTTTACATCTTGGTATTAATTACATTCTATGTTTAGTTTATTAAAAACTATTAACATATTTTGTGTTTTCTATGTGCAGGTTATTATCTCGGGATAGATTCATATCTTGATTTTCTTATGAGGGCAATTGTTTAACATGGCATATTCCATATGCCATGTTCACTAAGAATTAACCTTAGGGATTATTTGCATTGTAATAAGTTAAGGTTTTAACCGAAGGTTCACATGTTATTATGCCTTGAACCTATGGTGTATGTATTATATTAATATAAAAGTCTTATGGTTGACTTAAGGCTAGCGCAGACCTTACATATACTATACACTTAAACCCTATCATGGCATGGTATTAAACCTTACTATAACATAAACGTTGTAATGTTGCATGGTGATATGCCTTGGGGTGGCGATATAACATATGGTTTGAAGCTTATGTTAACAGTGTTTAAGCATTTGCATGAGAAAATGGAGGTCACGAACACAACAAAACTTAACTATGGAGAGTGGGTTTGGTATTTCAATAATGGTTACCAAGTGGTGCATTTAATGTTCTTGGTAATTGTGGCAGACCCAAGCTTAGGGATTGGCTCATAATGGATTTGTCATTTGCAATGTTTGAGTTGGGGTTTGGTCTTGCATTGCGCAGGAGAAAATGGAGGTGACCTCCATGGCCACGAAGGTAAGAAATCGTTTGCTTCATAGCATTTTGATGGTTTAACATTGATGCATTTACACGTTATCCTACTTCTCACCTAGTTTGTGGATAGTTGCAGGTGTTGGGGTCTGTGGAGAGTGTCGTGGTTCAAAGCTCTTCGCTAGTTCCTATATGATGTCAATGGTGTAAGGTAAGCCTTCCAACAAGCCAATTATTGTTATCTCTCGGCCGAACTGAGTGATGTCTTTGTTGTTTGGTTTTTGGGTTTCGTTGTGTTGATTTGAATTCGCCTTCGGGCTTGTAAAGAAATAGACTTGGGTTTTAAAGGTATTAAGGCTCTTAAGCCGTGGAACGAAACTTTAAGCCATTCGGCTCTATGTATGTGTTTATGTAAATCGTATTTTTGGAATTTGGGCCTTTTACCCATGGGCTGCACCATTGCTCGCAATGTAACTTCATTCTCGACCTTTAATGGTGACTGTGTAGTAGATACTATGAAAGGAAAAACTATCTATAAGGTAGATGCTGCGATGATGGCAATACTGTGCATTGTAAATACCCTACGTTTTAATAAAATGGTCGTGGGTTTTATGCTTACTGTGTGTGTGGATTTTATACTGTGTTAATGGTTTATTAAGGTGGTTTTAACATAGGAATTCGCCTTCGCTTGAGGTCTGTGTGTTTGAGTATTTAATTTTACTGTAATGGTAAACAACATAGGGTATGGCCATGCCATATATTGCTTGAGCATGTCCCACAATGGTTGCGTTAGTCTTTGATATAATTTATTTACTGTTTATATTCTATTGAATAGTTTATGGGTTGATTCGTTAATAGTTTAGTTTGTTATTAAAATCATACTATGTAATTTTAGTTGGCATTGTTATGGCTTGGGTGAATGCTGTGCGTAGAATCTGTTGGTTATTTACTCTTATGATTTCGTGGGTTTTGTTTATATTGTGAATTTGGTAGCAACCAGGGGTTATAAGCCCACGATGGCCTTCGTTGCTATGATTAGACTGTAAATGAACTCTTTGTATTAAATTTTGGTCGAGGTCATGTTGTAGTATAATTACAGTTCTTATTATCAGCATGGTGGTGAGATACAGGCTCTTACGACCTCGATGTAGCGTGATGGTTTTATTAATGTTTATTTTTAGGAGAGTTGAATTAAAACGATATAACCCGCATACTTTTAAAGTATAGCATGGCCGTAGTGTGGATGCAAAGAAAACCCAATAGGGTTCAACTCTGTTTGTATGTTAACGTAATGAGTTGTATTTCAATTGATAAAAAGGGGCTAGGTTGGTATGCCCATAGGATTCGATTCATGTCCCTATTTGTAATACATGGGTTTATAATATGATGTCGATATTTTTTAATTTGTTATGTGTAATGTTTGATGGGTTTTGTAATTTTGTTTAATGGTTATGCATAAATGATATTTGGCTGTTTATGATGGACTAGATAGGACCACATGGATGGTCACGATGCCTCCTTTGTTCATTTAATTATGATGTTGTTATTTAATGGAATTGATTTGCTATTTAGTTTATAGTTAATGAGATAGACCTTTAAAGGTCTTAATGGTTTATTTACTCTTTGATTTAATTTATATTCTAGTTGTGTTACTAAATACTTATATTTAATATTCCTAGTTTACTTATCATAGTTTCTTGATTTGTACTTTAGGTTGAAGTTAGTAATTATATATAAATATATGAATTCCTACTTATGAACTAGTCTAAAATCAACTTAGACAAACCTCTGCTCACAAATGAAATATGTCAGCATAGTAATAAAACCTGGAGAACGATTACTTTGTTACTCGAAATCAAACCCTATTTTACAGTACCAAAATCTGAATACTGAAGTAATACAGAAACAAACTTAAAGATGCAATCCTAGTAATATACAACATATGATAACATTTACAACCTAAGGGTAATATTTAAGAAATACGAAACCTAGCTGATTCTAAACAGAAAATCAAACACATAGGGTTAGGAGATGCATTCAAATCATTTACCTAACATTTCCATCAATTAATCTAGAAAATAGAATAGACAGTCTAGGGTTAAAATTTAAGAAATGTAACCCTAGGAGATATGGACAGACCCATCATTTATAGGGTTAGAAATATATAAGGAACATTTACATAATGAAGCGAGCATTTATCGTAGAAATGCACTTGACCTATTAAGAACTCATACCTGTAATGTTTTGAAGCTCCTTTAATGGTTGAACCTGCACACATTTAAATAACAAGAATTAACAATTTAAGATAGATTTGACTTCTGATTTTGATGACCAAATCACTTGGGAACTACCACGTTCCTCCAAACCATGAACCAAATCCATTCCTGGTTCTACTCCACATCCCCCCGAGTTCGAATCCAACATGCAAGTAGCTTAGAGCTTCTAAGGTAGGGTTTCCTAGTTGGTGTATTAGATCTGGATCAGTTCTCCTTTTCCTTCCATGAAATGTTTCTTCAAGGATTTACTTGAGAGCAAACAAGAATAAAATGACTCCTCTAATGATAGATCAGAATCCCAAGCCTTTCCTTGGCTTCAGTCTTTATAGACATACTTTTCAGTCAAAGGGACAGTTAAATCAAGAAATCTTGGTTTCTTGATTTAACCATTTTCAATTACTTTGGGTTAATCATTAATAATTTAACTTAGGAACTTTCTACTAGTTCCTAGTTGGACTTTTATAGAAATTATACTATTTATTAATCTTTCATAATAAATAATAATTGATGGAGCTCTTCTTCTTTCTTTCATTTACTGATATTATTAATATATTTAATTCTTTATACATAACATGTATAAACTACATGATAATATAACACTTTATTAACATTTGTCTTTGGGCATCATATACCATGATCCCTAGACTTAATGGCACTTCTTCATTAAGGTCAAGTAGGTAGATGGTTTAGGTCTACTAGGCTAGGAAACTCTAAACATCCTTGCATGTTGGATTTCCCTCGTATAACATGGTAGCTCTTCAATACTTTGATGAGAATACATAAATTCGAAATTTCATTTAATCACTTATAAATAAGTATGATGAGATCAATATTCTTCTCAAGTCGTTTTCACTCAGATGTTATTAAATTATTTTCAGTAACCCCTAGTGCTTGCCAAAGCCCATACTCAATGCTTTAGCAGGGAGTTACAATTCAGTGCAATTCCATAGCTCCTCACTCAACAATAGTGCTAGGATGTACTTGTATGAAACACCTATGGAAAGAATGGGCAAGGATCCGATGCTCCAGATCTTATGCTCAAGATCAACATGGTAGGCTCCAGGGGTTATGCCCAACACATCCAATTATTTTTTCATGTGTTCTAGAGCTTCTCACTCAACACAAAGGTAAGTACTCATGTGCTCTAGAGCTTCTTTCTCAACAGATATCATCAATCACTCAAGTCCTCCAGATCTTCTCGCTCAACACAAAACATCTCAGCAATCATGTGCTTCAGGGTTCATGCCCAACACAATAAGCATATACATATATTATCAATAATTGGATTACACCTAATATATAACACAAATAATCATGTTCATATGCAGTGGGGTCTTCGACCCAATATAAAAATAAAACATTAAGATAATCATCATAATCAATAGGCACATGCCTATAAGTGTTAGGTCCAAAATTTCGGATATTATACCCTCATGATCGACAATATTATTTATAGTTGACTTTACAAGATCTTCGTCATAATTTTCTATTATTTATTATGTGTACCTGACATAAAGTTGTGTAATGGTATTTAACCTTACAAGATCTCCCCCATACTAGGATGTAGAGCACCTCTCGGTGCAAAAATGGTGCTTATACCGTCGATGGTGATTGATGAAGCAAATAATAAAGTATGTGAGAAAATGTTGATTGTTAATGAATTTCCCATTGATATGTGAGATTAGGAGGTTATCATGTAGTACAAATCCATAACAAGTATTCCATGTTCTCAATCAAGAATAATGGTACACAAATGTTAAGAGACCAATACTATGTTAGAAAGAAATCTCGTTCTTAGGGACACATAGAGTCTCATACTTGTAGACAAAGAAATCTTAAATATGTGAGTCGTAAATAATTTTAAATCGAGGCAGGCATATCCATATTCATTTCAATGCCTAAATAAAAAGGAGCATCTAGAGAAAGGGATCCTAGGAAATACATATTGAGTAATTGCTTTGTACAATACATCATAAGGGTTAAAGAGTTACATGATCCAAATACATTATCATGATCCAATAGTGACTAATTTTAATTACATCAGTACAAAAGTGTCATCTCCATTGAATGCTAAATCACATTAACTCAATCCCTGTTGAGACTAATGAGGACAAGGACCTTAAGGGAGTAATGAGTTGTGTACTCCTAAAAGGTGAATCATACTACTAAAATAAAGTCAACTAGGTTGATGTGATATCCCGAATTTTGGACCTAACACTTATGGGCATGAACCCCATTGATTATGATGTTACCTTGATGTTTTAATTTGATATACTGGGTCAAAGACCCCACTGCATATGAACTTGATGATTTGTTTGATATATTATACGTATGCCAATTGCATATGTTATATATATATATGTTTGCTTGTGTTAGGCATGGACCCTGAAGCACATGGTTGATGAGATGTTATGTGTTGAGTGAGGAGCTCTAGAGCACATGGGTAATTGAGGTTTTGTGTTGAGCATGAAGATATGGAACACATGAAAAGATAAATTAGAAGTGTTGGGCATAATCCCCGGAGGCTTCCATTTTGATGTTGAGCTTAAGCTTTGGAACATCGGATCTTTGGCCATTGTATCCCTAGGTGTATCCTACAAGTACATCATAGCATTAGTGTTGAGCGAGGAGTTTTGGAATTGCACTAAGTTTGTAACACCCTATTTTAAGCGTTGAGTATGGGCTCTACATATGCGCTAGGAGTTACTAAAAAGAATTAATTATGTCGAGTGAAAATGACTCGAGAAAATTATGATCTCAGGTGGATTATTTATAAGTGATTAAATTAAATTTTGAATTTCTGTATCTCATCAAGCATTGAAGAACTACCATGTTATACGAGGGAATAAAAAATGCAAGGATGTTTAGAGTTGCATAGCGTAGTAGACCTAACCACCTACCCGATGACCTTAAATAAAGAAAGTGTCATGATTTTAGGGATCATAATATATGATACCCAAAGACAAATGCTAACAAATAATATATGATTATATATTTTATACATGGTATGTATAAAGAGTAAGCATAGTAATAATATTAATAATGTAAGAAAGAAAGAAAAGCTCCATATATTATAATTATTACTAAAAAAAAGAAAATTAAATATTATAATACCTACAAAAGTCCAATTAGGAACTAGTTAAAAGTTCCTAAGTTAAAATATTAAAAGTACCTAAATTAAATAAAAAGGGTTAAATCAAGAAATCAAATGATTCTTGATTTAGCTGCCCCTTTGACTGAAAAGTTTGTTTATAAAGTATCAAGCCAAAGAGAGGATTGGGGATCTCTTCCATCTTTTTGGAGTCATTATTTTTCTTGATTATTCTCAGGAGAGTTCTTGGAGAACATTTTCCTAAAAGGAAAAAGGAGAACTAATCAAGACCTAATATACTAGCTAGGGAAGCCTTACCTTAGGAGCTCTAAGATACTTGCATGTTGGAACCAGCTCGAGGGGATCCAGATTAAAATCAGGAAGAGTTCTGGGTCATGGTTGGGTGGAACGTGGTAGTTCCCAAGTGATTCGCTCATCTATACATAGGTCAGATGTGCCTATGAATTGTTAATGCTGGGTAAGTGAGTGTGTAGGTTTCAACCATTGGAATAGCTTCACCTTTCAGGTATGAGGCTCTTGATTTCCTATTTCATTATCTAGTATATTTTCTGGTTAGAATATCTAAGTGTTTATGTATATTTCTAACTCTATGTTACAATTGTTTTCCCTCTCAAAATCTTTAAGGGTTTACATTTTATTTATAAACCCTATGATTGTAAATTAATTCCTGTTTAAGAATTATTTAGGGTTTATCTATTTTATACTTAGTTTTGTGTTTCTTCATAGCTTAAACTTTGTTTTCCTAAACCCTAGGAATTTCTCTAATAGTGCATATATCTTTATTTACCTATGAACTCTACTGGCAGATTCCATATTTCCAGCAGAACTATACCAGGAACAAAAGACTAATCTAGGTTAAGCTATAAACAAACCATAAATATAAAACAAAATTAACCAACGTATAGTAAACAAAACTATATTCTAATTAAGCCATATTATAAACATATTATTCTGTACTTAAGAATATTCATCAATAGAAAGTATTAAGGCTAAAATAAAACATAGCGAAGACATCTTAGGTCTGTAATTATTTCTACCAAGAACCAAGGTTAAACAATATATTTTTTCATTAACCAAATAAATCATAAGTCAAATCTACAGTCCAAGTATCGAGAACACTTAATGGTCCACAATTTATGCTTTACCAATACTCCACATTAAACCAAGCCACATATTTTATACCAACTATATCCACGAAATCATATGCAATAAAGAAACTATCAATATAATAAATCCATTGCACGTATAATATACCCAACTCTTTAAATAACTTATCAACTACATATACAATAATCACATACCATAATGAAATTCCCACCATAATAAATTAACCATAATGCTAAGTACAACACTCATTAAAAAAAATATAATTACACAGAGGTTGCAGGATCAATTCCTATAAGCGTTTCTCCCAAATCAAATCCATACATTTAAAAACCCTCACAACCATAAATGACCCAAGATCAATTCCTTTAGGGTCAATTTATTTACAAGTCATTGTCATGAATCCTATTGTATTCGTTAGTCATTTTCTACCTCACGCTGTAGATTTCCACTATCAAAGCCATGCTATATACATATACGTAGGTTGTAAGGTAAAAACATCAAATATCTACACAGAGGTCAAAAGACCCAAATAACCATACACTTTGTAACTACGACGCTCGTCCCTATTACATTAACAAATCATTTAAACCCCTTTTATCTCCCACCCTATCAACTCTATGTGAATAGAAAATGACACCCAAGGAAGGGTTAATTTTCCACAGTAACAACTCTTATACGCAGAGCAATCTTAAACTACGAATTAAAATATAATAACAACAATCCATTCATCTAACTACATAGACACAGTGTAAATGGCAGGAATTCCATTTCCTGTCATGGCATGGATCCAACGGCCAACAACACAATAACGTTTTCATATAAAGAACTTAAACACTAATTGTGAATCCACACAATGCAACAAAGAAGAGTGCTAACAATGAAATCGACACTGTAAATGCAAATTATGTAAATAAATATAAACACAATCATTATCAAAGCCATTAAGGTTTTACACAGTTGTTTAAACTCAGCCTTGCACCATTGCAAGGAATGGTGTTGCTACCTTTCCAATAATATAAACTTATTTACAATGCAGAGAGCCTGTCGAGAGTTACCTAGTCACATTTTCAACACAGATTTCCTGTTAAGAAATCTGAATACATTAAAATTCCATCCCAAAGGCACTAAACCCCAACAAGGAAAAACCCCAAGTCCTAATGCACCCATGATGCTTACCGATTAAATTATAGACATACCCCTTCCCAAAACCCAACCATTAAAAACCAGAGCCAAGCATTCAAACCCACGACAAGTATTAACTCGATGACATCAGCTAAGAAAAAGAGGGAACAAGTTAAAAACTTGTTATAGTAGACTTCCTGAATGGGTGTGATTTTTTCCACAAAGCTACCCATGAACCACGGCCACGATCCCTTCACACCCTGCAACCTACAACACAAAGTAGATGCCACAATGAGGAGTACGCTCGAAAACCAAACTAAGAAGACAAACAACGCTACCAAACCAGAATGGATATGTACCTTCCATTGCATCTAGCCTCCCAAGCTCCACTCCATCACATAGCACAGAGGCAGAGCTCACACAGACCTGCTACAAATGATCCAAACCAACACGTGACCCAAGCCCTAAGCTTGAGGCCCATGCATTTTGATGCACATTAATGTCTCCACCTTAGCCTTTATCAACAAAATTCGAAACCCACTTTGTATAGTTTATATCACCCCTTTAAACATAGAGCCAAGTATTTTTCAAACATGCCATGTAAAATATACATCAAATCACATAGGTTTAGCCATAATCCCATGGCATATGAAATATGCCATGGAAGGGCTAATGGCATGGTTTCAAATATTACACCAAAACCATGTTAAGACATAAACCAAGTCTCCCAAGTGTTAAATACCATATCACCATATGGACCAGGTTATAAGATATCGGTACCATACAAAATGTGAATCATATAAGTATTATTTACAATGGTAATTACAACTCTATCAACAAATCTGTAAAAACCATAAGTGTAATCTAGATAACATAGTCTAGTGAAACACCCCGCTTGGTGTAAATATCAACCAATAGAAATTATAGTAACTACTAGGATAGGACTGTATGTCTCTCGTCACCTAAGTGGAACTTTAGTGACGAATGGACAGTATGACTGGTTCATATTTTAAAAGCAATTTTCTGTTGACAAGTGCACCTGCACGCAAAATGGAAAGAAATGCATTAGTTCATAAGAACTAAGGAAGCATGACGTTACAAGTAGAAAACATTTACCTCTCAGGTGTTACAAGGGAAACTAGTCCCACCACTCCACCCGTTTTTCCAATAACAAAGTTAAGTCGGAATTGTTTACATGACAAATAATCAAACGCTATAATCAATGAGTCTGTAATCGAATTAACTAACATACATGTAAATTCGTAACCATAAATCAAGATAGTAAGCAACATCACGACAACATAAGTATACATTAAATAACTGCATCAAGAAATATGAAAGCAGAATGTAAGAACATCTTACGACTTTACAGTACAGTAAACAAAGTATCACACATTCCACACAAGTTCAAATAATGTGCAACATAAGTAGTTTTGACTAGCCTAATAAAAAAATTCATTTTTAATTTTTGGGGACATTACAAGTGGTATTAGTGCCCATTTTCAACACTAACAGACCAAATGGGCATACCAGACATTCGTTGCAAGGAAAATAAAGTATGTTTTGAATTTGGTTAACTAACAGAAAATTTTCTTGTTATTAAAAGTTTGCAATTGCGGTATTTAAAAAGAACAGCTCAGATCATCAACACTGAAGAATATAACAGCTGATAAGGGAAATTGAAAACCCCCACCCAAGAAGTAGAACTAGTGGTAGAACTAAATTCTGATATAATGAAAACCAAACAATGTCTTCAAGCATATTCGCAAAGTTTCAAAGATGATAATCTGAATGAAAGAAAGGAACAACAAGCAATTAATGAAGCATTGATGTGAACAATGATGGGAGGAATCCCGCAGGGAAAACCCACTCATTCCACAAACACATTCAATAAAGAACCTTATCATAAACGGTCCAGTAGCGCAAGAGAAGAAGGAAAAGAGGAACATACCCCTGAACCTCTAAGAAGGAGATTATCACACTCCTTCCAGTGATGACTCTCTTTCTCCATGCAGAACGAAACAAAGAAATAATGACAATCTCCGCAGGGAGTTTAGAAAAACAAGAGCCCCAACCTATGAAGGAGAGATGAACACGAGGGAAAAAGCTGAAAAGTGGCTGTTGGGTATGAGCAAATATTTCATAGTTCATAACTACTCTAGTGAAATGAAGGCTCGATTGGCCATCTATAATTTAAATGGAAAAGCAGCGAGATGGTGGAGAGACTTGAAGCATACCAAGAAAGATGAGATAGGATAAATACGCTGGAGTAATTTCTCCAATATTTTCAAGAAAAATATATATAAAAAAGATTCTTAGACAAAAAGGTGAAATAGTTTCATGAGTTATGTATGGGATCCATGACTCTGGATTGTTTTATTAACGTATTTTTAGATCTATTACATTATGTGACATACATCAAGGACGAGAAGGTAAAAATCCAACAGTTTTTAGGATGTCTTCCTCCCAACTTTCAGGAAATGATTGAGTTTGACATGCCTAAAACCTTGGACACCGCATTGCACAAAGCCTAGGCTTTGCTATGAGCATGGGAAGCTAAGGAAAGAGAACCTAAACAAAAATAGAGATAGTTCTAAGAACTTCTCTCACCACCGTAAACCGGGGTTTAACCCGCCACCGTACAGAAAACAAAACAACAATTTTCCAGCCAACAAGAATTTCAACAAATCAGGTACAAAGCCATATGTACCAGCTCCAAATGCTAACAAACTAGTAGCAATTAGGGAAGCCAATGTTTCCCTGCTACAGATTAAATGCTGGAAATGCCAAGGACCTCATTATGCTCGAGATTGTAAGAACAAGACCAAATGGGGTCTTGAACAACATACAAGAAGAACCAACAGTAGAGGACATAGCTGGAACACTATGGATTTATGTAGCCTTCGATGGCTAATAGACAGACCATCAGGATACCATGGTGGAGATAGAAGGTAAGATCTTGAACACCTCTATTTCAATACTGATTTACCCTGGTGCTTGCCGGAGCTATGTATCGCCTAAAATTGTTGATGTATGTAAACTAGGCAAAGTTAAACATGAAAAAACTTGGCTGGTACAGTTAGCAACATGTATAAAACGAAAAGTTTCAGAAATAGTTAAAGATTGTGGGGTAAAACTGAATGGTTTTCCTATGAAAGTAAACCTGAACATCCTACGCTTGGGATCATATGATATACTTATCAGCATGGACTGGTTGGAACAACACCATGTCATGCTCGATTACTCACACAAGTCAATATTATGTACATATAGCCAAGGGAATAAAGTGAAGATTCAAGGCATACCAAAGAAAGTTTATTTAAGGAAAATATATACTTTACAAGCAAAGAAGTGCTTTAGGAAAGGTTGCAAGTTGTTTGTAGTAAATATCCAAGACATAGAGGTTGAGAGAGAACAACACATAGATGAATTTCTCGTTCTTGTAGAGTTGAAGGACGTATTCCCTAAAGAAATCCCAGGATTACCTCTGAAACGAGACCTATACTTTTCCATAGAACTGACACCAAGATCAATTCTGGCATCCAAAGCCCCTTAATGCATGAGTGCACTAGAGTTGGTGGAACTCAAACTGCAGTTGCAGGAGTCGATAGAAAAAGGATATATCCGACCAAGTGTGTCCCCTTGCAGAGCACCGATACTTTTGGTAAAGAAGAAGGATGGTATGATACAGATGTGTATCAATTACCGTCATCTTAACAAGATGACTATCAAGAACCGATACCCACTCCCTAGGATCGATGACTTGTTCGATCAAGTAGGAGGAGCCAATATCTTTTCAAAGATTGACCTGCGATCTGGGTACCATCATGTACGGATTCACGGCGAAGATATTCATAAAACCGCCTTTCGTACAAGGTACAGTCACTACGAGTTTTTAGTAATGTCATTCGCGTTGACCAATGTACCCATGAACTTTATGTGTATGATGAACGATATATTTAGTAAATATATTGATAAATTTGTTTTGTTCTTTATAGACGACATCCTAGTTTACTCTAAGAGTCAAGAGGAACACGAGGAACACTTTCGCATAGTACTATGGGTGTTACAAGAACACCAGCTTTACGCCAAGTTTAGTAATCATGATTTTTACAAACCACAGATATAGTACTTGGGTCACATCATCTCCGAGAGAGGGATAGTTGTGGACTCGAAAAAGATTAGAGCCTAGCATATTGTTTTACCCCTACTAGTGTCACAAACATTAGGTGCTTTTTTGGATTAGCCGGATATTATCAGAAGTTCATTGAGAACTTCTTGAGAATAGCTTGTCCCATGATCGCTTTGCAAAAGAAAGAAAATAAGTTCTTATGAACGACCAAGTGCGAGGAAAGTTTTCAAAAGCTTAAGCAGCTTTCGACGACCACACCGATACTACGAATTACAGATCCCAATGGGCATTTCGTTGTTTGCACGGATGCAAGCAAGGAAGGACTCATAGGACTCCTCTTGCAAAACGATTACACGATCTGTTTGAATCGCGAAAGTTAAAATAACATGAGCAAAACTACCCCACAAACAATCTTGAGTTAGTAGCCATCATCCACGCCTTGAAGATGTGGAGGAACTACCTCATGGGAAAGAAATTCCTTCTGAAGGCATACAATGTGAGTATGAAGTATTTATTCGAGCAGCCGGATCTGAACATCAGGAAAGCCAGATGGTTGGCTTTCCTTAGCGAGTACCATTTCGAGCTAAAGCATATTAAGGGAAAAGAGAAAAAGACTGTTGAGGCTTTGAGTCGACGAACTCATGATTTATTAGGTGAATTTAAGTCAAACCGATTCATATTTACATGAGAGGATTAGAAAGGCCAACATAGTTGACTCTTTCTATGTATAAATCCTCAAGAAAGTCCACGAGGACAGGTTTTTTCAACAACCAAAAGAGTATAAGGTAGACAAAACAGGACTGCTATGGTCCAAGCAGAGATTGTACGTTCCAGAAGGAGGGGACATTCGGTCCAGCATCCTCACAGAATTTCATCAGACACCCTACTCGAGGCATCCAAGATATCAAAAGATGATATCCTCCATTAAGAGACACTTTTTCTGGCCTAAGTTAAAGGCCGACATTGCGTTGTTTATCGTGAAATGTCAGGAATGTCAGTGGGTCAAAGCTAAGCATCAACATCCTTCGAGATTGCTGCAGCCATTATCCATTCCGTAATGGAAGTGGGAGGTCATTAGTATGGATTTTATCACCGGTCTACCTAAACGTAAGAAACAAAATGATTCTATCTCTATAATAGTTGACAAATTGTCAAAAGCAACACAATTCATTCCAATGATATATATCAAATCAGATTTGTCCACAACAAATACCAACCATAGTAAGCTCGTGTCACTATAACGAACATGAATGTTGACTTTAGTCGAACATTAACAGTGCCTCATATGGAAAAAATATAAATAAAGTTGATCTTATTTATCATTCCGAAGATTAGTTTGAATCACATTTAATCGTTCCATGAATCGAATGGTTCTCCCATTGGATTATCTTTATTCAAGTTTGAAAACGATTCATGCTTGCCAAGTTTCGGATAAATTAATCTTTACGCAGCGGAAAGTCCATCACGTTCTTATTGTACCTCGGTTAGTTCAATCATGACCTTCGTGCTTTTTAATTTTTATCGAGCATAAAGTCTACGAATCTTTGAAATTATCCCATAGATAACAAGTATTAGCGTTTTCATTACATGTAATGTCCAGATTTATGATTGTAGTTGCTTGCAATAATAACACGATACGAGTGTTAAGCATTCATTTAAACTTCTAGAATAATTTATGTGCTATTTACATTTTTTCTAAACCTACATAACGAGGTTATGATGGATACCCTACACGCTTGATGCTTCAAGTATTATATGCACTGATATGTGATGATTTTGCACTTTTATCAAATTGGTGATGATATGATGATATCACCGGAGTCTATTTAATTAGATAAAAACATTTACACACTTTAATTATCTATTGTAATCTATATTCACTAGACTCTAAATGTGAGATAGTTCTATATGATCATCACAATGTGACATAAATATCGAGAGATGTAGCAATTGATATAAGTAAACGAGTTTAGACATCATAATGCATAATAATCATTGTAAAACATTGTAATTCATAGTAAACATGGTAAACCATTGTTAACCAAGTCCACCCACTTGAACATTACATTGTTGTATAACCATTAGGAAAGAGAACAAATTAAGTATAACCCTTTTTGGATGTCATAATTTGATATAACCCTTAATCCTCTAATTACAAAGTACCGAGAGGGATCCAATTTCTTGAGGTGTAAATATTTTTTATCTGAAATTTTTACACGTTGAAAAAATTACACCTCAAAAATTTTGATCCCTTTGGTGTTTGAAAAATCCAAGTTTAACATGGATTTTTTAATTACTTTTCATTTTGTTTTAATAATGGTTTTTATTATTTGATTTTATTATTATTTGATACATTATGTTGATGTGTTTTTCTATATATTCATTGTTTTCCCTTTTTTATCAACATGTTCATGTATTATTAAGTTAAGTTTGTAACAACATCGCCTCATATTAAACTATAAAACACATGACTACTCTTCATACAAATATATTTTCTCATCCTCATCCATTTCAACATACTAAACCTTCATTATCCATTATAACAAAATATACTATCTTATCATTGACTTCATTATAGCAAAGATTTACTATCTTGTTATTTACTTGCGAACTAAACATTTTACAATTCAAATTTATAATATAAGTTGTAGATTTATAAATTCTATCATAGGTTATAAACGATTTCATCTCAATACCAAATGTATTATGGCAATACCTTCCAAATGATTTAAGATCCATTCTCAACCAATCATGAATCATTTCATATACTCTTATACTTTTAGATGAATTCCTACTTATATTTCGATATTCCTTCATAGGTCTTTAACATCTGCTGTAATTTCAAGGATATGTGTTGACGAGAAAAGTCTTCTACAAATTATAAGGTGCAACATTTGGTTTTGTAGTTCTCAACCTCATTCACATACATATCCTTTCTTCCATGTAAATACTTTGTCATATATGATTATGTCTTTTTCTTAAGGTGTTATTCAAGTATCCACTCTAATTTGATTTGTACCTAGAAAACCAATACAGACCATACATTATATATCCAAAATTATGGATTTAAGAATTCCATATTACTCAAGGAACATCCTTAATACATAGTAATATTTTTGGGGAATGTTTAAATCTAACATCAAGATGAACATCACAATTTGACAAAACCATTAGGGAATCTTTTAATCTAAAAAACCATTTAGAAGTTTTAAATGTGAGATAATTGGTTATAAATGTCATAATCTAGAATAATTGTAGATGAACATAACAATTGATATAGTTGAACCAGGATGATCATTGCAATACAGAATAACCATAGTAAACCATTGTAAATCTTAGAAAACATGGTCAATCATTGGTAACCAAGTCCACTGAGTTGAATAAGTTATAATGCTATATAACCATTAAGAAAGATCACAAATTTCACATAGCCCATTTTACTGTCATAATGTGACATAACCCTTAATGAAACACCACAAATGATACATAATTGTTAATAAACATCATAATGTGACATAATAAACATCATAAATTTGACATGGTCCTTGAATAATACCGCATAATACCGCAATGTAACATAACCCATACTATTTAAGGACATCACAATGTGACATAACTCTAGTGGTGTGTGATTTCTAATAAATAAGTGTAAAACGAACCTACAAATTGGTTGTGCAATCCTCTATAGCGATAATATATATATATATATATATATATATATATATATATATATATATATATTAAATAAAGATAAATACCCTTAAACATGTATGCAAAAGAATATTGAAAATTTAGCCATCAAAATAAAGTTCTGCATGTAAAAGAATGTGATTAGGAAGCACACCTTGGTACTATTTATTGAAAGTAGTCGAAACTTCATACTATCTATTCAAAGTAGTCGAAACTTCATTTGTAAACGTGTAACTCTAATCCATCCACGTGTGAGTTGATGATTTCCATTATTATTAAAGTAGAAAGAAAGATGTTGTTTGTCTCTCTTTGAAAATGGAAATTTGATTCTTTTCAATATCTATGGAAAGGTGACCATGATGGATTATTTTAGTCACAAGGGTGGTTAAAAATGTGAGATAGATTGAATGTTTATGCTCGCTATTCCTTTATTAGTGGAAACGTTAGGGTTCCGAAAGATAGACATGTTGTTAATTTTGATTTTTCCATGATTCCCGTTGGGGGGACCGTGAATTAATAAATGATAATTAAAATTTCACATTTTTGATAGGTCATGTGTCTCATGGGACCAAGGTTGAATCATTCGAATGAAAATTCATGACCGTTATGTTATGGTTAATTTATGAGTTTGCCTTATGTTTTTTTTCAATTTGGTTATATGTTTAGGTTATATAGATTAAATGGGATAAAAGAGCCTAGATTCAAATTTTAGGCTTTATTAAGTGTTGAGAGGAATCAAATATCCCAAGAGGTAAACCTCTTCTCACATATTACTCCATAGTAATTATTGTTAATGAATCTTCCCAAGTGTATTCTATCATTTATATTCCTCTATTATTAAATTTTATTAACTTTATAAAAGTAGTTTTATTATGCACAATGAAAGCTCCCGCTATCCAGCCCAGAGCCTTGAGCATTATACAGGGACGTGCTGTAGGAGTAGCTCATTACCTTCTGGGTGGAATCATCACAACATGGGCGTTCTTCCTGGCAAGAATTATTGCAGTAGGATAATGGTTAGGAGGATTTGAAAAGCATTATGGCATCAAGATTTCCAAAGTTCAGCCAAGGCTTGGCCCAGGACCCCACTACTCAGAACCGAACCATACTAATGAAAGAAAAACCAGTAGTATCTATTGCATTCTCCTCGTAGTATTCAAATCGATAGTATTGGTGAAGAATAGCTAGATATGAATGGGTACAGAATAGGTGGGATATATCTAAAGTTGGTACAGAATGGGTAGTCTCATTATATGGAAATCTTTTGTAAATTTTAGAAAAATAAGAAAAGTGTAATCGAGTAAGATAAAAATTATTGAAGACTTTTTTTACTATTTATTAAAAAAATTGACATAAATTTTGTCCTTGGCATGATTATAGAGATTAAAGTTTCAAAAGTATAATTACTCCAATCGTCAGATCAAAGCTTGAAAGGTATAATGCTTCAAAATTGATGAAATTCGTCTAAACCTTGAGAAATTTTGAAACGATCAAACTCTACATCTGTAACTTTTTTTGCTTGGGGAGATTATGACTCTTTTAAATAATGGGCAACACACCCGGTCCGAGTTACCATTAGCATTGTTTTCGGGTTTCTTCTTAAATTTTAAGAACCTACCAAAGCCATTTAATTAAAATAATTTCATTTAAACAAAATTTATAACAATTTTTTTATAAAAGAATAGATCTCATCGTTTCTCTGTGATCAGTTTGGAATGGGCGAAGGATTACTTCAAAGAGTTCAAAGAGCTCGGCTCGGTTTGAAAGATGCTAGTGAATGGAATACTTCGTCTCTATTGAATAATGATGGGTGTTTTCTGAAGTAAACTAGAATATCAACCTCCCTGCTTATCTATTTGCATTAGCAGAACTGGTCATCTGGCTCCTCTAGATTTCAACAGACACCTGTACTTCTAGTTTAACAAACACCTCCAAAGGGTGTCCGAAAGATGAGGAGCGCATATCCTCTCCTCATTGCTGTGCTTCTCGATGTTCCATAGGATCATCTCCTGCAATTGTTGATACATGCTTGTATTGTTCGCTAGATTCAACCCAGCGATCCTGGGAGAAGGAGCTTTTTTTATGTTCTTGTGTCTAACCTAATTTATATATTGTTGTTACGGGTTTATTTTGGCGGGTTTAAAATCTTTATTTATTAATTTTTAAAAGTAATAAATAAAAATTCACTTCTAAAAAGTAAAAACTAATAAATTTAATTTTTAGAAATAAAAAGTAAGTTTACATAACGTTACAACATCTACATCATAATCGGCTTGTAAAAAGTAACGTTACAACATCTCCCTCATAATCGGCAATATTATTTATAGCCAACTTTACAAGATCTTCCTCATAATTTTCTATTATTTATTATTTGTACCCAACATAATGTTATGTAACATTACTTAACGTTACATAACGCTACAAGATCTCCCCCATACTGGGTTGTAGAGCGCCTCTTGACGCAAAAATACTGGTTATACCGCCAATTATGATGTATAGTGATTGATGAAGCGAATAATAAAGTGCGCAAGAAAATGTTGATTGTTAATGAATTTCCCATTGACATGTTATATTAGGAGGTCATCGTATAGTCAAAATACATAACAAGTCTTCCATGTTCTTAATCAAGAATGAGGGTACACTAGTGTTAAGAGACCAATACTATGTTAGAAAGAAATCCCCTTCCTATGGACACATAAGAGTCTCATACTTGTAGACAAAAAAAACTTAAATATGTGAGTCGTAGATAATTTTAAATCGAGGAGGACATTGCCATACTCATGTCAATCTCTAAATAAAAAGGAGCATCTAGAGAAAGGGATCCTAGGAAATACATATTGAGTAACTGCTTTGTACAATACATCATAAGGGTTAAATATTTACATGATCCAAATACATTATCATGATCCAATAGTTACTAATTGTAATTACATCAGTACAAAATGTCATCTCCATTGAATGTTAAATCACATTAACTCAATCCTTGTTGAGACTAAAGGGGACAAGGACCTTGAAGGAGTAACAAGTTGTGTACTCCTAACAGGTGAATCAAAATACTAAAGCAAAGTCAACTAGATAGAGCTAATTTGAACTAAAAATGGATCATTGTCACCAATGCAACCTAAACACCACATGAAGCATGTTAGGATCGAATTCTGCCTCATATACATCAACAGTTGTTGGATCTACTCATGCTAGTGGTGGGTATCGAATTACATAAACCTAGACATGGGTAAACTAGCTCTATTGATGGTGGGTCTATAACTACTAATTTATCTTAGTCTACTAAGTATAATGCAATTACTAGTGTTGTTGAGTAAAATACTAAATCAACTGGTCGAAAGGAAGAAAGTGAAACTATTTTGTCTATCTCTTCCTTTTCCTTGTTGTCCACGCCTCTACTTCTATTGGTTATAGGTTAATTAAGTAAATGAAAAAGTTCCCTCTCTCACTACTTAGTAAAATGGGGGTGGATCGGTATTTTAATCCATAGCTTAAACTATAGATAGTTAAGAAACTGGATAAAGCGGTTCTTAGACCACATTTTTTGTTTCCTTGATCATACGAGTATAGGGATCGGTGCAAGGTTATTACTATAAAACTAAAATAGGCGTTGCTAACCACAAAATGAATTCTAATATAAACTCAAGATGTGGAAGGAGTCAATGATGTCTCAAGAATTGAACCAAACTAGATGAGAAAACTACAATACTGTACAATTCTCAACGATATGATAATCAGATAGAATCTAGCACATGAGAACAAACCAATCCAAGGTGAACTAATGTCTCCCCTAATTTATTACAAGGAAACTGATCAATAATGGTTACGTGGATAAGGTACAATATGCATCTATGTTTATCCTATGGATAGAGGTGTTAAGGTGTAATATCCCTTTATACTCATGTAACTTAAAGTGTAGCAATGTACCTGTTCTTGGTGAGGAGCTCAAGGGCATGTCCCTGTCAATAAACTTTGTAAGTATGATTATGATTCCTAAGTTGTATTTAGAATTTTGTAGACTTATGATCATAAGTATTATTATTATTATTAAGTGCTATTAAGTAAAATTAAGTAGTAATTGTAGATATCATTGATTTATTAAATTCGACAAAGGTGTTGGATCATGTTTTCCATCTAGACCTGCATAATGCATGCATGTGACCATGGATCCGTGCAACATTATTGGTCTCCTTAGTACCTTGGCATTGTTGATGGATTCCTAATGCCTCAATCCCTGTCATTTTAGCCTCATCATCCACTACTACTCCCTCATCCATGATTTTAGTAATGCATTGACCCTCATACATGATTTTATCCATCCATCATCAGTTACATTCAGTTAATTGGGATACAATCAGTTAATTGGTCCAACTTTCCTATATTTCATCACTTTGGGATGATAGTGAGCTTCATCAGCCACTGTTAGTGAGATAAACCTCATAATTTCACACCTATATCATTATATATCATTATTTGACTCGGTCATCCACCATCCATATCTAGTTACATTCAGTCACTTTTAGTTAACTGATCACATTCAAGAGTTAGAACTAGTTCTCAAGTTTAGTGATAGTTTATATGTTAATTTAAGCCCTCCCAATGAGAGGATTTCAAATGAATCCTTACAATAACAAATTTATCCTTTGTTTATGTATCTATATTATATACTACTTAATGAATAATAGAAAATATGGATGTTATTCAATTGATTTTCTTCTTATGTGGATTTTCCTCAATATTTCTTCACTAGTTTTACTGCAAATCTCTTTTGTTCATCACAGTAGGATTACATTGTGCTTTACATCCTTAGTTGTATAAATTCTCACTAACATTACGAACATATAAAACTCACATGGTATTAGAGCCTAGGGAGCTCAATAAATTCAATGAATCCTAAAAAATAACTTTCAGAATGTTTCCTTTGTAGGTACAACTTCAAAATGGATTCGAAATCACTTCCTCATCTATCACCATTCAATTATATTGAGTGGAAATTGAATATGGTTGCATATATAAGGAGCCATGATATATTTGATTTGTCTATTGGAGCTATGGAAATGGCAGAATCTAATGAAGAGAAAAATGATTGGGTAAATGACAGTGGTATTACATATGGAAAAATATGTTGGAAATGTCTCATAAGCTGTAGTATCTCATCGATTCTACTACGTATCCATTTCATATATAGAGAAATATACATAGATATTTGGGTCTGAAAAAAGAAGTAGATGATACCTCAAGTGAATCCAACACCTCCTCAAGTATTGTTCCTTCAAGTGTCTTGGCCTCAACATGCTCTGATACAGTTGTTCAAGTTGAAGAAATCTTGTGTAATCTTCCACTCATTTAGTTCAAGAATTGGTGAAAGTCTCCTTGCACTGAATCCTTCTCCTGGTACTCTAGAATTTATTGATAATTATTACATCTCATCTTATAATACGATTTTCCCATTAGAAGACATTCAAACCACCATTTATGAAGAAGAGATCTCTTTCCAGTTATTCTCCAGTGATTCTTCTATTATAAATATTGATCAAAGTTTGTCAGTGATTTCTAAAAAAGTTGAAGAATAATTAGATTCCTCTTTCTCTAATTGTTGGACTAATCAAAACCCATCTCAAGACATAGGATAAAATACTTAATCTCTTTTGATTAATTACTAGGTACTACAGTAGCTAGTTTGCACCCAAACCCAATTTTGAGGTCAAACTTGTCAAAAATGCATCATGGAATGAGTTAGAAAGATTCTGGATAAGGTATTTCCAACCCATAGACTGCTTAAAATGGAAACTGCACATTACTGCTTTTTGTAGCCTTTCCATCTTTTCTGCAGTTTTAAGGCAAAAGCTAAAGCTAGTTTTAAGGCAAAAGCTAAAGCTAGTTTTAAGGTAGTCTGCCTTGTTTTTTACACCAACTCACCTACCTTATTTTCCTCATATAAAATCATTATAAATTTAACTCACCTCCCATCACTTATGAGTTGTAAACACTTATTCAGCAAATTCGTGAGCCTCTTCACTAATTAGGAAAGTGCTTTATCCACCCATGGGGAATTTTGACTAATTTGGTAAGCTTGCTTTTGTACCAATTCAAATAGATTTCTAATGCTTTTGACTCCTTGGATTATATATTGTATGATCATCCTACATCTATTTAATGATGGATGACCTAAATTAATATCATCAATAGTTTGTGGATTATCACATATTCAGTCTGCCTCTTGAGTGTTTCTTGCATATTTTCAAGCAATTTTGTGAGTTCAATTGTTCTAAGCTTGGGATTAATTTCCACACAGTATCAGAGCGACAATACCTCGATTTTTCTCCTCTTCAATTTTATTTTGTAGGTTTGACATCACTCACTGGGAGTATAGACTGTCTGGTCAAAGGGTGCAGCTGAAGTATGGATCAATCTCAATCAATCATCTTGACTCCATTCAACTTATTTGAATGGAAGGAAAGGATAAAGATACTGATGAGGAGTAAATACCTCTTCAGAGTGACCATGAAAATAGAAGCCGATTTTAATGCAACAACAGAGAATATCAAATGGCATAATAGGAGAGATGAGGCATACGGTCTCTTATGTCTCATCATTTCCAAAGACCTTCTATTTCATCTTGATGGTCTTACATTATTGAATGAAGTATGGGAGAAACTTCAAGCTTTCTTTGGGAATATAGATAATACTAGAGGTTATCAAATGGATAATGAGCTGATAGCATTGAGTCCAAGCAACTTCAAAATAATGCAAGTCTACTTCTCAAAATTCAAATAATTGGTTTTGCAGCTAAAATCATGTGGTATTAATAAGGAAGATGAAAAACTGATCTTGGCCATTCTTTTGAAGCTTGGCCCTCATTATCCAGAATTTTTTTTGACCTTCCTGTTAGAATAATCAACCCATAGTTTACCCACTTAGACATTAATTTAATTATTTTTGTCTTATTAGCCTAGTTCATGTGTCCCACCTTGTGCAAGTTGTCTTTTACCTATCCATAGTGGTCAAACTTTCCTTATTTGACTCATGTAGCGCATGGGAAAACCCAAGGAATCAAATCTGCTTTATTCCTGCCCTCCTAGGCACCCTTCTTCTTTTTCTGCTTTATTCCGTGCTTTTTCAATGTTTTAAGGAAAATGGAAAAGCTAGACTAGGTGAGGTGAACTAGTTTTTTGTCCTCTTCATTCTCCACTCTTTTCTCCTTGAAAAAGCATGTATGAGCTGCCATTCCACCACTCTTTATCTTGCCTAAGTCATTTTTCTAATTCGTGAGCTCCATGACAGATTTGGGATAAGCTTTTTACACCTATGGGGGATTTGCTTATTTTTGGTAAGCCTGCTTTATGCTAGATTTGAATTGCTCCTCATGCATTCGAATCCCTGATGTATGTTATTTATTCAGAAACCTATTATGTTACAGGGTTGGCTATTTTACACTGATTTAATACAGTTTAGTGTTCAGCTCCAATTTCACCCTCTTTTGTGAGTGATTTTGCATGATCAATTGTTAATTGTTGTGAGTAAAATTAATCTATCACTGGGTTCAATTTCCACATGGTATCAGAGCCATTGTAGATCGATTTCTCTCCTTCAAATTTTTTTTACAGGTTCGACATCAGTGACTGGGAGCCTTCTACTGAGAGCCGGGACATATTTTCTAAGCTATGGATCAATCACAGAAAACTATCTTGACCCCCTTCATTTTCTTTGAATAGAAAGCAGAGATGGAGATACTGTTGAGAGCGAAAGGCCTCTACAGGGTGACTATGGCAACAGAAGTAAAGCCCAATGTAGCTGCAGAGAAGATTAAATGGCACAACAGGAGGGATGAGGCCTATGGTCTCCTGTGTCTGAGTATTTCCAGAGACCTCCTTTTCCATCTTGATGGATTGACATCACTGAATGATGGGAGAAGCTTTCTGATCTTTTTGGAAAGACAGATGAGATGAGGGGACATCAAATTAAAAATGAGCTGATTTCTCTGAGTCCAAATAGCTTTGTATCCCTGCAGCTATATTTATCCAAGTTCAAAGCACTAGTTTTGCAGCTGAAACAGTGTGGGATCAAAAAGAAAGATGATCAGCTCATCCTGGCCATCCTCTCGAAGCTAGGCCCTGACTATTCAGTGTTTGTTTTGACCTTCTATGCCACAAAACTGACATCTCGAACCTGGAAGATGCCTAGCCTTGCAGATTTCATGGAATCTCTCACACAAGAACAGGACAAGTTGGTGATGATGGGCACCATCAAACCATCCAAAGATCAAGCTTTGACTGCTGGAGATTCGAAGGTGGATTCAAAAGGCAAAAAGAAAGCTAAAAATCCACCTGAGCAAAAGAGAGACAAGAAACAATCTCTAGAGGAGCCACAAGGTTCCAAGAAGAACTACCAGAAGAAGAAAAACAAAGGTGAAATGAGCAAGTGCGCATACTGCAATAACGGCAATCACACTGAAAGCTCTTGTATGAAGAATCAAATAGACATGCTGACCCAAATCTTGGAGAATAATGGCATCTACCTTCCAGACAGCTCAAAGAAGAGAGAAGGAGGATCAAGTTCAGATGACAGAGAGAGAGTTCATGGATTGGTTGCTGGAACATCAAGCTCACCCAGTTTTATCATTGATTCTGGAGCTTCAAGACACGTGGTTTCGACCAAGGAGGCCTTCTCCTCACTTGATATGTCGAAAGGACCACCTATAGTACTGGGAGATGACTCTCTCACTGAAATTTTAGGCAAAGGAAGGATTGATCTTGATCATGGTCAGTTCAGCAATGTCTTGTATGTGCCTGGTCTTGCCTCCAACCTCTTGTCAGTGTACCAAATGACCCACACTGGGTCTCCTAAGAAAGTCATATTCTCCCTTGATGAAGTTGAGATCACAGAGATCTCAAGTTGTAGAGTCATTGCAAAAGGAGTTGCAAATCATGCTCAAAAGGTATACATGTTCTCACACTTCCTACCCTACTCAAACCCCTCTGCTCTTCTGATTCATGCTAATGAAGCCAGCAAGCTTTGGCATGAAATATTTGGCCACCTAAATTACAAGTATCTTTCTGATCTTAGTGAAAAAGAGATGGTCATAGGGTTTCCCAAGATAAAATTTTCCAAAGGAGTCTGCCAAGGTTGTATCCTAGGAAAACACCCAGACCAAATTTGAGAGAGCTAGTCATGAGAGAACCTCTGCACCCCTCGAGATGATACACAGTGATGTTGCTGGCCCATTCCCTTATATGTCCATGAGTTAAGCCAAATATGCATTGAATTTCATTGTTGACTTTTCCAGGTATTGCTGGGTTCACTTCCTGAAACACAAGTCTGAAGTTTTTGGCCTATTCAAAGTCTTTAAGGCTTTGGTTGAGAACCAGTCTGGAAGGAAACTCAAGGCCCTTAGATCTGACAATGATGGTGAGTATGTCAAGTTTGAGTTTATTAATTATTATGCAGATGCAGTTATTCAGATGCAACATTCTATCCCTTACACACCACAACAAAATGGTGTTGCTGAGAGGAAGAACAGATCATTGAAGGAGATGGCAACATGCATGATGGAGGCCAAAATTTTGCCACCAAAGTACTGGGCTGAAGCTATCAACTGTGTAGCCTATATTCAGAATAAGGTGCCACATAAACATCTTGATGGCATGACTCCCTTTGAAGCATGGAGTGGGCACAAGCCAGATGTGACCCATTTCAGGTTTTTTGGCTCAAAGGCTTGGGCTAGAATTCCAACAGAGAAGAGGAAGGATTTGCAACCCCAAAGCCAAGAGTGTTTTTTTGTTGGATACTCTGAAGATTCAAAAGGGTGCAAAATGATAAATTTGAGCACAAACAAAGCCTTCATCTAAAGGTGTGTTCATTTTGAAGAAGAACCCCTTGCAGCAGTGGAAGTTGGTGAAGCCTCTTCACCACCTGAACCTCAAGAAGTAAGTAAAGAGTTTGTTGAACATGCTGATTCTGATTTGTCTGATGAAGATGAGTTTATTGCAGAACCTAACATCCCTACAAGGCCAAAATGGGCAGCCAATACACTACATGCAACAGGATAGCTAGCTGGGGATCCCAATGACCCAAGGAGGACTAGATTTCAGTTTGAGAGTGGTCTGTGCATGAAGGATGCTATGTTTGCTGAATAATGCTATTTGATGGTGGAGTCTAATCCTCAAAAATATGAATAAGCAGTAGGAGATCCAAGATGGAAAACATCCATGAAGGAGGAGTTCAGCTCACTCTAGAAGAGCAACACATGGGAGCTAGTGGATCTTTCCCCAGGGAGAAAGTTATTCCAGTGTAAGTGGGTCTATAAGACCAAATTTTCTGGTGATGGTTCCTCACTGAAGTACAAGGCTAGATTGGTAGCCAAGGGCTACTCATAGGTTCTTGGCATATATTACAATGAGACCTTTGCCCCAGTGGCAAAGATGGATTCCATCAGGCTAGCCTTAGCCATTGCAGCCTCAAGGCAATGGGAGGTACATCACATGGATGTAAAATGTGCCTTCCTAAATGGAGATCTCACTGAAGAGATATATATGCAACAGCCTCAAGGTTTTTCTACTAACCCTTCTCTTGTGTGCAGGTTGAGAAAGTCATTGTATGGGCTAAAGCAAGCCCCCAGGGCTTGGTATGCCAAGATCGATAGCTTCTTGCTATCACTGAATTTTGTTCGATGCAAATCAGATCCAAATGTCTATTTGAAGTTAGTTAATGGTTGATTAATGATCATTGTGTTATATGTTGATGACCTCCTCATTACAGGAAGCTCAAAGGCTGAGATTGCTTCCTTAAAAGGAGCTATGCATTAGAGGAAATTTGGGGTCTCAAATGGGCCTTATAAGAAAACGTGCCAAAATAAGTTTTTGTGAGTTGGAATTCAAGAACCAATATAATTTCAATAAAATAAGTCAACCATAATGGTTGAATTGACATATTTGTCATTAAAAAAAACTACTTTTTTTGTTCGTATTTTCGACATATCTCATTGTGTTTTTACTCAAATTTCGATCGGGAGAGCTCATTGGATGCATAATTTGATTCTGCATCCAATGAGTACCCACACTGCATACTTTTGATTGACCCCGCTACCCCAAAAACAAGAAATACCTGAAAAAATGTGATGATGACATTTCAGGTATTTCTTGTTTTTGGGGTAGCGGGGTCCATCAAAAGTATGCAGTGTGGGTACTCGTTGGATGCGGAATCAAATTCCGCATCCAACAAGCTCTCCTGATCGAAATTTGAGTAAAAACACAGGGAGATATGTCAAAAATATGAACACAAAAAGTAGTTTTTTTCTTTCTTCCTCCAAAATTAATCAATATTATTTTATTATTTTAACTATTATTTTATTATTTTCCTTAGGAGGCCCATTTTAGACCCCAAAATTCCTCTAATGAACCAAGCCTTCTCCATGACAGATTTGGGGCTCTTAAAACAATTTTTGGGGTTTGAGATTGCTCAAACCAAAGCTGGAATCAAGGTGCACCAGTCCAATATGCCTTGGACTTGCTGAACAAATTCAGAATGAAGGATTGCAAAGCAAGTAAAACTTTTTTCCTTTCAGGAGTGAAGCTGGAAGAAGCTGATTCTTCACCTATGGTAAACAATACACTGTATAGGAAATTGATTGGATGTTTATTGTATCTGACACATACTAGACCTGATCTTTGTTATGCAGTAAGTGTGGCTTCTAGATACATGGATCAGCCTCATGACATCCATTGGAAAGCAGCCAAAAGGATCCTTAACTTTGTTCAGGGAACAAGGACACATGGGATCTTCTATACAGCAAAATATGATCTTGATTTGATTGGATTTACTGATAGTGATTGGGAAGGTGATAGCACAGATAGAAATTCCACATCAAGATATGTGTTCATGCTTGCAAAAGGGCCAATCAGCTGGTCAAGCAAGAAACAGAGTGCCATTGCACTCTCATCTACAGAAGCAGAGTACAGAGGAGTTGTTAATGCAACAACTCAATGTTTATGGTTGCAGGGTTTACTTGGAGAGTGTGGCTTCGAACTAGAGTACTCAACTACCATCTACTATGATAACCAAAGTACCATTCAAATCTGCAAAGATCCAGTTCAGAAGCAGAGAACCAGACACATTGAGATCCATATGCACTACATCAGAGAACTTGTGCATGATGGCACCATTCACCTACTCTTCTGTTCATCTTCAGAACAAGTAGCTGATATCTTCACCAAAGCATTTTGCGAGAAGACCTTCAGCAATCTCAAATCACTGCTGGGGATTGCTGATCATGTTGTGAAGCATGAGTGAAGACAAGATTTCCAAATTTTGTTTACAGTCCATGTTTAAGGGAGGATTTTCCCAAGTTGGTTGAGTGGGTAAGCTTTGAAGAATCATAAATTTTGAGTTACCATATTGATATGGTGTTGAGTTGGTGGACTCAAGAACATCAAGAATGATCTGAATAAAAAAAAAATTGGTTTGATGTGGAGTTGGTAGGCTCTAGAACATTGAATATGATCGACGATGATTATGATATTTAGTGCATTCAATGCTTATTTCGAAATGATATCAAATATATGTTGTTGTAACTAATGAACTATGGAAGTACAACAATACCATAAATGAATAAATAAATATGCATATATGTAAAAGATGCAATAAGAAGATTGAACCTAATACAACTAAAGACTAATTAGATAAAGTGTTATGAAACCTTTGATCTGATCACTGGGGGCGCCCTGGGTTATAAGACTCTAAATTCAAAGAAACTTTTCTACACTAAACAAATCTTTTTAAGACAATGTAAGAAAAAAAATGGATATTTGAACTATGTGATTAAGAACTAGAAATTGACTTTGGTGTTGAGCATGTTGGCTCTAGAGCACCTAAATTGTGTAGGCTCTAGAACATTGAATATGATCGACGATGATTATGATATTTAGTGCATTCAATGCTTATTTCGAAATGATATCAAATATATGTTGTTGTAACTAATGAACTATGGAAGTACAACAATACCATAAATGAATAAATAAATATGAATATATGTAAAAGATGCAATAAGAAGATTGAACCTAATACAACTAAAGACTAATTAGATAAAGTGTTATGAAACCTTTGATCTGATCACTGGGGGCGCCCTGGGTTATAAGACTCTAAATTCAAAGAAACTTTTCTACACTAAACAAATATTTTTAAGAGAATGTAAGAAAAAAAATGGATATTTGAACTATGTGATTAAGAAATAGAAATTGACTTTGGTGTTGAGCATGTTGGCTCTACAGCACCTAAATTGTGTAGGCTTTGGAATTTTTGATAAGTTAGTACAGAGTTTCCAGCGAGAACCCTTGTGAGATGTTAGGATTTGTTGATCTCTCTATGATATTAAAGTACTAGGAAAAGAGATACCAGTGAGAACCAAAGGAGGTGTTAGGCTATTAAGGAGAACTTCCAGAGAGCACCCAGGTGAGGTGTTAGGTTCGATAGTGATATATTTTGTAATGTTAAGATTTCAAAGTCAATGATATGTGGGATTATAGGCCCTAATCAATAGTAATATTTAAGTAGGAGATATGCCTCAGAAATGCAGAATTAAATGAACGGTATCATCCTTATATCATATGAATATTATATATACAGGTTGGGGAGGACCACACATAAACTAATCATTTTCTAAGGAGATGAATCTTATGTATATATGATGTTGTGAAGGATAATGCGTGAATGTTATTTTTGGTATTTTTTTCACTATGACACAATGAAGGATAAAGTATTATATGAAAAGTTATATATGAGGTGGATCCTCATATGACGAATGTGACTAACTGATTTTTGCTACGTAATGTTTTTTAGTTAGTATATGATTTGAAATATGTAAGGAATGTAGGAATATGCAAATTGTTATGTAGCCTGAAATGATTACTTATGTTGCAAAGAAAAGACAGAAAGATTAGAAATTGCTTACAAAAAGGTGCTACCATATGGAATTTATGGACATTGATTTAAAAAGTGGCAAAAATTTATGACACCAAAAGAAAATGCATAAATGATTTTTTCATAGCATATCGTTTTTTATTTATTTATGTTATATATCACTAATAGATGTTGTAGGTAAAACTCATTATTAAAGGGTTGCCATGAGAAGCAACAACATTATGTTATAGAAGGAATTACGCTTCTTTTGATATGAAAATTTATGTTATGCAAATGCTTATTGTAATGTCCCCAAAAATTGAAAAAAAAAATTTAAGGCTAGTAAAAAACTACCTAAATGGAACATTATTACTCTTGCGGAAAATACGTACCCTAATTATACTGTGGTCTATTTGTAATATGTCCTTACGTTCTGTCATTTACTTTCAGTCATTTATTATTATTACATTTTACTTATGATGCATCAATCTATTTAATAGCTAGCCTCTTCTTTTGTCATTACTGTTGATGTGTTAATTATGTGCATAGAACCTTTTTTACTTCAGCGCATGTTTACTTGTTGTTTATTAAGTTCTGACTTAACTTTGTTTGTGGGAACAAAGTGGGAGGAGTGGCTAAACGCGTTCTCCCATGTCGGTCTGAGAGGTAAAGTATTACTTGTTACGTAAGCATACTTAGTTCAATCGAACTAAGGCACCTCTTTTATTTACTTTCAGGTTTACCTCGTGTCAAAAGGCTTGGTAGGGATCTTGGGTCATTCTGATATTTATGTATTCTTACCATTCATCATTACGCTTCATTACTTCTTCACATTGATAGCAAGATAATCTTATTTGTTAATTATCTAGCTTAGATAATTAACTATGTGATACCTAAAATAATCTATACAAATATACTTTATGTCTATTTTATTACTATTATTAACAACTATCTTGTTTTAATGGAAGGTCATAAACATGTTTACTGTTTAGACCTTGGTCTTAATATAGACAAAAATAATACAATGGCATACTTCGTATTCCATGGTCCTTAAGCATCGATGCTTTGACAAAAGGGAGATAAGGCCCTAAGCTCTAGACATATGGCTTATGTATTACCTATAAACTTAAGCTTTGGAACTTGACTTTGGACTAGCGCCTAGCATGTATGAGTGAGACCTTGTAATAAAATCCAAGTCCTATGTTAATGTTTTGCGATAAAAAAAGATTGTATGGATCATACATTACACATACCTTGTAATATATGATACATTGCAAAGGGTTTTGGCTAGTGTGTTTACCATATGGTTGAACCATAGATTAGAGGGGTTTATACATTGCGTTAGAGGTCATAGAAATACAATGAAATTGAACTATAGAGAGTGGGTTTTGGCAATGCAATAATGGTCATGAGGTGGTGCCATTAATGCTCTTGGAAAATGTGACAACCCCAAGCTTAGGGCTTGGCACACGATGGTTTTGTCATTTTCTTTAGTTGACTTGGGGTTTGGTATTGACCTACACAAGGGAGAATGGAGGAAACCTCCATTCCTATGAAGGTAAGAGCTTATTTGGCTTTTCAGCATTACTATGGTTTGCATTATTGCATTTAAACATGGTCATACTTCTCACCCATGTCGTATTCGATTTTGGTTGTAGGTGACAGGGTAGCGAAAGTAGGGTGGCTCCATACTTCATTGTTGGCTCCAAGGTGTTTGTGAAGTTGCCATGGTAATCCTGTGAGCAAGTATATACTTGCTACCTCTTGGCCCTTTCGGGAAGACTGCGTTTGGATTTGTTACTAGGTTGGGGTTTTATGCTGTGGGTTTTCGATTTCACCTTCAGTGTTGTAAAGGACAGACTGGGGTTTTTAGATGTGAAGGAATTAAGCCATAAATTTAACCTTAAGGTCGTTCGGCTCTGTGTAAGCATTTTAAGTTTGGGATTGTAAAGACTTGTGCTGTTAGCAGCGAATACAAAAAGACTTGGGTCTACTAGCAGACTCTTTCTTTAATTAATTAAATTATCATTTTTGGTTAAGTAAATCATTTTGAAGACTTGGGCGTTAGTGCCATGGGGTACACCATTGCTTGCAATGCTTTCATAGCCCATTGGCTTTCCTATGTAAGGTTATTTTTCGGTCATTAATGGTGACTGTGTAACCTCAGTGTAAATAGATGTTGTGTAACATTGTTATAAAATGGAAATGCTTAATATAGTATACTGTGCATACCATTTTCATTATGTTTTTCTAGTAATGGTTAATAAAGGGACTGCATGTTAACTCTTATGCTGTGATAGCTGTTTTGGTTACTGGTATTTGGATGAAGCAATTTCCTTCATGGGTGCTCTGTTCACATTTATAATTATTACTTAGCCATGATTTATGGGCAGCGAATGGGAGAATCCATGCCATGTATGGCCTTGGCTCACGATAGACTCGTTGTTCCACCTTGAATGGTTACGCTTCTTGTTGATTCATTTTGGTTTATTATGTATGTGGAGTGTGTGGAAATCCCACAACTACTATCATGTTGTAGGTTCTCATGGATTGACTTTATATATTTAAAAGAGTTGTGGTCAAGGTCGTGCTATATCTAGGGTCTTTACGACCTCACTGTTAGTGTATGCATTGTTTCTTACATGGAATTTGATCTATTGGTCAATTGCATACCGCATACGTTAGTGTATAGCGTGGCTTGTGTAGAGATATAAATGATGGATTATATAAAAGGTTGAATCATGTTCATTAAATTATGTCATGGATTTTATTTGTTTTTGAGAACCAACAGTATGATTATACGATTGGTTTTCAGTTTAGTATAATATACTATGGTTCTTATTACTTTTTTTGCCTAGGGTATGAACATCCATGGGATTCGATGTCGCGACCTCTATTGGCATAAAAAGGGTTTTAATTATTTGTTGTTTAATGATATTTGATTAATATGGATTGAATAGCAATGTGGATTTCTTTTATAGCCATGAGTTATGTGAATGGATGTGATTCTTGTCTAGGAGACTTTGACTGTGGATTTTATAAAGGTACAAAGATTTGGTATTGGACCACATGGATGGTCACAATATCTTCTCTGTTCGGATATTTATAATGATGTTTATTTTAAATGGGATGTTATGGTATTTAGTTTAAATTATGGAAACAGACTTTGAAAGGTCTTTGATGATTTATTAACTTTGTTTTATTTATAATTTGTTCTTTAGTTTGTTTACAAATAATTAGTAGATTAACTTATGACACTATTTATAGCACTGTTTATATATATATGTATATATATATATACACACACACACACACACACACATAGTTAACTTATACTTTTAAACTAGTTTTCTTTTAAAGAAATCTAAGGTAAGCCTCTGCTAGAAAATGAAATATGTCAACAGACTAATAAATCCTAAATAACATTATATATATACTTAACCATAAATCAAAACCTAGTTTACCGTAAACATCACCCAAGTATTTGAAATAACACAGAAACAAACTTAAAGGTACAAACCCTTTTGATATACAACATATGATAAAATTTGCAGCCTAAGTTTAATATTTAAGTGCAAACCCTAGAAGATTCAAATTAAAAATTAAATCACCTAAGGTTAAGAAATATATTGAAATCATTTACCTAGCATAACCAACAATAAAATTTTGAAATTATCTTAGACAGTCTAGGGTTTCATACTTGCAGTTGAAGCTCTATAAATGGCTAAACCTGCACACTCAAATAACCATCATTAACAATTCAATGTAGATCTAACCTCTATTTGATGACCAAATCACTTGAGAACTACCATGTTCCACCCAACCATGACCCGAAACTATTCCTGGTTTAAATCTAGATCCCCCCGAGCTGGACTCCAACATCCAAGTATCTTAGAGCTCCTAAGGTAGGGTTTCCTAACTGGTATTCAGTTCTGAATCAATTCTCCTTTTCCTTGCAGGAAAAATTCTCCAAGAAACCACCTGAGTGCATAATAGGTAGAAATAATAATTTTCCACAGATAAAAGTCAGAACCCCAAGCCTTTCCTTGGCTTGAGTCTTATAGACAGACTTTTCAGTCAAAGGGACAGTTAAATCAAGAAACCTTGGTTTCTTGATTTAGCCCTTTTCAATTACTTTGGGTAATTATTAATATTTTAACTTAGGAACTTTATAGTAGTTCCTAATTGGACTTTCACAGACATTATACTATTTATTAATCTTTAATAATAAATAATAATTGATGGAGCTTCTCTTCTTTCTTTCATTTGTTTATATTGTTAATATATTTACCTCTTTATACATACCATGTATAAAATACATAATAATATAATACTTTGTTAACATTTTTCTCTCGGCATCATATACCATGATCCCTAGACTTAATGACACTTCTTCATTAAGGTCAAGTAGGTAGATGGTTTAGGTCTACTAGGATAGGAAACTCTAAACATGCTTACATGTTGGATTTCCCTTGTATAACATGGTAGCTCTTTAGTACTTTGATGAGAATACAAAAATTCAAAATTTCATTTAATCACTTATAAATAACTATGATGAGATCAATATTTTCCTCGAGTCGTTTTCACTTGGAAGTTATTAAATTCTTTTCAGTAACCCCTAGTGCTTACCAGAGCTCATACTCAATGCTTTAACAGGGAGTTACAATTCAGTGCAATTCCAGATCTCCTCACTCAACACTAATGCTAGGATGTACTTGTACAATACACCTAGGCATACAATGGCCAAGGATCCGATTTGCCCCCCCTTCAGGTTCCACCTTTAATAGGGACCAATAAACAACATGTTTAGCATCATAAACATATTTATTTAACAAAGATGCATGGAAAACATTGTGGAATCTTGCATGCACGAGCAATGCTAGTTCATAATCCACTGGCCCCTTCTTGGCCATTATTTCAAAAGGTATGCAAAATCTAGGTGCTAACTTACCACAGCTACCCAAGCTCAACGGAATTCATTTGGATTTTACTTTCAGTTAAACATGATCGCCTATTCGAAAGTCCTTCTCGTTTCTTTTCTGATCTGTGTAACTTTTCTGGCGGTCTTGTGCTTCTTTAAGGTTCACTTGGACCTTGGTAACCAACTGTTCAAAGTCCATCAACAGATCAGGGCCTAACATGAGCCGATTGACCCGCTATCCTAACTAACCGGTGTTCTACACTTCTGTCCATAGAGTACCTCAAAGGGACTCATCTTGGTGGAAGTCTAATAACCATTGTTATACGCAAACTCTGTGAGGTGTAGGTAATCCTCCCACTTCATGGGATTGTTCATGACATATATTCATAGCATGTCCTCGATAATTTGGTTTACTCTCTCTGTCTTCCCGTCTCTTTGTGGGTGATATGCAGTGCTAAAGTTCAACTACGTTTCCAATCTGAAGAATATAAATCTCTAGAAGTTTCCTGTAAACTAAACATATCGATCCGAGATAATTTCCTTGGGTATCCCATGCAATCTAAATATTTCTTTCAATAATATATCAGCAATGTTCAAGGCCTTGTAGGTCGACCTCCCCGGAATGAAGTGTGCCGCCTTCAACAACTTGTTGATGAACACAAAAATAGAATAATTTGTCTTCTTACTTTTTGGTAACCCGGTCATAAAAACCATAATAATAACCTCCCACTTCCATTCCAAAATGGGGAATGATTGTAGTAATCGCATAGGATGCCGATGCTCAGCTTTGACTAGATGGCACTCCTGACATTTAGAAATAAACATTGCAATGTCAGCCTTTAACTTAGGCTAGAAAAAGTGTCTCTTGATAGAAAATATCATCTTTTGATATCCCAGGTGCCTTGAGTAGGGTGCTCAATGAAATTTCATGGGGATGCTGGACCGAAGGTCCCCTCCTTCTGGAACATACACGCGATACTTGGACCATTTCAGTCCAAATTCGTCTACCTTGTATTATTTTTGTTGTTGGAACGACCTGTCCTCCTGGAATTTCTTGAGGATATCTATATAGAAAAGGTCAACTTCGTTGGCCGCTCTAATCTTCTCATGCAAATCTACATCATTTTGACTCAAGGTTACCTCATAAATCATATGAGATTGTCAGCTCAAAGCATCGGCAACACTATTCTCTTTACCCTTAATGTGTTTAAGATCAAAATGGTACTCACCAAGGAAATCCAACCATCTGGCTTGCCTCACATTCAGATCCGATTGATCAAATAAATACTTCAGAATCATATTATCTGTCTTGAGAAGGAACTTCCTTCCCATGAGGTAGTGCTTCGACATCCTCAAAGCATGGATGATGGCCACTAACTCAATATCGCACCTAGGGTAATTTTTCTCATTCTCTTTCAACTTCTGTGATTCGTAATAGATCGCGTGATCATTCTGCAAGAGGACTCCTCCAATTCCTTCCTTACTTCCATCTATGCAAACAACGAAATCCCCATCGGGATCCGCAATTCATAACACTGGTGCGGTCATCAAAAGCTGATTAAGCTTTTGAAAGCTTTCTTCACACTTAGCGGTGCATAAGAACTTACTTTCTTTCTTCTATAAAGTGGTCATGGGGCAAGTGATTCTCAAGAAGTTCTCAATGAACTTTCGAAAATATCCGGCTAATCCCAAGAATGACCTAATTTCAGTGACACTAGTAGGGGTAGGCAAATATTTTATGGCTTTAATCTTTTTCAGGTCAATAGCTATCCCTGTCTCAGAGATAATGTGACCTAGATAATGTATCTATGGTTTGTAAAAATCACATTTACTAAACTTAGCATAAAGCTGGTGTTCTCTCAACACTTGTAGTACCGTCGCGAAGGTGTTCTTCATGTTATTATTTATTCTTTGAATAAACTAGTATGTCGTTATAAACAAAAAGATGAACTTATCCAGATACCTACTGAATATGTTGTTCATCATACACATATAGTTCAGGAGTGCATTGGTCAACCCGAATGGAATCACTACAAACTCGTAGTGCCCGTACCTTGTATGAAAGGAGGTTTTGTGAATATCCTCGTCACGAATTTGTACCTGATGGTACCCAAATTGCAGGACAATATTTGAAAAGATTCTAGCTCCTCCCACCTAATCAAACAAGTCGTCGATCCTGGGGAGTGGGTAAAGGTTCTTGATAGTCATTTTGTTCAACTGACGGTAATAGATGCACATCCGCATTGTACCGTCTTTCTTCTTTACGAACAATATCGGTGCTCCCCAAGGGGACACACCGGGTCAGATATTCCCTTTCCCTATGAACTCCTGCAACTACAGTTTGAGTTCCACCAAATCAGGTGCACTCATGCAATAAGGGGCTTTGTAGGCCGGAACTGATCCTGGGGTCAGTTCGATGGAAAAGTCTAGGTCTCATTTTGGAGGTAATCCAATGATTTCCTCGGGAAACAAATCCTTGAATTATTCAAGAACGGGGAAGTATTCTATGCGTTGTTCCCTATCAAACTCTATGTCTCAGATGCTTACTGGAAACAACTTGCATCCTTTCCTAATAGATTTCTTTGCTTGTATGAAAGGTATTTGTCTTACCGAAACTTTCTTTGGAATGCCCTGAACCTTCACTTGGTTCCCTAGGCTATCGGTACACAAGATAGACTTGTGCAAACAATCGAGCATGGCATGGTGTTGTTCCATCTAGTCCATGCCAACGAGTACATTGTATGATCCTAAAGGTAGGGTGCTCAGGTTTACTTTCGTAAGAAAACCATTCAATTTTACCTCACATTCTTTAACAATTTCCAAAACCTTTCGTTTCGTACCTGTGGCTAACTAAACTAGCCAAGGTTTTTCATGTTTTACTTTGCCTATTTTGCATTCATCAACAATTTTAGGAGAAGCATAGCTCCGGAAAGCACCGGGATCAATAAGTATTGAAATAGAAGCATTCAATATCTTACCTTCTATCTCAACTAGCACAGCTTGATGATATGTCTATCGGCCATCCAATGTTGCATAGATCCAGGGTGTTCCAGCTATGTCCTCAACAGTTGGTTCTTCTTGTAAGTTGTGCAAGACCCCACCAGTATTTTTCTTACAATCTTGGGCATAATGAGGTCCATTGCATTTCCAACACTTGATATGTAGCAGAACAGCAATGGCTCCACTTGCTATGGGTTTGCTAACATTAGCAGTTGGTACATAAGGCTTTGTATCATATCTATTAAAGTTCTTGTTCACTTGAAAGCTGTTATTGTTCTTTCTGTATGGTTGTGCGTTAGACCTAGGTTTGCGATTATCAGAAAATTTCCTATTCTTGTCTTGGTTCCGGTATAGGTTCTCCTACCTAAGTTGTCCATGCTCATAACAGAGCCTATATTTGTGCAGCATGGTATCCAAAGTCTTAGGCATGCCAAATTCATTCATGTCCCAAAAACTGGGACGAAGAAATCCTAGGAACTACTAGATCTTTACCTTTTCTTCTTTGATGTATGGTACATAATGAAACAGATCTAGAAATATGTTGATAAACGCGTACATAGTCATGGATCCCATGTGTAGTTCATGAAACTCTTTCACTTTTCGGTCAAAGAACCTTTCCGACATATATTTTTCTTGGAAAAATTTTTGAAAAGTATCCCAATGTATATCCCGCAGCTCATATTTCTTGGTGTGTTTTAAATCCCTCCACCATCTTGTTGCCTTACCATTTAATTTATAGATGGAAAGCCTAGACTTCATCTCACTTGAGTAGTTATGAACTTTGAAATACTTACTCATGCCCAGCAACCACTCTTTAGCCTTCTCCCCGGTGTTTACTTCACCTTCATAGGTTGAGGCTCTTATTTTTTGAAACTCCCCATGAAGACTGTCATCACTCCTTTGGTTCTTTCTCTGTGGAGAAGGTAAGTCACCACTAGAATGATTGTGATGGTCTCATTTTGGTGCTTCTGGGGTGCGTTCTTCTTTCTCCTCTCCTCTTGGGATGCTGGCCCGTTTTGGGTAAGGTTCTCTTTTGGAAATATTTGTGGACTGAGTAGTTTTACCTTGCGGGCTTCCTCCTATCATATTTCTCAGTAAAGCTTCATTTATAGCTTGCTGCTCCTTCCTTTCGTTTGAGATTTCTTCCATGAAACTTTTCAATTCAGCTTGAATACTGTGTAAAGTTTTCAAAACATCAGAGTTTAGCTCTACCACCAGCTTCGCTTCCGGAGTGGGGGTGGTCATCTTTCCTCATCGACTGTTTTCTTCCTCAATATTCACAAACTGAACAGCACAGTAAAAATTCCTGTAACTGCAAAAAAATTTAATAACAAGAAAAAATTCTGTTAGAAATCAAAATTTAAGATTAGATTTGATTTCCTCTATGGTGATAGCTTGGTGCACCCATAGGTCTCTAAGTATTGAAACTGGGCTCTGATATCACTTGTAATGTCCCCAAAAATTGAAAATAAATATTTTTTATATAGGCTAGTAAAAAACTACCTAAATGGAACATTATTGCTCTTGCGAAGAATACGTACCCTAATTGTACTGATGTCTATTTGTAAGCTGTCCTTACATTTTGTCATTTACTTTCATTCATTTATTATTAGTACATTTTACTTACAATTTCATGAGTCTATTTAATAACTAGACTCTTGTTTTGTCATTACTATCGATGTGTTAATTATGTGCATAGAACCTTGTTTACTTCAGCACATGTTTACTTGTTGTTTATTAAGTTCTGACTTAACTTTGTTTGTGGGAACAAAGTGGGAAGAGGGGCGCAACGTGTTCTCCCATGACGTTCTAAGAGGTAAAGTATTACTTGTTACGCAGGCTTACTTAGTTCGATCGAACTAAGAAACCTCTTTTATTTACTTTCAGGTTTACCTCATGTCAAAAGGATTAGTAGGGAGCTTGGATCATTCCGATCTTTATGTGTTCTTACTTCTCATCATTACGTTTCATTATTGCTTCATATTGATAGCAAGGTAATCTTATTTGTTAATTATCTAGCCTAGATAATTAACTATGTGATACCTAAAATAATCTATACCAATATACTTTATGTCTATTTTATTACTATTATTAACGACTATCTTGTTTTAATGGCAGGTCACAAACTTGTTTACCATTCAGACCTTGGTCTTAATATAGGCAAAAATAGTACCATGGCATACTTCATATGCCATGGTCCTTAAGCATTGATGCTTTGACAAAAGGGAGATAAGGCCATAAGCTCTAGACATATGGCTTATGTATTACCTGTATACTTAAGCCTTGGAACTTGAATTTGGACTAGCGCCTAGCATGTATGAATGAGACCTTGTAATAAAATCTAAGTCCTACGTTAATGTTTTTGGGTGACAAAACATTGTATGGATCATACATTGCACAGACCTTGTAATATATGATACATTGCAAAGGGTTTCGGGTGGTGCGTTTACCATATGGTTGAACCGTAGATTAGAGGAGTTTATGCATTTCGTTGGAGGTCATGCATATACAAAAAAATTGAACTATGGAGAGTGGGTTTTAGCAATGCTATAATGGTCACCAGTTGGTGCCATTAATGCTCTTGGAAAATGTGACAGCCCCAAGATTAGGGCTTGGCACACAATGGTTGTCATTTTCTTTGGTTGAGTTGGGGTTTGGTCTTGCTCTGTGCAGGGGAGAATGGTGGTGACCTCCATTGCAACGAAGGTAAGAGCTTGTTTGGATTCTCAGCATTACTATCATTTGCATTGTTTCATTTAAACGTGGTCATACTTCTCACCCATATCGTATTCGATTTTGGTTGCATGTGACAGGGTAGCGAAAGTGGGGTGGCTCCATACTTTAATGTCAGCTCCAAGGTGTTTGCAAAATGGCCACAGTAAGCCTATGAACAAGTCTATACTTGCTACCTCTCGGCCCTTTTGGGCAGACTATGTTTGGATTTGTTGCTTGGTTGGGGTTTTATGCTGTGGGATTTTTATTTCGCCTTCAGGCTTGTAAAGGATAGACTAGGGTTTTTAGATGTGAATGAATTAAGCAATAAATTGAACCTTAAGGCCATTCGGCTCTGGCTAAGCATTTTAACTTTGGGATTGTAAAGACTTGTGCTGTTAGCAACGAATACAAAAATACTTGGGTCTACTAGCACACTCTGTCTTTGTTTAAGTAAATTATCATTTTTCGTTAAGTAAATCATTTTGAAGACTGGGGCGTTAGTGCCATGGGCTACACCATTGCTTGCAATGTGCCATAGCCCATTAGCTTGCCTATGTAAGATTATTTTTTCGGTTGTTAATGGTGAATGTGTAACCCCGGTATAAATAGATATTGCGTAATGTTATTATAAAATGGAAATGGTTAACATAGTATACTGTGAATATGATTTCATTCTGCATTTTTAGTAATGGTTAATAAAGGGACTGTGTGTTAACTCTTATGCTCCGACAGCCATTTCGGTTACTGGTATTTGGATGAGGAAATTTCCTTTGTGGGTGCTCTATGCGCATTTATAATTGTTACTTAGCTGTGATTTATGGGCGGCGAATGGGTGAAGCGATGCCATTTCTAGCCTTGGCTCATGACAGACTCATTGTTCTGTCTTGAATGGTTACTCTCCTTGTTGATTCTTTTTGGTTTATTATGTATGTGGAGTGTGTGGAAAGCCCAGGAGTGCTATCACATTGTAGGTTCTCATGGATGGACTGTATATATTTAAAATAGTTGTGGTTGAGATCGTGTTGTAGCTAGGGTCTTTACAAGCTCACTGTTAGCATATGAACTGTTTCTTACATGGCATTTGATGTATTGGTAAATTGCAGCCTGCATACATTAGTGTATAGCATGACCTGTGTAGAGATATAAATGATGGATTATATAAAAGGTTGAATCATGTTCATTACATTATGTCATGGCTTTTATTAATTTTTGAGAACTAGCAGTATGATTATACGATTGGTTTTCAGTTTAGTATAATATACTATGGTTGTTAGTACTATTTTTTCCTAGGGTCTGAACATCCACGAGATTCTATGTTGCGATCTTTGTTGGCATAAAAATCATTTTAATTATTTGTTTGTTTAAAGATATGTGATTAAGATGGATTGAATAGCAATGTGGATATATTTTATAGCCATGAGTTATGTGAATGGATGTGATTCTTGTCTAGGCAACTTGGACTGTCGATTTTATAAGAGTATAGAGATTTGGTATTGGACCACATGGATGGTCACGATATCTTCTCTCTTCAGATATTTATAATGATGTTTATTTTAAATGGGATGTTATGGTATTTAGTTTA
>LPNX010460208.1:82052-120061 GCA_001517045.1 Pseudotsuga menziesii | reverse complement strand
TGCCCATTTATTTTCTTACATACTGATATGGGCATGACATTTATTGACGCCCCTGAGTCTACCAAACAATTGTGCACGTTATGATTAAAAATTTCAAATATTAGGAGAAAAGGTGGATGTTTGCATTTAGACTCACCTCCAATGCTGGTTTCTCCAATTTCTTCTTTGCCTTGAGGTTGATTGTCCGTAGGCAGCTTCTCTTCCGATTCCTCAAGTGCTCTCAATAATATTTCTTTCTATTGAGGTACTTTACACATTTCAAATAGTGGGACGTTTGCTTTTATCTTTTTTAAATCTTCCACAATGTCATAATTCATTTGCTGTTCAGTAGAGTTATAGTTATCAGCATTCACCTTTTCTTCGTTTGGCATGGGCGGTGTTCTGTTCTGCTCAGGATCTTGGCTAGTAATCGTAAATTCAGGAATTATACCAGCCATGGGTTTATGTTGGAATTTCTTCTTAACGTTTCTCTACAGCCTCCTGATCTTTGGGAGCATCAGACTATCATCTTTAACCATCCCTTGACTTCTTGTTGTTACGTTGGCATCCACAACTTCCTTGTATACTTGACTCCTTTCCTCTTCAGCATCGAATAAAACAACAGAATTCCATATAGCCATGGTTTCCTCTTCCTTCTCTTTAGTAGTAGTAGTAGCAGAATTCTCTTTTCTTTCTTCATCGCCTTCCTCTGTTAATCTTGAATCCAACATTTGATTCATGACTAGTGTCATTGAATTTATCCATTGCGGACAATTCTTTTCGGAGTGAGGCTGTTGGTGAAAGGTGCAGAAATTTTTCATCCCTATCTCTGTCAGATTCATAGACGCACTATTGTGAGGAGGAGGTTGGGACTGATTGTTTTCCTCCCTTTTCTTATAATAAGGCCTGTATAACTTCTGTGTTTCCTTCTCTTTCTCTAAGTCTATGATCTTATCAGACAACTTTTGCATCATTTTGGCCATACTTTCATAATCTGGTGCTTTCTCCTCTTTAGGCTTAGTGAACAATAAAGTTTTCCTTCTCTCTCCTGATTGTTCGGGGTAATATTCAATACTCTCCCTTTCAGCCTCCACCACTTCTGCTTCTTCATAGGTTTCTATCAGAGTAGGCTTGGCCCTACCTTTCGCAAACATGGCCAAATCAGGACCCAAAGCTGAAGTATAGTACTCAATCAGTACTTTGTCTGAAGGCTTATCTGTTTCAGAAAAGTTCTTAAGATATGCTGCGAACCTTTGTGTGAAACTGTGCACTTTTTCCTTTTTCTCTTTCTTCAGTGCACATAGTCCTTTCATAAGGGCTGCGTGAGCCTTTTGAACTGCATACTTACTTCTGAAAATTCTCTTGAAAGTATCCCAATCTGGGATAGAATTAACAGGAAACCCAAAGTACCAAGATGCAGCAGTCCCTTTGAGGGTACGCGGGAAAAGTTTGCACACTACATCTTCATGTTCCCCAGCTCTCAATCCTTCTATTTCCAAGTAAAAACTCTGCAAATGATCATCCACTAATATCTTCTCATTTGGATCGAACTTAGGCAATAAATTTTCAAAGGCCTGAGGTAGGTCATGCAAAGGAGGATTCAGGTTTAGGGGTGACTTGGCTTTCCATGCAGGTGGTGGATTTGGTGGATTAGGAGGAGGTTGGTTGGCGTTAATACCAGCCATGAGTTGAGGTGGAGAGTGAGGAGGTGAACCAACAGGGGCGTGAACAGGAGAAATGTAAGGGGTTTCTGGGCCTTCTTGATTCAAAGGTAGCTCAACTTCTTGCAAGGCGGTTTCCACAAGTTCTTTCCATTCTCCAACCAACACCGAATCTTCTGTCACAGGACGGTCTTTCTTTTTATACTCTCTCCTGGGAAACTCAGGGATAATCGACAATCCTCCAATCTTCTTTACGTATGCCCTGGTGTGTCTTCTCAGGTCATTAACGATCTCGTTGCGGACAGGATATAGATGTTCTCTATTCACTTCTTCCGGAATTGGATTACGTGGTCCACTACTTTCAAAACTGTAACCAGTGAAATAATCTCAAGAAAACGGGTTTCCTCGGCCAGCCATGCACTGGCGGTCCTCCTTCTAGCGCCAAAACTGTTGAGGCCTGGAAAATTGCAGGCGGAAACAGTAAGGGATTCTCCCCAATCAACGTTCCCAACTAGCCCGTTGACTGTTTGGTATAGGGAATCCGTCCAGTTTGTGGTTCGGCTACCGTAGGTCAAGTAACAAAACAAAGGCTTTACCGGTTGCGGCCCGGTCCATTGAGTTTTTTTGTGTTTTGACTTAAGATGTGAAATGAAAGTGCCTAATTAAATGCAGGGTGATAAAGATGCCAGGATCAGTCACAATGTGATGCGTAGGTTCTTACCTCTCGTCTTATGGCTCATAGGCATCCAAATCGCATACAACAAAAAAAAACAAACTGACTATCTAAACTATCCCTAGGGAGCAGAATTAGCATTTATTGGTGAGTAATACATTTTGCACATGCATAATGAAGAATCACAGATAGCTGATGCTTCTTTCAAGACACATGAACATGCACAAATATTTAAATAACCAGATAGCCGATTATTTTATAAAAACAACCTTTATTACTCACAGTGGAAAATATCCCAAAAGATACCGAAAAGCATTCAACAAGAACATAGGTTCAAGAAATTAAACACTCTTACAGTAAATGAAACCCAGCTGAAAATGAAATAGTTCCTCTTCAACATTATTCATTGAGTTGTATTGATACATTCCACTTCTCACTCTCTCCATCAGGCAAATTGCAGTTTCCTTTGCAAAACGAAGTAGTTCCTCTTACAAGCAAACATTTACAAAATTTTCCAGGGAAAAAGCCCTTTCTCATTCATACTTTCAAATATTTAAACTACAATTTGCGACCCTTAGGATGCCTCCTTTGTCCCCCTCTCAGCTTCCCAACGCTTCAAATTCTTCTATGAACTATTGAGTAACTGACAGATCTTCAGGTTCCATTTCTCCGTTGCCATTGACGTTGTCCTTTCTTTCGCTTGTCCTTCTAGCCTCGGTTCGATCCACGCCGAAACGCTCAGCTATACCTTTGCGCCATCGTAGTTCCACCAATCCCGTAGATCCACCTACACAAAAACAGAGATGCATCATTTATCGGATTTACGTTACAAAACAGAACAACACGTTACACCATTGAAACGGCTGAACCATGAAGAAGACTGGGGATATCCCTAACATCGAAAAGGTGGGCCAACTAGAAGGCTGGAAGGCTATTAATCAGACGTCGGAGAGATGTCGCATCGGCTGTTGAACGGCCTTTTCCATCTGCAACGGCGGACGAGACCAGGATCTGAGACACAAGCTAATCGCGGGTGGGTGAGGACTAAATCGGACGTCGGCAGATACTCAAATCGAAAGCTCTCTAGCTCTTCTCAGCCGCAACGACGGAAAGGTAAAGTCTTCGGACAAGCGAGTGAAGACAAAATGAATCGGACGTCGGCACAATTTTAATTTTGGATGGCAAAACAACTTCAGAAGCCGCAACGGTGGACGGGAGAAAGGTAAAACTTCTGACCAAGACAAAAAAGACTCCTGATGCAATGGAAAAACCTGGAAAAAAAACTAAGTGCCTCAGTCAGCTACGAACATTTAACAAAGGACAACGAACTGTCATACCTTCATAATGGTGACCACAACAGAGTTAACTGGTTTGATACGCAAAACAAAAGTAAAAGTTACGACTCACCATAAACTTCATCGCAATCAGAATCTGAACCTTGGTCAAGAATTAAGCTTTGTAGTCGTTAAAAAGTAAAACACAGATCAATAGTCAAAAGATTCAACGATCAAACCAAAATCATGAGGAGGGGTCCCGAATTTAAGAAATTTGGGGAGGAAAATTGCAGTTGCAACAGGATGCTACTTGTATACATTGTGACAACCAGAGTTGCGTGAAGTTGTCAGAGAATCTAGTGTTCCATGACAAGTCGAAGCATATCGAGATCAAGTGTCACTATATCAGGGATATGGTGCAGAGAGGAGAAGTGAAGCTCCAATATGTTGCGACGGAGGAACAAATAGATGATGTATTGACGAAGCCATTGGCTAGGATGAAGTTCGAGTACTTCAGAGAGAGACTTGGTGTTCTCCATATTGAGGTTCCTTCCAAGAGAAAGTGACGAGACCCATAGCCATTCTGACATGGTGAGAGGATTGGTTCCTTCCATGGTCAGATGTAAGGGCTGAGCCATTCTGTCATGGTGAGAGGATTTGGTTCCTTCCATGTCAGATATGAGTGCTGACTACCATTCTGGGAATGGAGGCACCTGGTCAGTTACCAGTAACACTCAGTCAGGGACTGAGAGAGCCATTCTGACGAGTAGGTCAGATGTAAGGGATGAGCCATTCTGTTCATGGCTAAAGGATTAAGTTCCTTCCATGGCAGATGTGAGTGCTGGCCATTCTGTCGAGTAGGATAGATGTAAGGGAAACTTCCACTCTCAGGGAGAGTGGAGGCGCCTGGTCCGTTACTAGGTAGCTCAGTCAGGGACTGGGGGCCATTCTAACGAGGGTGTAGGATTCAGTTCCTACCAAGTCAGATGTGAGTGCACAAATATTTCATCACTGTGGTAGAAAGGGTTCCGGCCTGGGTGAGAGTCGTTCATCATTGTGGTAGGATGTGTTCCGGCCTGGGTGAATGTGTGGAAATCATTCATCACTATGGTAGGATGTGTTCCCACCTGGATGAATGTGCCATTCTGACAAGTAGGTCAGATATAAGTGCAAATCCATTTCACAAATGTTAGTGATGTGATGTCCTATCATGCTGGTGAATGTGAGTGCTGGGCCTTTCTGATGTGATTGTAGTTTACTACATGATCAGATGTGAGTGCTGGGCATGCCTTTCTGATGAGCAGGTCAGATGTAAGTGCTGTGCGAAGGCCTACCTGGTGTCTAGGCCTACAACCATCATGAAAAAGGGCTGGCTCTGTAGAACTTCCTATGACGAGATAGTAAACACATGATGATGACCAGAGGAGATCCAGATCGAGCTATGATCCAGATCCAATTATGATGACTCCGAGAGATCCAGATCGAGTGATGATCCAGATCCAGCAGTGATGATCTAGATCCAGATCCAGATTGAGTGATGATCCAGATCCAGTCGAGTGATGATGATCCAGATCGAGTGATGATCCAGATCCAGTGATGATGTTCTATGACGATCCAGATCGAGAGATGATCCAGATCTAGTGATGAATATGACTTGAAGATGAAGATGACTTGAAGACAAAGATGATCCAGTTGATACAAATAAGAAGATCGGTGCTGAAAATCGTGTCGAAAGAATGCCTTCCTAGTTAAGAGGGAGTGTTGATGTATATGTAACTTCGAAATGTATTCTTATGTATTGTAACCCGATGTTTATTCCGGGATGTTTCTATTATGTATTTGAGTCATGTTTTCATGCCAAGATGTTCCGATCGGGAGGATTAATAATGTAAACAAGTCTTGTCAAGTCATTGTGTAAGTCCCCACAGTTTTGGGGCACTTGAGTTATTATACACTAATTAAGGTGTAGGCTCGAGTAAGTAATTGTTGGTTGGGCCGACATAATTAAGTGCACTTCAAGTGAACATAAGAATATAAATAGAGAGTGAGAGTCTCTCTATTTATCACTTGTACATCACATCACTTACTCTCTCAAGTGTGGCGCACTAGTGAAGAAGGAAATATACTGGGACTAGAAGACTACTGCTGTCGGGAGTGCATCTTACTGTTTTGGGGTCTTACATCTTGTGGCGATTCTATCTTTGAGGAACTTGTGGGGTTTTCTCCATTTATGGTTTCCCCGATCAAAAATCTTTGTGTCTCTTGTCTCTTATGATGTGCTTATGTTTTATTGCTATGCTTGTTATTCTCTCAGTGAAAAGATCCTAACATAATGCTAGCTTAAATGGTGAAAAACTAACACCTAGAAGTATTGTTTTTGTTGCACATACAAATATATGATGTTCTTTGCGTCCCTCAAATTCGTAATTCGGTTTCTTAGTTGCTGTCACTGGCCGTGTACTATTTACAAAGCCAACAATGTTTCCAGATGTTTTTGGTCTCCCATAAATATACACAGTCGCTTCTTTGTTTTTATTGTGTTTTTTTAGTTGTATATAATTTGTGGTAACTCCATATCTCCTCATACTTCGAGTATATTGGACTAAGATAAACCATTTATTGTATCTGTATAATGGTTTGACATACTCCATCAATTCAGTTACAGTGCCATAGCCGACCTTTATGTCATCCATGGAAAATAGCCCCAATCCATGTAAGGATGAAGAAGCAATGCGATACATCCTCCCATTGATGAAGAAATCTATGTCCACTTGAGGTAGCTTATTAAGTACCCATCGTTGCACTAGATGTCTATACCTCAAGGGAAAATCAATGTCACCTATGCTCTTAGCATCATAATTACATGACCCTCTGCTGGCAATAAAATATTGCATGCATCTATGAAATATTTTCCTTACCTTTTCAGATCTAGTTGATATAGAATTGGTAGATCTAGTACAACACGTATCACTTTCAGCCTCTCCTAGTATATCTTCACCATCACTCGAGGAAGATAGATCTGATAGATACCTATTTGGTGGTACCTACACTCGATAAAACGAGAATATAAGCTACCAAGTGGATATAATTTAGTGTGTAAATATATTTACTTGTAATGTCTTAATATCAAAAGTTTTTTCTTCCCAAAAACTTTACCAAAAGCTATTTTTTTCTCAAAGGTGTAATTTCTTTTGGAGTTATTTATATTTGAATTATTTTTAAGTATAAGACACGATTTGATTTGGTTTGGAATTTGTTCACAACAAGGATATAGAAGTGTGTTTCTTGGGCCACTTGACTAGTTAATGCATGCAAAGAGGTATGGGGTTCCCCCTCATATAGATCATGTTGGGGATTCAATTTGGAACGAGTGGTGGTCATATTGCTTCATTCATGGATTTCCCACCAAAACTCGGCGACTTTAGTCTAACATTCCCTCTTCCACAGTGGTTTGATATGCAAGTTTCCTCATGCAAGGTACTCCTTCTCTAACTATGTGCGTGATTTTTTTTAAATAGGATAACATTGTGAAATGTCACCAAATTTAGACCAATTATAGGTAGCCTTGAGAATTGGTGACATTTGGTGAACTGATGATTGTGGACAGACATATCCTAGAGATGTTCATTAATGAAAAAATAACTTTTGATGGGCATAGGCATGTATGATAAAGTTGGAAAAAGACTAAGTGGTGGAAAATTATCCTAAAGCAGTAGTCTTATGAAAATTCCCACCATATTTCATAAGAAGGAGAAAATTCCCACCATGGCTTGTCATCCCATAGTTGGTTGAAGTATCTATTGGACCATGGCACCGGTTCTTAGAACAACTCTTTGAGGAAGAAGATACAGGCCTCCCAAAAGAAGTTCTTTTTGGTCAAATTAGATAGGTTTCTCTAGGAGAATGCTCACCATAATTTGTGGGTTGAAAGAAATTCCTGCACCATATGGGCATCCTGTTGGTGGTTTTTTTTTCTACCTGACTATGTTCTTACTTTGACCTGAAAGTACATGAGGCAGAAATTATGGATCTGCCAAAACAGGGTCTTAAGCAGCTTTTACATTATACTTCAGTAAAATGCCCACCGAGGAGAGAGAATGTAGTTCCAGACGATTAAACTGGTCTTAATGGATTCATCTGGTTGTCCTCGATCCATTGGATGTCTTACACTCCAAGTTTGATGAAAATTTGAAATCACCTTTGAGACCTAGGGTTTAAAGAAATTGACTAAGTGTCAAATCACAAGGTTGAAGAGGCATTTAGAAATGCCTGCCAAAGCCTATCTGAGTGATGATAAATTCATCAAAAGGTATAGGCATGTTCTTTAATGAACTGGATATCCATCCATGTTCTTAGTTTTTATTATGGTGACCACATGAGAAAAATATCAGCCTGCCAAAAGAGGTAAAAACATTAGCTTGCATATCCAAAAATATGAAAAATTGATTGAGCGTTGAAAACAAGAGGTTGAGAGCCCACTTGGAAATGCATGCCAAAGTCAACTCTTTAACTGATAAATTCATCATATGCTATGGGTCCATTCTTTGATGATCTGGGCATCGAATCATGATCTCAGTTTCCCTCTGGGTGTTCACACACGTGAGATATGATTTTGCCAAAATGCCTCCTGGCACAATAACGACTAGGGATGACAAAATTCACTAAGTGTTGAATTGAGCATTTTGAAAGACCATTTTAAAGTGACTTCCAGAGACTGTGTGTTTGTCAGTAAGGTTTTAAGGTGACATGGTCTTGTTCCTAGTTGAGGTGGATACCTAGCCATACCCTCAGTTTGTTTAAAGATGGTCAAGATGCTAACAAAAATAAGTCTGCCAAAAGTTAGAAAAGTATGCCTATATAGTCTTGGTGAAATAAAAGAGTAAGCTACAGGAAATTAATAAACAAAAATTTATAAAGGGAATTCTGCATATGTTGAAAAGGATTTAAGGACTGTATTTTGGAAGATATGATGTGATTGAAATTACACAACATATATTTAAGGAAGAAATTCTCACAGAGGGTTTAATGAAGACACACAAATGCTACAATGTTCTTGATAACGTTCGAACTCTTTGAGATATGCCAAACATAGGTGACCACACTAACTACCATGGTATATTCCAAACAAAGGCAAAAAGATATAAGTGTCGTTGAAAAATAATACTTGTATCAAATGTGTCTTTAAAGAAGAAAGAGGTATGAGGGTCAATTTACTGGAGTCAATTCAAATTATAGCCCACGAGTCCGAGAGAACTATACATTGTTCCAAAATCAAAACTAGTAAATGCGAAAAGCTTGCAAAATGTGTTGTAATTAAGGTAAAAGTGAGCATAAAAATAAAATAAAATGCTTCTTTAAAGGAGAAATAGGTCTTAGGTTGAATTGTACCTAGTCATTATAATTGCATCTCCTATGGCACTATACAAAATGTTTTAGACCCATAATAGAAAAAAATCACAAAAGCTTGAAAAGTGTGCCATAATCAATGTAAAATTGACAATCAAAGCAAAATTAAATTTGTCTTTAAAGGAGAAATAGGTCTCACGTTCAAGTTTCGACAGAATTAGTTGAAATTATAGCTCATAGAGGACTATGTTTTAGACCATAAAATAGAATAAGATTACACGATCTTGCACTCTATAGAATGTTTCATACACATAAGAGAATAAAATAACAAAAGCTTGTAATTTGTGCCATTTTCAAGGTAAAACTAATTATTAAAGAAAAATTAAATGCTTAGAAGAAACACGTCTCAGGTTCAAAGTTTCGACAGAATCAATTGAACTACTTCAGATTATAGCTCCCATAGGACTCTGCACACTGTTCCAGACCATTAAATAGAATAAAGTTACAAAAGCTTGTAAATTGTGCCATAATTCAGAAAATTATACAAGAGCACGACTGGATTGCAGTGCTCAACCCATATGTATTTTCCCCAAATTTAAGGAGGAGCTTCAGATGCTCCAATAATAGAGAACCCTTACTAGATCCACTGATAATAGAAGCGATGGTAGCACAACAAAAAAATTATAATTTCAGTATGACTGTACCAAATCTGTATTGGTTTAGAAATTTGACGTATTTTTCCCAAATTCCTACGTTGCTAGGGTTAATGGGCTTACATAATTCATTGGTCCCTTTGTTATCCTCTGGACTGCGGCCGAATTGCCTCCCCTGGGAACGTCGGTATCCTCTGGACTGCAGCCGGATTGTTTTGTTATCCTCTGGACTGTAGCCGGATTGCCTCCACTAGGAATTTCGGTATCCTTTGGACTGGTATCCCCTGCTCCTTGATTTACCATTGCTATGCTCATCAAATTACCAGTGCTCTGGATGCTGCTAATGAACTAGTGTGCGGGAGTGAACTTGTTTGTTGTTGTTTTTCCAATGAGCTAGTGTGCGGGTGTTTTTGAATTCTACGCTTTTTGTTTGTTTATTTGCATATTTTATATTTTGTGTTTTGTTTTTTATTTTTTATTTTGCATATTTACCTCTTGTTTAGTTTATTTTGGGTTTTTTCTATTTGTATATTTATATTTTGTTGCATTTTAAATTAATTATAGTTAAACAACTCTATGTTTTTAATTTAGTGTAGTTTAATTTAATTTAATTTAATTTACCTAGGATTTTGTCATAATTTGTATTGGTTGCATTGCTTATAGTGAGATCCTATACATAAGTCCCTTCAAGGACGAACACGATGATGCTGAAGATGATGATGATGATGATGATGATGATGATGATGATGATGATGATGACGACGATGAATACAACAAAGATGATGGTGATGATGACAACAATGATGATGATGATCATCATCATTATCCTCATCATCATCCTTGTCATCATCATCACCATTGTCTAATTCGTCGTCTTCGTCAATATCATCATCATCATCTTCATAATCATCATCATTGTTGTCGCCATCATCATCATCATGATCTTCTTCATCATCGTCATCTTCCTTGTCATCATCATCATAATCATCATCTTCATCATCAACATCTTCGTTATCACCATTAATATCTTGATCATCATCATCATATTCATCGTCATCATCATCATCATCAACATCTTCATATTCATTATCATATTCATCATCAACATCATTGTCATCCAATTCATCAACATCTCCATTATCATTATCATCATCTTCATCATCATCATCATCATCATCATCATCATCATTTTCATTATCATCGTCATTATCTTCATCATCATCATCATATTCGTCATCATATTCGTCATTATCTTCCTCATCATATTCATCATCATATTCGTCATTATATTCATCATCATATTTGTCATCATATTTGTCATTATCTTGATCATCATCATCATATTCATCATCGCAATTTTAGGGGGAGCTCAGTGAATGAAGATGTCTACATGATAGGGGGAGCATCCAGTTGAGTGAAAAATTAAGGATTGCTCCTAACACATATTCCAAGGACTAATCTGATAATTCAATATGATCTGAGGAAATAGTAAAAAAATATACAACTTATTGGGCCCTATGAAGTCTCCTGTTCTTAGATTCGTGCACATGAAGAATCAAGACTTATGGACCTAGTCTGGTGTCTTAAAAGAGGAAGATCCAAACTGAGCAGTTTGGTAGTTCCATAAAGTGCATCCTTTATAGGAGTGAATAATCACTCATAACCATTCTATTATAATTTTGGTGAAGCTCAGAACAATTTAGTTAAGACCAAGGTAAATATCTTGTCATCACATCTTCATCATCATCATCATCTTCATTAGCATATTCATCATCATCACCATCACCATCATGATCATATTCATCTTCATCATCATCATCATCATCCTTATCCTAATCATCATCATGATAATCATGATAATCATGATCCGATCATCTTCATCATCCTCATCCTAGTCATCATCATCATCCTCATGATCCTCATCCTCGTCATCCTCATCCTCATCCTCGCCCTCATCATCATCATCATCATTGTTGTCGTCGTCATCACCACCACCATCATTGATCATCATCATCATCTTCATCAGCATCATCATCATCATCATCATTGTCATCTCCCTCTTCCTAATCAACATCTTCATCATCGTCATCATCATCATTTTCATCATCGCCCTCATCATCATATTCATTATCTTCATCTCCACCACCACCATCATCATCATATTCATCATCATCATCATCATCATCATCATCAACAACATCTTCATCATCATCATCATCATCATCATCCTCGCCATGATCATCCTCATCCTCATCCTCTTCCTCATCCTCATCATCCTCATCTTCATCATCATCATCATTTTCGTCACCATCATCCTCATCCTAGTCATCGTCATCATCATCATCATCGTCGTCGTCGTCGTCATCATCATCGTCATCATCATCATCATCATCATCATCATCATCATCATTGTCATCGTTATTGTCGTTGTCATCATCATCATCATCATCGTCATCGTCATCATCATCATCATCATCATCGTCGTCGTCATTGTCATCGCCATCATTGTCATCATCATCATCATCATCATCATCGTCATCATCATTATCATCATCATCATCTCCCTCTTCCTAATCAACATCTTCATCATCATCATCATCATCATTTTCATGATCACCGTCATCATGATTTTCATCATGTTCATCATCTTCATCACCACCACCACCACCACCATCATCATTGAATGTTGATTTATGTTCATCTATGTCTCCTTCCCAAAGGTTTGAAAATGATCTTATTTGAGGAATTTTGTGGGAGCACCTTTCAGGTTAACTGGTTAGCAAGTTTTGCCACCATGGAGCCATCAGATGGAGAGTGGGTTTTGATCTATGGTGATATGTCTTTCTGTATATTGAAACATGTAGCAACGGAATAACGGTAAAGTGTGTTAAACTTCAACGGTTCAGATTTAGGATGGTGAAGATCGACGACGAAAAGCGATTTCGTGGAGCGGAGATGTGAGGAAGGATTTAATTTTGAGATTTGCGAAGTCCGTTAACTGGGTGTAATGTTGGAGGGTCGAGATTGGCACAAGGTGAGATCAAAAACCCTAAATCATTTCACGTAGTAAACCTGCTCAGAGGGAGAAAATTTTTCAAATCATGAAAAGGGTTAATCAAGGAGAAAATTGGATGGTTGAGATGAAGGCGGAGATAGATCTGCAGTCTCAAACAATTCCGCGGATTGAACTAGCATGTAGAAAGTTACGAATTCGATCTGTGTAAAGTGGTAGGGGCTTTGAAGATCTATGATTGGAACAAGATGTTGGGTAGATCAACAGGTGAGAAGCATTCCACAATAAAAAGTTGCTCACTCATTCAGATGAAAAAGGGTTAGTAGAATGTTAAAGTTCTCAAGGTTGAGCGGTCCCGATGAAAGTAGTTTAGAGATCGACGGTTGATATTGATCTCCCCAAATCAAGTTGTGCAGGTTGATAGTGTTGAGTTTTGGGTATGTATATTTGGTTTATCGAGGGCTTAGATCGCAAAGATTAACATATCTACGGTATTGAGTGCATCGAGAAACACGAGGGTTATGCAACATAAAAAAACTATAAAAAATCTAAGTGGAGAAGATGCCCTCACATACGATTTGCCTTCCCAATAGTTAACTAATTTCCTCGATGCCATTTGTGATACACCCATAGGATAAATCATCCCCGCAGCAGTTCCATCTCGCCCAAAACCAGATACCCATCGTATGGCTGGCATGTGAAATCAGAAAGATATCATGAAAATGTAAGAAGTGGAACAATGAATCTGATCGCCACACGTAGCAGGGGAAACACAATGAAAGAATGGTTCTGGTATCGTCGTCACAGGAGAGAAAGGGATAAAACACATCCAGTACATATGGACTAAAGCGTATGGTCGACCAAGCTATTGGACGATGAAATGTGCGAAAATGCCGACGGGTCATCCCCTTGTCCAGTTTTCCAATCCTATATAAACACCACCTTTCAGAGCCATTAAGGTGCATAGGATGAGCTAGTATAGAAGCAAACTCATAGTACCATTCTTCCAAGAGGTTCTGAGGATTCTGATATGTTTGCAATGACAATATGGTTCGAGAAGCTTGTTAGTATGGGTGTGTTGTTGGTTGGTGAGCTTGATTCCAAGCTCATCTATCGCCCTATTTTTTCACACCAGGGAAGCACCAACCATCGAGGAATAGATGTCGTACACCATTTTGAGAGATGCACCTGTTTTCTGTGGGAGTGAATGCTCATACTGGAGCATCAAGGGCCCAAGGTCTTCATCATAACTTTCATGTACCCCATCCGCCAACCTTTTTTGAGGTGGTGAGGAGTACTTGAATGACAAGCCACTGCAGAGGCTTGTTTCTGCCAGAAGCAAGGGGGAAGCTATGAATAAAGCTGAGCACAGAAAGGATATATATAAACTCCTTTTCCAGATTTGATCCCATGCAGAAAGGTGCCTTCAAGCACGAAACAAACACAAAGGGAAAGGACACATTGCTGACTCGACGAATGGACAAGTGGTCGAGCCCAGTCAGAAATGAGCCACCAGAAGCATCTTGAGATGTCGTTTTCAATGCTTGTGAGTTCACAACCAAAAATTTCATTCTGACATTGATACCAATCACGTGCATTTGCTCCATTATGTTTGTTTAAATATATGTAAACCGTGGCAGAAGTACCACGCTCTAGTTGTTAATGTTTGATTATGATCGTAAACAGTTTCAGATCCTATTTCGAGGATTAGCCTCGGGGTCTGAGACATTATAAAAAGGCTCCCCACCAGGGATCAAATTTGAAGGGTAGGGTCCCATTTCCTTTTTAAGCTTAAGTTTCAGTGAATTAGCCACCAATTAGCTTACTGCCTATAGAGTTACAAGTGGTTTCCATTTTCATACATTGAGTTTCCCTAATCTTTATCATGATAATGGGGCTTGTGGTTGTTGTTGATATGTATATATTCAATTAGAATTAATAATTGTATATAACATGGATGTAAGGATGAAAAATATAACTTGGGGATGCATAACAACAACCCTCATTTTCATATATAAATTCATAAAATCCAAAGAAAATATTTCAGGGTTACACATTACAATTTACAATTCTCTTAAGGAAAAGAAAATCACTTACTTGAGCCAACTGTAGCTGTGGAAGAAATATAGTTAAGAAACCACCCCATGAACAAGAATGAAATGTCTCTCCAGCAACAACCATACCTGCAAATGCCCAATTTAGACCAAACCCTAAAATATCCAAGGTAAAAAACTCTTGAAGAAAAACTACAACAATAGAGTTTACCTCGAGTTGCCATCCCGAAATTGCCAAGGTTTCCATGCAAAAAACAATGAGACCACCCAACTATACAAAATCCACCCTTCCATGAGGAAAATTTTCAGAAAAGTGGTCAGAATTGGTCCCAGTAGCCTTAGTCAAAATTGGTCCTAGCAGCCTTAAGAGAATGCCTGCCACAATTCATGGTTTGAGAAGAATGCCCACACCATGGTATCGTCCTATAGCTAGTTGGTTTGGATACTTTTTCATGATTTGATTTTTCTTTAATATTTCTTGAGGAGAAAGATACAGGCCTGCCAAAACACGGTTTTTCACCAGTGGATGCAAAAATGGCTAAGTAGCCTCAGAAAGATGCCTGCCCTAAATTATGGATTAGAGTAAATGCCCGCAACACATGGTGGCCTTGTATATTGGTCTTCAGCCTACCTGACCATGTATTCATATTGTCTTGGAAGTGGACGAAGAAAAATTTATGGACCTGCCAAAAGGGTGTTTTAGGCAGATTAGACCAAATTGAGAAATTTGTTTAAGTATGGAATTAGTGTTAAATCTGCCCAAGTGGCCTTAAGGAAATGCTCACCATGCCTCATAGGATGATATGAAAAATGTATTGAGAATGTGAGTCTATAGATTTTTGTATGAAGCATACAACCATGTCACTTTCCTCACCAAACTACAGCATATATTTAAGGAAGAATTGGTCCCAATAACCTTAGTAAAAAAATGTCCCAGCAGCCTTAAGAGAATGCTCGCCACAATTCATGGTTTGAGAAGAATGCCCGCACCATGGTACTGTCCTATAGCTAGTTGGTTTGTATACCTATTCATGATTTGATTTTCCTTTAATATTTCTTGAGGAGAAAGATACAGGCCTGCCAAAACAGGGTTTTTCATCTGTGGATGCAAAAATGGCTAACTAGCCTCAGAAAGATGCCTGCCCTAAACTATGGATTAGAGTAAATGCTCGCAATACATGGGGGTCTTGTAGATTGTTCTTCGGCCTGCCTGACCATGTATTTATATTGTCTTGGAAGTGGAGGAAGAAAAAGTTATGGACCTGCCAAAGGGGTGTTTTAGGCATATTAGACCAAATTGAGAAATTTGTGAAGTATGGAATTGGTGTTAAATCTACCCAAGTGGCCTTAAGGAAATGCCCGCCATGCCTCATAGGATGATGTGAAAATTTTATTGTGAATGTGAGTCTCTGGAGTGTTGTATGGAGCATACAACCCATGGGGGCTTCACTTGTTGACCAATATCCTATCACGTTAGTTCATATTGTGGGTTTTAAAATTATTAAAAATTGAACCAATATATTGCAGGTATTGGGGGGATGAGGGGTTTAAGGTGGGGGGGGGTAGGGTGGTTTATAAGGATTGAGGTATAAAAAGAGGCGGGGAGGAGGTTTTAAGTATTGGGAGGGGGTTTCAACAAAATGATTTTGGGTCAATATCTCTGGAAATTAAGCGTATTCTTTAATATCCCATGATCACACGTGCTATGTGAGATGTTCACTAAGTGAAGTCCCCGTGATACAACCATGTCAATTGCCAACTACAACATATATTTAAGGAAGAATTCATCCCAACATCCTTAGTCAAAATTGCTCCCAGCAGCCTTAAGAGAATGCCCACCACAATTCATGGTTAGAGAAGAATTCCCGCACCGTGGTACTGTCCTATAGCTAGTTGGTTTGTCTACGTATTTATGATTTTATTTTCTTTAATATTTCTTGAGGAGAAAGATACTGGCCTTCCAAAATAGGGTTTTTCACCAATGGATGCAAAAATGGCTAAGTAGCCTCATAAATATGCCTGCCCTAAATTATGGGTTAGAGTAAATTCCCGTAGCACATAGGGGCCTTGTAGATTGGTCTTCGTCCTACCTGACCATGTCTTCAGAGTGTCTTGGAAGTGGATGAAGAAAAAGTTATGGACCTGCCAAAAGGGTTTTTTAGGCATATTAGACCAAATTGAGAAATTTGTCTAAGTATGGAATTGGTGTTAAATTTTCCCAAGTGGCCTTAAGGAAATGCCTACCATGCCTCATAGGATGATGTGAAAAATTTATTGAGAATGTACAAGGCATAGTGGTGAAAATAAAAGAAAATCAAGGGGCAGTAGTTGATATCCAAAAGATGGATGCTGGGAATCCTATAAAACCTGATGCCATTATAAGAAGTGTGAGACAAGCCAAAAACAAAAAATTCCTAGATGATCGAAATGCAACATTGTATGCAAAATGGTGAAAGAAACTTATGTTGCAATAAGCATTTCTAGTGATCTTGCTGTATTGAAAATTTATTCTATTGTGCTAACATTTATGTTGCCAAATTTTTGAAATGTAACAAATGATGGAAGGCATATTAAATATTTAGTTTTTGTTTTCAGTAATAAAATTACAGTTGTTTTCTGTGTTTTCTTATATTTTGTAAATTTTTGTCTTTTTTAGGCTAGTTCTATGGGCATTACAGCTTTGGGTTATTCGCTGAAATTTAGTTGCATGAGTAGAATTGTATGGCATTGTTCCAGAATTGGAATTTAAGTTTCATTAGATAAAAAAAATTACATAAATACAACAATACATAGCATCAAAATTCTCATAAAGAACTTGAGAGTTCTCAATCCATCATCCCCATAATATCCCTATAATATCAACAGTTCCAAGAAAACAACTAGGATCTACCTATGTCACCAAATATACTGACATCTCATATCCACTAATCACTATCACTCTTTTAATTTCTTACAAATTCAAATATATATGCCTACAGTACACAAGTTAAGTTTTCAATTTTGATATTGTTAACTTTCTGGATGTTATGTACACTTATTGAAAAGTTAAATTCAAAATTACCATTCACGTTAAATGCATAAAAAACATATACATTGCTGAGAAATACACACACACACATATATAAATTTATGTATTAAAACTTGAAATGTATTTACATACACAACATATATAAATAATGTTATTCCACAGTTCTAGGATGCTTGGGAGGTTTAGACTGCAAGTCCTCCTTTTCTAGAGAAGATAAATTTGTACATTCTAGTCTCTTGGCTTGTCTAGAAGCTTCTGGTTCTTCAGAAGCTGCAGCAGGTGCATGTTCTGATTTTAGTTCTAATTCTTTCACTTTTGTTGCACATTTTTGCAAACTTTCTCTCAATCTATCTTTATCTTGGATGTACTTCTTCATCAATTCCACATTCTTCTTATTTTTCTCTTTGTGTTCCTTTTCCTTTTGCTGAAGACGATCATTTGCATGTTTCAACTCACACTGAACTTGGGTCAATTTTTTCTTGAGCTGTTATGTCTCTGTCTCCAACTCTTTTCCCCTCAATTCTATATTATCTAGAGTATACATAATTGCTACTTGCTGAAGCATGTTGTTCCTCTGCAGAGTGGCAATTTGGGATTTCATATTTTCTATCTTAGACTTACATCCCAAATGTTGTGATTCTCTATCCTCCAGTATTTTCAATTTGAGCTCTTTAATCTCATCATCCCTCTCAACTATCTTGTTTGTCAATGTTTCTTTTATGGTTGACCACGCAGAGAGATCATATCCAGCATTCATTGTTGCACCAGCATCCATCAAGGAATTCTCTCGAATTCTTAAGAAGGCACGATAGCTTTGTAACCCCTTTTTGACTTCTGCATGAGCTTGTATTGCATTAAAAGCTACATCTAGTTCCTTCTCTCTATTTTATAGGGAACTCTCATACCTTATTAAATCCTGTTGGTGTGCTGACATATCATAAATTTCACCAGAAGTCAGATGCCTACTCTGTCCCTTACCAATTTCAGATTCTTTTAACTTTTCAACTCCTCTAGTATGTAGTTCTACAGTAATATTTTCAAGTTCAACTATTTTCCCTTTCAACTCTTCATCTTTCTTAGCAATTATGTTTTTCATGTTTTCCTCTTTTTTCTATATTCATTTATCTCAAGTTGATGTTTATTGTAGTCTTCAACAAGGCTGTTTTGAAAGTCAGCCTTCATTATTTCAATTATTCTGTTTAACTTATTGACTTCAGCGGTATGTATTGCTTCCTAGCTGATAATAGTCCTTAGAGGGGGAATTTCCAAAACCTATGGTCGATGTTTCAGCTCATCTTCCAGTCTCTTTATGGTTTCTTCATCTTTCTTCTGAACAACCATATATTCTTCTCTGCATTTCTCATTTTCCTTTCTAAATTCATCTTGTATTTTCTCTAGTTCCTTATTCAAAGAATAAAGAGCAGAGTCCTTTCCTTCTATTATCCTTCTCAAACTGTCCACAATCTTCACAAGGGATCCTTGTAATCTTGCAATTTCCTGTAAACAAGGAAAATTTTTAGGAGGATTCAAAAAATGGAATTTGGTAACTTTTTTTTTTGGAAAAAAACATTGAAAAATAGCATTGAAAAATGCCTCCTACCTTCAAGAGGTCTTGTATTTGCAAAATTTTAATAGAAGATTCCATAGTATCCACGTGTTCTGTTTCTAACCTTGCAATTACCTGTAAATAGTGAAAATTTAAACAAGGCTTCAAAAAAAGGAATTTGGCAACTATTTCTTTTTGAAAAATAGCATTGAAAAATAGCGCCTACCTTCAAGAGGTCCTAAATTTGCATCTGCTTAATCCTACAAATTTCTACGCTCTGTACTGTGGTAAGATACCGATAGGAAAAGTTTTTTCTATGAAATTCATCTTCTTCTTTGAAATGAAACATTTTATCAAACAATAGCTTAAAAACAGTTTTACCATCAAAAATCGATTTTGGAGAGTAATTTTTCTCAACTCCCAACTGTGGAGGTGTATATATAACAAGTGGCATTTCTGCATGAGCATAAATATCATCATCACTATGCTCCTCCTGTTCATTAAACTCAACATCATGCATCTTGTTTACATTTATTTCTCTGCCTTCATGTAATTCGGCCAGAATTGAGACAACATCAAATTCTTCAGGGTCACTTCCCATACCTTCCATATAGTACTCAAAAGGCTCTTCAGGAACTTGTCCATTGTCCTTTGGAGATTGTTGAGGAAATTCCTGGTTAATTTTGTTCAGTTTCGGTCTCTTAATGTATGTATTTTTAAATCTGCTTCCTTCTACAATGTTGGGTCGATATAAGTCAATAATTTTTTGTAGTGTGCCAGGGTAACTGAACTTCACTCTCTTCATTTTGCTCTCCTGCAGTGAAAAATGCAATTTTTTTTCCAATAGATGAGGGACATCTATGGCCTGGTCTTCAACCCAATGAATCACCAACTTCATACAATCACTTGAAATATCTTTCTTGTGGTGATTCATAATTTTCCTAAGTACAATTTGAATTAAGGTTTTGTACAGTCATAGTGGAACATATTGCATCTTTAAACCAGTCCGGGCAACCTTAACCATTTTTCCACATATTTTGTTTGCCATCTAACCCTTTTCTACTTTGAGGGTTTTCTTGGTGGTCAACATTACTCCCCCCTGCATGGAATTTTCACTGCACCTGACAACAAATCAGGGTCCAGACAAACTAACTGAAAAAAAAATGATGCACTCTTGATCTGACCAAGACATTTAGCATACCTTCTGGCCAGTTGGTTCTATCACTCCATGCCTCACTGCTCTCTCTGAATTTTCTGACAGTGAACCTCTCAGAAACTTTAGAATCCCCTGTTTCAGTTGATGGCATGGAAGATGAGGATGTTGTTTCCATTTTCTAGGATGATGGCATGCTCAGAAAGGAAGAAGGGGATGCATGCACATGATGCACGCGAATGCACACACATGATACCATCACGCTAACTTTTCCAAACTAAAATAAAAATTACAAATGTGTTTAGACGTTTCCAAACTATAATAAAAGTTACAAATGTGTTCTGAATTTTGCAAAATATAATAAAAATTACAAATGTGTTCTACCTTTTCCAAACTATAATAAAAATTACAAATGCGTTTCAAGTCAACTATACACAAGTTACATTTCAATTTCAATATATTTAACTTTCTAGCATGTTAAGTATACTTATTTTTCTAGCATGTTAAGTATACTTATTGAAAATAAGAAAGTAAGAGTAAATAATTGAGTAAAAAATTGACATTCTAACTATTCTGGAAAAATTAGAGTAATAGAGTGAGTAATATAATAATAGAGTAATATTCTTCTCTACATGTTTTTATGTACTCTCAAACCAAAAAATTGGATGGATAGATATATTGAGAAGACTATCCTTGTGTTAATTTTATATAACCTAACCTCGTATGCTCATAGTCGACCTATGAAAGGTGCAATTTTAACCTTTTTTGACTGTTATGGACACTTGGTGTAAAATGCAAACCATAAGCATAAAAATGCAAGATAGGAATGCATAGCGGTTAAATTCAACATTGACTAAAATTGCAAGTATCTTGGTCAAATTCAAAAAAATGACTGAAATTCTAAGTTTCATAAAAAACAGTGTGTAAATATTAAAAAATGGGCTTAGGAAAATGCATGCCAATGTCCGTACAATTGTCATAAGTTGAAAATAACACCATGGGGTTGAAGATAGATATATTTTTGACAAAAGCCTCTTTCCATTTTTTAAAATTATGTTTCATTTGTCCAGAGTTAAATTGACAAAATGACAACTTTTGTGTTTCAACCCAGTTTTACCCAGATCACAAAAATGCCCACCCAACCCTAAGTATTGGGTATTTTTGAGTGATTTCAGTTGGAAATGGTATGTTTGACTATTTTCCACATTATTATACATTTATTTTTTCAATTTTCATTCAGAAAGTGCCTATTACACAAAAACACTACATGGTTGTCTTGTATTTATGAAATATCCACCTACATTAATAAAAATGCAAGCCAAACCCTCCTATTAAATGTTTATAGTAAATGGTTTTGGAAATTGGATGGCTAGATATATTTAGAAGACTATCCTTGTGTTAATTTTATATAACCTAACCTCGTATGCTCATAATCGACCTATGCAAGTTGCAATTTTAACATTTTTGTACTGTTATGGACACTTGGTGTAAAATGCAAGCCATAAGCATAAAAATACAAGCTAGGAATGCATAGCAGTCAAATTGAACATGAATGACTAAAATTGCAAGTATATTAGACAAATTCAAATTTAATGACTGAAATTCTAAGTTGTTATGTAAAAAACAATGTTTGAAGCTAGATATATTTACATTTATTAATAAAATTTTATACTGTTAGGTGTAATCTATATGGTGAATTCTACTATTTAATGCATATGAATTATGTATTTGTTCCATTCAATTATGTCTGGTATATTATTGTTCTGTTATAATTGGTTTTTCTTTTTGAATAATTTTTTCATTATATATGAAATTTGTAAGTTTGAAACGATAATATACATTTCCTAGCATGTGGGTTATTGTGAAGATGCTTTTATACTGTCTTCAAATTGTCCGAAAAACCTCTTATTATAGCCTTCTAGATATGGTTGGATCCACCATACAACACTCTAGAGATCCATACTCTCAGAATATTTTTATCATCATCTTATGAGCTGTGGCGGGCATTTCCCTAAGGCTAGTTACGCAAATTTTACCAATAATTCCATACTTGGACAATTTTTTATCTTCTCCTAGGCTCGGTCTAATTTCCCTAAACCACATTTTCCAGGCTACTTGGACCAATATTCCCAAACTTAGCCAATTTCCTGATTTCAACTAATTTGTTGTATTTATCCAGAACGATGTCATAATGCAACAACGATTTCAAATTCATTTCACATCATCATATATGCCATGCCATGCCATGCGGCCATCATCCTTAGTGCAGGCATCAACCTTAATGCAGGCACCACTTATCCCCTTTAAAACACTTAGCCATTTTTTCTTTGTCTTTAGTATGCAAAATAACATTTTTCTTCTATTTTTGCAGGTTGACATTTTCTTTATCTGGTCACGATAAGAAAAACCAAGAGCATGGATAGATATCCATTTCAACAATTAACAAGACCATATCATCTGATGAATTTTATCATCAAAGGAACACCCCATTTCGTTCATTTCGAAGTGGTCTCTCAAACTTTTTGTCTAACACTTGAGCAGTTCTCTTCAAACCCTAGGTCACCAAGGTTATTTCTTTTTTCCTTCAAATTTGGCAATTGATATTCCCAATGGGTATAGTTCAACAAGGTGAGTTCAGAAAAACCACTTTCATCTTCTATAGTTTCTTTCTCTCTCCTAGGTGGGCATTTTTTTGGAGTAGTGAAAATATGGCTGAGAGGCACTTTTGGTAGATTGATATCTTCTTCCTGAACTTACTTTTTGGTCAGGATAATTATATGGTTGGATGCACCATACAAGTTTATAGAGATCTACACTCTCATAATATTTTTATCATCAACTCATGAGTTGTGGCGGGAATTTCCTTAAGGTCTGTTAGGTAGATTTTACCAATAATTCATACTTGGACAATTTTTGATCTTCTCCTCGGCTTGGTCTAATTTCCCTAAACCACAGTGTTGGCAGGTCCATAAATTCTTCTTCAGTGTCTCTTTGGACAAACCGAGACCATGGTTGAGTAGACAAAACAACAATCCTACAATATCCCCAGCGTGGTGCGGGAATTTTGTTCAACAAACCATTTGTGGTGGGAATCCTCTTAAGGCTACTTGGACTAATATTCCCACACTTGGCCAATTTCCTGATTTTCACTAATTTGTCGTATTTATCCAGAACGATATCATAATGAAACAATGATTTCAACTTCATGCCACATAGTCATCTATTCCATGCCATGCCATGCGGGCATCATCCTTAGTGTGAGCATCAACCTTAATGTGAGCATCACTTAGCCCCTTTACAACACTTAGCCATTTTTTCTGTCTTTAGTGTGCAAAATAAGATTTTTCTTCTATTTTTCCAGGTTGATATTTTCCTTATCTGGTCACCATAAGAAAAACCAAGAGCATGTCTAGATATCAATTTCAACAATGAACATGACCATATCATCTTATGATTTTTATCATCAATGGAACACCCCCTTGCAAGCATTTTCAATTGGTCTCTCAAACACTTTGTCTAACACTTAACTAGTTCTCTTCAAACCCTAGGTCACCAAGGTGATTCCATGTTTCCTTCAAACTTGGCAAGTGACATTCCCAATGGGTATTATTCAATAAGGGGAATCTAGAAAAAACACTTTCATCTTCTGTAGCTTCTTTCTCTCTCCTCGGCGGGCATTTTTCTGGAGCAGTGCAAATATGGCTGAGAGGCACTTTTGGCAGATTGATATCTTCTTCCTGAAAGACTATTTAGTCAGGCTAATTATATGGCTCGATGAACTATACAAGTCTCTAGAGATCTACACTCTCATAATATTTTTATCATCATCCTATGAGCTGTGTTGGGCATTTCCCTAATGCTAGTTAGGCATATTTTACCAATAATTCCATACTTGGACAATTTTTGATCTTCTCCTAGGCTTGGTCTAATTTCCCTAAACCACAGTTTTGGCAGGTCGATAAATTGTTCTTTAGGGTCTCTTTGGAAAAACTGAGACCATGGTTGAGTAGAAAAAGAAATAGCCTACAATATCCCCTTGTCGTGCAGGCATTTTCTTCAACAAACCATTTGTGGTGGGCATCCTCTTAAGGCTACTTGGACCAATATTCCCGCACTTAAACAATTTCTCGATTTTCACTAATTTGCTGTATTTCTCTAGAACGATGTCATAATGCAACAATGATTTAAAATTCATGCCACATCGTCATATATTCCATTCCATGCCATGCGTGCATCATCCTTAGTGCGGGAATCAACCCTAATGCGGGCATCACTTAGCCCCTTTACAACACTTGGCCATTTTTTCTGTCTTTAGTGTGTAAAATAAGATTTTTCTTCTATTTTGCCAGGTTGATATTTTCCTTATCTGGTGACCATAAGAAAAACTAAGAGCATGGCTATATATCCATTTCAATAATGAACAGGACCATATCATCTGATAATTGTTATCATCAATGGAACACCCCCTTACGAGCATTTCCAAGTGGTCTCTCAAACACTTTGTCTAACACTTAACTAGTTCTCTTCAAACCCTAGGTCACGAAGGTGATTTCATTTTTCCTTCAAAATTGGCAAGTGAGATTCCCAATGGGTATAGTTCAACAAGGTGAATCTAGAAAAACCACTTTCATCTTCTGCAGCTTCTTTCTCTCTCCTCGGGAGGCATTTTTCTGGAGTAGTGCAAATATGGCTAAGAGGCACTTTTGGCAGATTGATATCTTCTTCCTGAAAGACTTTTTGGTCAGGCTAATTATATGGTTGGATGCAACATACAAGTCTCTAAAGATATACACTATCATAATAGTTTTATCATCATCTTATGAGATGCTTCGGGCATTTCCTTAAGTCCAGTTAGGCATATTTTGCCAATAATTCCATACTTGGACAATTTTTGATCTTTTCCTAGGCTTGGTCTAATTTCCCTAAACCACAACTTTGGCAGGTCCATAAATTCTTCTTCGGGTTCTCTTTGGAAAAAATGAGACCATGGTTGAGTATAAAAAACAACATCATACAATATCCCCATGTTGTGCGGGCATTTTGCTTCAACAAACCATTTGTGGTGGGCATCCTCTTAAGGCTACTTGGACCAATATTCCTGCACTTAGCCAATTTCCTGATTTTCACTAATTTGTCGTATTTCTCCAGAACGATGTCATAATGCAATAATGATTTCAAATTCATGCCACATCATCATATATGCCATGCCATGCCATGCATGCATCATCCTTAGTGCGGGCATCACTTAGCCCCTTTACAACACTTAGCCATTTTTTCTGTCTTTAGTATGCAAAATAAGATTTTTCTTCTATTTTGTGAGGTTGATATTTTCCTTATCTGGTCACCATAAGAAAAACCAAGAGCATGGCTAGATATCCATTTCAACAACGAACAAGACCATATCATTTGATGATTTTTATCATCAATGAAACACCCCCTTGCAAGCATTTCCAAGTGGTCTCTCAAACTCTTTGTCTAACACTTAACCAATTCTCTTCAAACCCTAGGTTACCAAGGTCATTTCATTTTTCCTTCAAACTTGGCATGTGAGATTCCCAATGGGTAGAGGCCAACAAGGTGAATCCATCAAGACCACTTTCATCTTTTGGTGCTTCTTTCTCTCTCCTCAGTGGGCATTTTCTTGGAGCAGTGCAAATATGGTTGAGAGGCACTTTTGGCATATTGATATCTTCATATTGAAAGACTTTTTGGTCAGGCTAATTATATGGTTGGATGCACCATACAAGAATATAGAGATCTACTCTCTCATAATATTTTTATTATCATCCTATGAGCTGTGGCGGGCATTTCCCTAAGGCCAGTTAGGCATATTTTACCAATAATTCCATACTTCAACAAATTTTGATCTTCTCCTAGTCTTGGTCTAATTTCCCTAAACAACAGTTTTTGCATGTTTTTGCAGGTCTAATTTCCCTAAACCACAGTTTTTTCATGTTGGGCGTGCATTTGAGTAAAGCAATCCAAAATTTACTTGCTTCAATAAAATCCATGCACATGCTTGATTTCATTTTTCCATACCTCAACCTGTCATACACGTGCTGAATGTATTGAGTGTAAAATCTGTCATATAATCATATAAACTTGTAAATGGAATTTTTCTCTTTTCCCTACCTGTCATATTCTAAAATTTCAACTGAGTGTCAAATACATCACTTAACAAACCATCAAATTCTATGATTCGATGAACCTGAATCGAGTCAGATTCTGACGGCATTGAGAATGATTGCATCACCCAGGCGTGAACTCAACATTTCATCATGATTTACCTTTTTTCCCACCTTTCAATTATTCCAAGGGCCAACAAAGTACACATATCCAAATTTGGTCTTACCCCATGGATTCCTTCCTTGCAGCTGTAGTCAATTACCAATCATGTTGCTTCTTATGTAAGATTGATAAATAGGGGCCACTATTATCAGTAGGCTATGCAGTATTCAATCCATTCTCTATGTTCGTTAATTTTTGTCTAGTATGGCCGCAGATGTGTGAAAATTTGAGTTCACTGATAATATGAGTGAAATGGGTAGAATTGGAAAGAATTGGAGACAATCTCATTTGGGTTCGATGGATTTCATTGGCAGTTCCATTCCATCTTATTGTTTTTATGTTCATTTGAAATTCCTTTCCCAACACTTAGTGAAGTCTTTCCTGCACTGAGTCAGCACCCTGTCCCTCTTCAACAACCCAAGCATTCCCTCTTGGTGGTATAGCAGGATTGATTTCTTCAATTCCAACTTTTAATTTGTCCACATCAGATGGGTATTGCATGTTATTTTCTGCTGAGCCATATTTGTCTATGGAATTTCTCTCTTCCTTACCATTTTCTTCCTTCATTGGTATTTCCCTTTTCTCCTTAGATACCTCTCATGCTCTATGCATCTCTGTTATAATTCTTCTCTACTCGCATCTCCCATCCAGATAACTGGAATGCAACTTCCTCTTCTACTCCCTTTCTACCTATGATGTTGAAACATGTCCACTTCAGCCCTGTTTTCCCCCCTGTGTTGCATTGTCGTTTTTTCCTTCTTCCACAGTAGTTGGTATATTCATTTGAAGCCAGGAAAGTACATCAGAGGATGGGTTGGCTCGTGGGTGAATCGACATTTCAGTTTCACTCAAATGAAATCCACTTATAACATGGTCAATCCGACCCTTGAGGTCTATAAATAGAATTTAATAGGTAGTAGGGACAATTATTATTTAAGGAGTTGTTTGATGTTGTTGATTCAACTGTAAACTATCCCTCTGCTCTGTAATGAAAGGATAATATAATAAAAATGCTCTTGGGCCCCTTTTAAAACTTTCTTGAGTATCGATCTGGTTATATTTTTGCATTATCTTTGTTTTTTTTCCTCAGAATGTATTATATATGTTATGTTCTCATTTATTAATTTCTGCAAGGAACGATGATGATTTATTTTATAATAAAAAAGAAATAGACAATACAAACTTGCAAAGCCATGAGATTGGTTTCCAAACTATGATGCTCATGAACAAGAAACCAACATTTACAGTTGTTCTATTCTCATTTCAAATGTTGGATGCATTCTTATTTCACAATAGAAGTTTAATTTATGTTTGAAATTAAAACTATACTAGTCTAATTAGGTTTTTGTATGCAAACTCCCAAATTTCATACCTACAGTGTACTTCGATTGGAATTGGTGTGCATTTTTATTTTTGGCCATGAAAAAATGGAAAATACTATCAATTGTTGTTTTGGATGACTTCGATTTTACTGTAGATCTTACAATTTACAGAAATGAGTACAAGAGTTTGTAAAAAAGGTTGGTATGTCTATGTTATAGTGAAATTTATTCAATATAGCATGAAATGATGATCTGTCAATTCATTTGTAAAATATATTTCAAGAATATTTCACATGTCAATTCATTTGTAGAATATATTTCAATAATATTTCATATGTCAATTCATTTGTAGAATATATTACGAAGAATATATTTCATCATTTGTAGTTTCATACACACTTCTCAGTACGGGTTGCACATTAAACTCTCTTAGATATAGGAAAAATGCACATATGGATTACACATTATACTTGTATTACACATTGAAAACACATTAACTATATCAAAATAAATGCATTGCCAATAAATACTGACAACTTATATTACAACAATATTAGTATGTACATAGACATCAAATGTACACCATATTATTTTAGAAATCTAGGCTGCTTGGCACAAGTTGGGAGGTTTTTGCAATTCCTCCTTTTTAGAATAATAAAATTCGCTATAGCTTTTCTTGCCTTTTCCAAGACACTCCATTTCTATAGAAGCTTCATCGGCCATATGTTTTAATTGTTTTTCTTGCTCTTTCATTTTGTTTGCAAGATTTATCACTTTTGTATGCAATCTATCTTTTTATTCTAGGCATTTCTTCAACATCTCTACATTATTATTTTTTTGATTTGAGTGCTCATCTTCCTTTATTTAAAGATCATCATCTATCCACTTCAGGTCAGATTGAAGTGCACTTAATTTTCTCTTGACCTATTGTACCTCCTTCTCGAGCTTTTGTGCCCTCAAATCGCTATCAGATGGAGTATACAAAATTGCTTTTGCCACAGGTTTATTCTACAAATATTTAATCTGGGATTTCAAATCTTGTATCTCACTATCACATCCCAAATGTAGTGCTTTTCCCTTATCCGATAGTTTTTGGTGAAGGTCTCTAATCTCAATCTCCTTCTCCTCTATCTTCTTCTTCAATGTTGGATCTAATGAGCCAAATGTAAACTCTACAACATTAATTGTTGAAGAAACTTCATTCAAGTTCTTCTCTTGTTGTTGCAAGGACTGTTGAAACTGGAGTAACCTCTCCATAGTTACATTGCCTGGTTTTGTATTGCCAAAAAGTTTTTGTGTGATGGCCTTTTTACCCCCCACTTTGGATTCTTTTTTTGTGCTGACATTTTTACCCTTGACTGTTGATTCTTCTGGTGTGCAGACTTGTTTACCCTTGACTGTTGATTCTTTTGGTGTGCAAACTTGTTTACCCTTGACTGTTGATTTTTTTGGTGTGCAGACCTGTTTACCCTTGACTATTGATTCTTCTGGCGTGCAGACCTGTTTACCCTTAACTATTGATTCTTCTGGTGTGCATACTTGTTTACCCTTGACTGTTGATTTTTTTCCTCTTCTAGCACTTTTAGCCTTGAGAGTTGCTGAAGTCATTTCAATTCTCTTTTTTTGTAGCAACTCATTTTTTATTTTAATTTTTTTATTCATTTTTTCCAATCTTGCTTCATATTCTGCAGTCTCATTTTTTTGTTTAATGATCATTTCTCTCAATGCCATTTGAAACTCAACCTTCAAACCTACAATAAATGTTTCTTTCTACTTCAATTCTTGCTGAAGTTCAAAATAATCTTCAGTGGTGGCATGTTCAATACAGTCTTCAGTGGTGGCATGTTCAAAACTTCAGGCCTATTTTTCAGCTCATTTTCAAGTCTCCCTATAGTTTCCTCATCTTTTTTCTTTTGAGCCTGATACATGTCTTTCAGTCTGTCAAAGTCAGAAATTGATTCTGCTAGAAATACGGTAAATTTAAAACATTGATCCTTAATAAGTTGATCCATCTGGCCAATTATTTTTTCAGTTTCCACAATTCTTTTCTCTAAACCTGTAACACGATGTACCAAATCAAGAATTTGGACATCCTTAGTTCTGCACAATTCGTCACTAGCTTTGAAGTAATCCTCCCACTAGGTAGATTGTTCTTTGAAATGTACCATTTTATCAAATAAAGAAAAAACAAATCTACCATCAAAGAATATTTGGCATGAATTAGGTCTTCATCACTCGTTGGTGAACAGTCCATATCATTGTTCACAAATTCCTCCCATTGATCTACATTTTCATTTCCATGCATTCCAACCAAAGTTGTGACAACAACATCTTCTTTAAGGGAAAGTGAAGGCATGTCGTTTCCCACAGGTTCCATATTGTCCTCTAAAGGTTGGTCGACCTTCTTTTTCTGGTTGAGTCACTTGTTGAAGAAGCAGAGTATGACTGATCTCTCTAGTTTTGGATATGGTTGATAAAGAAATTCGTGCTCAATCTGCCCTAAATCAATCACCAATAAACTTGTCGCAACTATAGCAAATGTGTCGAAAATGAATGAGTTGACCTGCGCCTTGAAAACTGGCATTGGTTTGGCGGGTGTGTAAAGATAGCCATATATCATCGATATAGAGATGAAAGTTCCTCTAAAACTAAAAATGTTGATATTGCCACGGTTTTTCCACCATGATAAAAAAAATGAAGTATTAATCCACGAATGTTCAAACTGTGGAAATATTTCATGGAAAAATCCGACCAAATGTATTAGTGGGGTATCTCTTGGGAGGTTAAATGGATGTGGGGTTGACAGGAGTGTGGAAATAACATAGTGTAGAAGGGATTGAACATGTGGTAGAATGGAAGGGGGTATAAGTTAGAGAAAGGGATTGGAAGGTGGTATTTCAGGTGGTATGAAGGGCATGTAGCAGGTTTCAGGAGGATATGGCAGCAGAGAATCATAGAGTATGGAAAATAATGGATATTGGGTAGTAATGGAGGAAGGAGGCATTGAGGAAGGAGGGAGGATCTATTGGGAAGTGATGGAGGGTTGTGTGGGAATGGAGGCAAAAAGATGCAAGAGGAGAAGAGTTAAGAAACCTATATATTTGAAGGCACGCGAGGAAGATGGTGGACTGAGGAAGGGGTGAAGTGGATTTCAAATATGGGGTGTAGCATGGACTAAGTGCAACGTTGGTGCATTGATGGAAGGGAGCACATGAGTTAGGGAAGTAGAGTGAAGGGTGAAGGGGTGAGCCGAGGAAAGTGCAGTGAGAGGAGAGCAGGCATGAGTGGGAGTGAGGGTGGGAATAATTTGAATATTATCGCTTTGAAACCAATGTAGTAACCCATATATGCAAACATAAAATATATATAATTGATAATTGAATGATGATATTTTACATATCATGATCTATTTTTTTATATGGCTTGGGCACTAATTTCAAGAAGTATAAATTTGACAACCAAAAAAAAAGAAAATTTCATAGGAAGCTTTGATGTCTTTTCCTTTGACAATATATTGTAAGGACAACTATTCAAAAAATACACAAACGTACTAGAGGCAACCACCCAAAGACACATGGGTAGATCCATGCCATAAATCACATTAGGGGAGTTTTGAGGTAAAAAATGGGCCTCAAAACAAAATTTGTACCATTAAAATTCATGTTACAAGAACCAATAGGATTCAAGATGATGGAGGGAAATTGGAGGGAAAAACAAAAACAAAATGGGCCTCAAAACAAAATTTGTACCATTAAAATTCATGTTACAAGAACCAATAGGATTCAAGATGTACCATTAAAATTTTTACACTTATGTCAATCATAAGGGTACAATTTCTAAAACAAATGGAGGGAAAAAGAAAAACTACTTTTTTCTTATCATATTTTTGACATATCTCCTTATCCGTTCACCCAAATTTTGAGTTTAGGGACTTGTTGGATGCAAAATTTAAGTCTGCATCCAACCCATACCCACACGTCATATTTCTGAGGTACCCACAACACCCAAAAATGAAAATTTCAATAAAAAATGTTTTCTAATATTAAAATAATTTTTTTTTATTGAAATTTTCATTTTTTTGTGTTGTGCATACCTCAAAAATATGCAATGTGGGTATGAGTTGGATGCATAATTAAATTCTGTATCTAACGAGCCCCAAAACTCAAAATTTGGGTGAACTGATAAGGAGATATGTCAAAATACAGTAATAAAAAGTATTTTTTATTCTTCCTATCCAAAATTTAGAACCTTTTTTTTATTACTATAACTCTTATTTTATTATTACCCTTATGAGGCCCATTTAGACCTCAAAGATCCCATAATGAATATTTAGTGGTCTCAACAATAGACATGCTCTTTCTCTCTAGAACCCCATTATGTTGCGGGTTGTAAAGTACTATAAAATCCTTAATCCCTTCATTTACTCACAAAGACACAAATGTCAAGGAGGTATAATCCCCCCATTATTTTAATAAATCACTTTTATATTCTTCATCCCTTCATTTCTATGCAAAGACACAAATGTCAAGGAGGTATCATCCCCCCCTTATTTAAATAAATCACTTTGATATTCTTCTACATCTAATTTTCAACCAAGGCTTTGAACTTGGTGAACTTAATGAACACTTGATTCTTAGTTTTGAAAAATAAATATAGGTCTTTTGGGAGGAAACATCAATAAATATGACATAATACAAGATGCATATCAAAGAAGATGATTAATTTTAGGTGACAATAGTGTTGGATGACTCTTTCTTAGACGATTTGAACACCATCAAAATATTTGTCATTGTGGGGTTGACCAATAAAACACGGTCATCAAAAAAGGAGGTCCAAGTGTCCTGTGTTTTTTGGGGTATAGAAATTATATTGGGTAGACAGACAATATCATAAACACCTGAATATAAAAATGGAAAAAAAGCCACAAAGAGAAGTAAAACAATCCATTGAGTCTTGTGTTTCTAATAAGTGGGGAAGACACGGGTCTCCACACCACTGAATGGATCAGATCAAGATTCCCTCTTGGTCTATGCTCGTTTCTTGGAGAATAATCATTGATATGTTTTCCAAGCATACATCCCTTTCATACTCCTTCCTTCTCTATCTTGAATACTAGCAATATCTACACTAAGTTATTTATGGGAGGAATCACTCTATAATACAAGTGATCAAAATACTTGTTACAATGGTCACACAAATTTGTACTTCTCAATTTCCAATACCTTTGACCATACCATGTGTTTAATATCTAGTGATTCCTTTTGAGTGTCAAACTTAACCACACAATGTAGACCTATCATACAAGAAATTGAGACAAGGTTTTTCTTCAAACTAAGAACAAACAAAACAACATCTAACTCGAGAACATCACTTATGGAGTCTAAAATGAAATGCAACTTAATGTTACATTCCCAATCATCATTCCAACCATAGGAGGGGGTAATTAATAAATCAAGTTTATAAAATTTGCCCCATGTGCCATAATATGGATTCATGATTTAAATGCATGTGCAAGTGCATAAATATAAAACACAGTGTAAATACATATCTATCTACACATACATCATGCATAAATAGATATATTCACCACATAAATAAATTAAAATTATTTCACATTCACAAACAAAGAGAATACTATCCTAACAAAGAAGATCCAAGCAACTAGCTTTGCAAGAGAAATTTTCTGCCCACCCATAGGTATCAATTAAAGATACCACCCACAAGTTGGGATATGAGGCTACTAGGGTGAAGGAAACTTCGACATGCCTCTCTCTATGTCAAGACAAAGCCCAATTTCTCTCATGCTTTAGCCAAACTTCTCAGCATTGAACATTCACATGGACCTTACTCAACCATCTTAGTCATGCCACTCTTTTTAACTGCCACACACTACATAAGGAAGACATTTCCCTTCAATGCTTCATAATTCTCTCATGACATACAACCATTAGAGTGCTTACCAGTGTTTGCAGAAGTAGTCGAACTTGTTGTATGACGGCGGAGAACCTCTTATAAATTAAATTAATGGCTTCTCAAGCTTTCAAGGGTAGAAAAACACAATGGATAAGGTTCCTATCTTTCCCAACCTCTATGCTCATCTACAACCATGATATCTCCTATAATGTTTGTAATTTCCCTTCATAATTTAAATTCATGGTTATTTTGATAGCATCCTATGGTGACGGGAATGACAACGGAGAAAAGAGAATACAAAAAATACTCTACGTAGCGCAAAAGTTTTCATTAAAAATGGGTGATAAAATCCAAAGGACACAAGATGATGAAAACATAATTGACATAACTTCTGACCATAGGAAAGCACTCCTACAAATGTCATTTAAGTATATTCATTCCATGCTTCCATAACTACATAGAAGACTTTCTCCACCAACCTCACACATGCATTCAATTATTGGATTTTTTAGTCAAAAGGAAGAAAATGGGTTCATTTAAGGCACATGGAAATGAAAGGATGAGTTCTAAGGTTGACACTTGGAAATAAATGATTTAATATCCCATATTCCTATTTTCCCCTTCCCCTCCAATGGAATCATAACCCCTCTAGTGCTCTTTTACACAACCATATTTTACAATTTTATTATTTTTCAAACATAATATTTAAATAAATTTCAAGCTAGCATGACAAGACAACCACATGGTCCATTTAAAAATATTTACATTATACATTACTAGCCATTCACTACTCAGGCCTTGGCCTTGAGATTTGCACTAGAAATCCATACTAGCATATTTACATCATTTACATGATCAGATTTAGTACATTCCAAGTCAAAATGGGGGGTATCACAATCCCCTCCCCCTTGGAATAACATTGTCCTCCATGTTTGCTCAAAAAAAATAAAAAAAATGGTTATGCCTCTCTCATGGAATCCTCTGACTCCCATGTAGCATCATCAAGACCAAAGTGCTTCCAATGCACCTTTACCTATCCAATGCACCTTTACCTATCCAATGGCTTAGTTATAGAGAAATGCTACATTATTGTTGATGATGCATATAGGATTTATTTGGAACTCTCCCTTCGGTTTCACCTAGATCACATCCCAATCAATCGCATGATTATGATCATGTACCTATTTCTTAAGCAAAGAAACATGAAAAATATTATGAGCTCCAATTTTAACAATTTTGTATGAAACTTGCCCTATCCTATAAAGCACTCCAAATGGACCACAATATTTTGGTGATAGTTTGACACAACTTCCAAGCTTCAAAGAACTATTCCTTCGCCTCACTTGGAGGTAAAAATGATCCCCAAATTTGAACTCCCAATACACTCAATTCTTATGTACATAGATTTTTTGTCTATCATGGGTTTCCTTGGTTACCTTTTAATAATGCTTAATCTTTGCAACCTCTTGTTCTATTTCCTTAATAATTTCTTAATATTTGCAACCTCTTATTCTATCTCCTTAATAATTTCTAGTCCAAGCATAATTATTTCCATTGGGTTATCCTATCTCACTAGTATCCTATACTTGTTGCCATACAAATCTTTAAATGGTCTCATTCCCAACGATGATTATTTTCCACTTGGATAGTTTTTCCAATGATGATTGTTTCGTACATACATGCAAAGCATGTCTTCAATCACTTGATTTAATCTTTCTTTTTATCATACTGTCGTGTATGATACCCAAATCTGCGAAAGGACTTTTACAAAAGTTAGAAGTAATATTTGTATCTTAATCATATACAATTGCTTTATGTAAACCATGCAAATTGAATACTTCTTTCATGAATATTATATCATTCTCATCAACTTTGTAAGCATATTTAACTGGAATAAATTATGTTTACTTATACAAATTATCCACCACAACTATGATAGAATCATGCTTTCTTGAAGTAGATGGAAATCCAGTAATAAAATCCATAGTTACCACTTCCTATTTCTATTCATGAATTGGAAAATGACGCAATAAACCTGCTGGGTGTTTATTTTCAACCTTCACTTGTTGGTATTTCATGCATATAGAAATATACTTAGTAATGTATTTCTTCATTCTTGACAAAAAGTATCGCTTCTTTGTTGTATCGATTGTTTTATGGTATCCTAGGTGACCAGAATATGACAATTTATGGATTTCATATAACAATTCTCTTCAATATGCAATATTATGAATATGCATTCTATTTTTATAAGTAATAATTCCATGATCCTCCGCACAACAATATTCATACCTCTTTTCCAAATTCTATTGTTGTAATTTATCTTTTATTTGCACATAAATACTCATTTTTAGCAGTAGAGTCAACAACCTTTTGTCTCAAATCAGATTGACAAATGCTAATGGATTCCATATGCATTGCATGCATTTTTGTATTGAGCGCATCAACCGCTTTATTTTCTTTCTCCTTTATGTGTTTGATCTCAAAATCAAACTCACATAAAAATTCTAGGGATCTAGCTTCCCTTGCATTTAGTGTTGGCTTCCCAAATAATTTTTTTAGAGCATAGTGGTCTATCCTAAGCTCAAATTTCCTTCCCATCAAATAGTTCACCCACATTTTCAAAGCATGCATTATGCTAGAAATATGTCCCATCATGTTGGTTGGTTTAGTCACACCTTGTGGTGGCTTTCTTTGCTGATTTCTAAAATGAGGAGGCTTGAATCCCCTCTTTCTATAGTCAATCTTGTCCTTTTTCTTATCTTTCCATACCTTGTGGAGTTTTGGCCTACTTTTGTTTTGATCATAACAATACCTAGTCTTCCTTATGGTTTTATCTAAAGTTTGAGGTTAATCAAACTCAATTGTGTTCTTATATCACTGACGTAATCCATTTAGAAAACGTTGAGTTTTGACCTTATCATCTTTGATATACTTAACATACCTTAGTAGATCGAATAATTTATTTCCATACTCATCCATGGTATTTGTCCCAATTTCAATTCAATGAACTCTTTAATTTTGTCATCATAGTACCTATCAAAGAGGTACATTTTCCCATTAGGGAGATTTTGAGGTAAAAAATGGACCTCCAAACAAAAAATGTAATATCAAATTTCACTTTAAAAGAACCAATCACATTCTAGAGGATGACATCATCTATAATAGTTGAGGTGACATTGGTTGACTTAAGGATGCTTATTTGTCAAATTCTAAATGGTGAGTGAAAACCCATAGTTAACTACATCAATGTTGTAACTAAAGTGCTCATTATGAAAATAATACTTATAAATTATTTTTGAATATAATATAAATGTACTAAAGTACTCTTAAAGCACTTAGAAAGAAAATTATTCTTTATATTTCAATATAAAATAAATTAAAAATACAAAAAAACTAAATGTTTCATTCAAAAGTAATTACTTTTTTATATTTCAATACAAATAAATTACAAATATAAAAAAAGTAAATGCTCTATTCATAGCTAAAATTATATAATTAATTTTTTAATATTTAAAATCAAAATCACTTAACATCTTATAATAAAAACAATTTGATAATTAATAGTTTTTGTTTTTTAAATACTTACTATATATAATAATCTATTATAATTATTATTTAAATATAAAAAATATTTATTTATTTATTTTATAAAAATAAAAATAATATAGTATAATAAATTACTATATATATATTCTCATTCGGATGAATTTTAATATTAATATACTTTTTTTAAATTTAACTATTATTCAAGGTTTTATATTTCACTATCACCTTTTAACCTTTGAAACACCTACATTTATACCAACATAAATTAGACATGTACATTCAAGTTACAAAATCAAATACATGCATAAAATATTAATGTAACAATTTGAATGAACTATTATAACATAATAAGATATTATATTATTATAATTTTTATTACATATAATAATAATGTTTTTTACATATAATCTCATTTGTTTAATATTAAACGAACTTTTTCGTGATAGAAATTTATGTACTATTCCTTCATCTCAATATACAATTTTTTTAAAATTTATTTAATAATAATATTAATTATTGCATTAAAAATAATATATAATATACATAATATATATCAC
>LPNX010460208.1:62807-80373 GCA_001517045.1 Pseudotsuga menziesii | reverse complement strand
ATCCTCATCCTCATCATCACCATGATCATTGGTCATCGATCATCATCACCATCCTCATCCTCATCATCACCATGATCATTTATCATCGATCATCATCACCATCCTCATCCTCATCATCAACATCACCTTCCTCCTCCTCCTCCTCATCATCATGAACATCATTGTCACCATCGTTGTCATCATGATCAACATCATCATCACCATCATCATCATCATCATCATCATCTTCATCATCATCATCCCTCCTCCTCCTCCTCCTCCTCATCATCAACATAATCATCATCATCACCATCAACATCATGAACATCATCATCACCATCATTGTCATCATCATCAACATCAACATCAACATCATCATCATCCTCATCATCCTCATCATCATCATCACCTTCATCATCATCATCATCACCATCCTCATCCTCATCATCACCATGATCATTGGTCATCGATCATCATCACCATCAACATCATGAACATCATCATCATCATCGTCATCATCATCATCGTCAACATCAACATCATCATCATCATCATCATCATCATCATCATCCTCATCATCATCATCACCTTCATCATCATCACCATCACCATCCTCATCCTCATCATCACCATGATCATTGATCATCGATCATCATCACCATCCTCATCCTCATCATCACCATGATCATCGGTCATCGATCATCATCACCATCCTCATCCTCATCATCACCATCATCATTGATCATCGATCATCATCATCAACATCGCCATGATCATGATCATGATCATCAACATCAACATCATTATCAACATCGCCATGATCATCATCACCATCGTCGTCATCATCATCATCATCAACAACATCAACATCATCATCAACATCATCAACATGATCATGAAAATCATCATCATCATCATCACCATCATCACCATCAACATCATGAACATCATCATCACCAGTGTCGCCATCATCATCATCATCAACATCATCGTCATCATCCTCATGATCATGATCATCCTCCTCCTCCTCATCATCTTCATCACCATCATCACCATTAACATCATGAACATCATCATCGCCGTCGTCGTCATCATCATCATCATCAACATCATCATCATCACCAGTGTCGTTATCATCATCATCATTGCCATCATCATCACCATCGTCACCATCCTCATCCTCCTCGTCATCATCATCATAAACATCTTCATCATCATCATCATCATCATCATCATCACCATCCTCATCATCATCCTCATCCTCGTCATCATCCTCATCATCATCATCATCATCATCATCGATCATCATCACCATCCTCATCCTCATCATTAGCATCACCTTCCTCCTCATCATCATCATCATCATGAACATCATCGTCATCATCGTCGTCATCATGATCAACATCATCATCACCATTGTCATCATCATCATCATCTTCATCCTCCTCCTCCTCCTCCTCCTCCTCCTCATCACCATCAACATCATGAACATCATCATCACCATCGTTGTCATCATCATCAACATCAACATCATCATCATCATCATCATCATCATCATCCTCATCATCATCATCACCTTCATCATCATCATCATCACCATCCTCATCCTCATCATCACCATGATCATTGATCATCGATCATCATCACCATCCTCATCCTCATCATCACCATGATCATCGGTCATCGATCATCATCACCATCCTCATCCTCATCATCACCATGATCATTGATCATCGATCATCATCATCAACATCGCCATGATCATGATCATCATCATCATCAACATCAACATCATTATCAACATCGCCATGATCATCATCACCATTGTCGTCATCATCATCCTCATCATCATCACCATCATCATCACCATCATCATCACCATCATCATCCTCATCCTCATCATCAACATCATCAACATGATCATGAACATCATCATCACCATCATCACCATCAACATCATGAACATCATCATCACCAGTGTCGTCATCATCATCATCATCAACATCATCGTCATCATCCTCGTGATCATCATCATCCTCCTCCTCCTCATCATCTTCATCATCATCATCACCATCAACATCATGAACATCATCATCACCGTCATCGTCATCATCATCATCATGAACATCATCCTCATCATCATCATCACCAGCGTCGTCATCATCATCAACATGATCATCACCATCATCATCACCATCATCGATCATCATCACCATCCTCATCCTCATCCTCATCATCACCATCCTCATCCTCATCCTCATCATCACCATCCTCATCCTCATCATTAACATCATCAACATGATCATGAACATCATCATCATCATCATCACCATCATCACCATCAACATCATGAACATCATCATCACGGTCGTCATCATCATCATCATCATCAAAATCATCATCATCATCCTCATGATCATCATCATCCTCCTCTTCATCATCATCTTCATCATCATCATCACCATCAACATCATGAACAACATCATCACCGTCGTCGTCATCATCATCATCATCAACATCATCCTCATCCTCATCATCATCATCATCATCACCAGCGTCGTCATCATCACCATCATCATCATCATCATCATCATCATCATCATCAACATGATCATCATCATCACCATCAACGTCATGAACATCATCATCATCATCACCATCATCGTCATCATCATCAACATCAACATCATCATCACCTTCATCATCATCATCATCACCTTCATCATCATCATCATCATCATCATCACCATCCTCATCCTCATCATCACCGTGATCATCGGTCATCGATCATCATCACCATCCTCATCCTCATCATCACCATGATCATTGATCATCGATCATCATCATCACCATCCTCATCCTCCTCATCGTCATGATCATCGGTCATCAATCATCATCACCATCCTCATCATCAACATCAACATCATCATCAACATCATCAACATGATCATTATCATCAACATGGTCATTATCATCAACATCAACATCATGAACATCATCATCACCAACGTCATCATCATCATCACCAATGTCATCATCATCATCATCATCATCATAAACATCTTCATCATCATCATCATCATCACCACCATCATCACCATCCTCATCCTCATCCTCATCATCCTCATCCTCATCCTCCTCCTCCTCATCATCATAAACATCTTCATCATCATCATCATCGCCATCATCACCATCGTCATCCTCATCATCACCATCATCATTGATCATCGATCATCATCATCAAAAGAGGCATGATCATCATGTTCATCATCATCTCCATCTTCATCATCATCATTATCTTCATCACCATCGTCATCATCAACATCAACATCATCATCACCATCATTGTCATCAACATCAACATCATCATCACCATCAACATCATGAACATCAACATCACCTTCCTCGTCATCATCATCATCACCTTCATCATCAACATGATCATCATCAACATGATCATCATCATCACTATCAACATCATGAACATCATCATCACCATCGCCATCATCATTATCATCATCATCATCATCACCATCATGATAATCATCATTGTCTTCATCACCATCAGTATGGAGGGATGGGTAAGGGAGAAAAAGGAACATATAGGGAGGGATGCAGAGAGAATGAGGGAGGTATATTTAGAAAGAGATAGGGATATGTAGGGATTATTGGGGCTATAGAGAGAAACATTTATATGCATGAAAAGAAGGGAACACTAAAAAAATTTGTTTTGTTGCTAGCCATAGAAAAAATTTGGGAAGTTATGATCTTATTCGTTGCCTTAGCCGTGCACCCACTCTATTAATTGTGCTTAACCATATCGCGCGCACGTTATAATTGAACAAATCGCGTACGCGTTTTTACTCTACATAACGCGTGCGCGTTTTGGGACTGTAAAAATAGTGAATTTTTGTCCAAGAGCAACTACACTCTGTTTTTATGAATTTATCCCATTACCGCACGTTTTTTTTAGGAGCACGAGCCCGCCTGTGAAGATACTCACAATTTACACATTCTCCATCATTCTTTTTGTTATGCAGGTGCAACATTGAGGATATCTTTCATGGTTGAGGAGCACACAGGATAAGATATCAAGCTTTAATGTCATTTCATGGTGATGGTGGATATACACAATTGTACAAGAAAATCAGCTCGAGGAACAATTTATGATTTAACTTTCATTTGCTTATTATTCAAGAGAACCAAAGGTAAATTTTCCTGTTCATTATTGTTTTGATGGGAAATATGAACAATTCAGAAGGAAGATTGAAGCACCTTGAAGGATCAATAGTTATAAAGCAAGTTAAAGGTTTCAAAGCTTGTAATTGAGGAGCAACAAAAACAAACTATATTGACATTGATCATTTTGGTGATGGGGAATGTACATAGCCGAGGAAGAAAATCAGCAAGGAAGAAGAGACCTCAAGAAGTCATCGAAGAAGAAAAAGAAAAGAAAATAATAGACATGATGAATCGGAGGCTTTCTTTGGAAACTAATCCAAATCCAATTATAGAGGATACGGTGGTTCATCCTATTAATCCAGCACAAGAAAAAAGGAAGCATTCACTAGAGGGACCTTCAATTTCCACAATAGTTGTTGAACAAGCATCCCAAAGAAGTATTCAAGAAGCAAAACGTAGGTGTTCATTAGGGGATGTTTCAAATCCCACATCAAGTCAAAGTGATAAGTTACCATCTCAAGATGAAGCTCATGAAGAGGCGTTGTACATGGAGCCTACTGTTGAAGAGGCATTGGACATGGAGCCTACTGTTGAAGAAGAAAATATTAACTGGACCATCGATGAGGATGTTGGACTTCCACTATCCAACTACCAGGAAGAGAATGAAGGACAACAAGTTGCTACTGAAACGCCAGAGCGTATTGTTGATGCATTAGATGATAGAAATCCAACCCCCTTACCTCCATTAGAAAGCACACGTCGAAGAACTCCGAAGCGTATACAAGTTGATGAAGGACTCCTCAATTCCATTGAAGGTATGCTATCTAAATGTAGTATTGCTTATCAAACTCAACAGATACTAAATAAATATTTTGAGGAGAAATGTAATGGAGATGAATGTAGATTATTTTTATCATTGTTAAAATCTAGGGGCATGAATATTGTTAGGAAATCGTTACGGATAAAGATGATAAAGCCTTCTGGACCAAGTTCTCATATAGTTAAAAGCTTAGTAGATGCTTTTAGTAAAATTGGTAAGAACACACGGTCAAAGGACCGCAATGCGGCTCATTGTGTGTTGTCACAAGCAATTGTAAATAAGAACACCAGGTTCCTTCGCTTTCTCGAGCCTACATCTAAACTAGTTAATTTGAATGTAAAAACCCTCTGTAGGTATTCTATTAGAAGAGAACATCTTGACACAACCGCCTAGACAGATTTTTGGGCCTTTATTGGTCGGTTGCCACGTCGTGACATGAAGCTAGTTGATGCAGTAAAGTGACTAGTGCAGAGTTTTTGGCATGATCACACAAGGCCTTATTCAAACCGGAAGGATGCACTAAAATTGAGAAGGGGTTCAAAGGACCGTGAATCACATACTAAGCATCTTATTGATATAAAACAGATAGAACTATACGAGAAATTTAGCAATGAACATAGACAATTGAATTTGGGGCAAAGATCTTTTGAGAAATGTAAGCTCTGGTATGTTAGAATAAATACTCTTCGTAACACTTGTTGTTGTAGATACCATGTAGAATATGAATATTACTATGAAACATTTTTTTACATTCATTGTGTGTTGCATACTAACCATGTGTAGGATTGCTCCTTGACAATACCATCGACCTCATCAAGAGAATTCATTCATAGTATCATGTGCAATAGGTCTGAGGGGAAAACTTACTATGCAAAATCCTGTTTGGATGGAACTTGCTCCAACTGTGTTGGAATAGCATTATTGAGCCAATGTATGCATGAGACTGGAGACAATGAATTTGGGAATATGGTTACAGACATGAAATTTTTTAAATATATCAGCTATGAAATAGTCCCAGGGAAAGAAAGCAAAAAAATACAATTGGTGACATCTCAGATACATGCATTTATCTATAAATTTATGTTTGAACAGTTGCATTTCATTCCTTACAAAAAAACCTGATATTGAGAAAATTTTATGTCAACAGGTACAAGTTAGTGTCTTCGTCAAGGAATTTATTGAAAAGACACGTCAATATGTTCAGCATGTCCACTTGTCACAATGGCAGGATGAGAAGTTTAGAATATGGAGAGATACATTTCCTTGTGGTACTATACTTTCAGTTGTTTATTTTGCTGAGAACTACACTCTGCAACCTCAAAATGAGATCCAAAGTGAGTATTATCACTCTGAGCAGGTTTCCTTGATGGTGCATATCACATATAGGCATGGCCCAAATAGTAGTGAAGAGCAAAGAGAAATTCTAAAAAAATATCACTTATACAAAAGTGATGATAGGTGCCATGACTTCCACTATGTACGTCATTGCTTCATCATGTTCTATGATCATTTGAAGGGCAAGAACATAAAGATGGATCGACACTGGATTTGGTCTGATGGATGTGCTGGTCAGTTAAAAAATGCACGCATATTTCAATGGTTGTGTTCATTGCATAAAAACTACAAAGTTCCACATATGTGGAACTATTTTGAGATTGGGCATGGTAAAGGAGAGCATGATGGAGCCGGAGCATGTGTCAAAACAACCCTCCGAAGAGAGGAATTGAAATTATCTACAATATCTACTATTCGAAATGCTCAATCTATAGTCAGGTGGTGCACGTCAGTAATGGGAGAGGAATCAACTATGCGAGTAGAATCCACAATAAAGAGACATGTGGAGAGATTTTTTTTGGGAGATGGTAGACATAGATTGTTCACATGCATGGGAATGCAAGACTGTTCCTAGGACTCGTGGCTTTGATTCAGTTCGAAGCTTTGATAACCTAGTATTTGAAATTTGGACTAGAAAACTATCTTGTTTTTGCCTGCCTTGTTGTGATGGCGACTGGGATGTGTGTGAATCATTGGATTGGGTTGATGGATGGGATCGCATATCACTTCCACTTGATCAACGTGCAATTGTTGAGTTAACTCCGTTGGAAGAAGACCAATCGTCTATTTCTATAGATTTTGATCATGTATCAGACCTTGTACAACCTGGTATGATGCATTTCTGTAACATTTTTTTGTAAAATTTACGTAGTCTTGAAACTCACATTAATGGCCTTGTATCACACAAAAAATATTTGATCATATACCTACAATCATACTATGTAGGGCACATATACATAGTGGTTGCCTCAAAATATAGTGAATGGGGTGGTGATTACTGGTTGGCATGTTGTATAGAGGGAAAGCAAACCCTCATTATGTCCATGACTGATGATGAAAACAACGACTTCCCCATCGGGTCTATGGTTGTTAAAAGTGAATATATTACACATGACAACAATGCAAGAAAGAAGGGTGGATATGTTTACAGGGATTACAAACCAGGTGCAAGTGTGTATCACTTTACCAACTTAATCATTGGTATGAACCTCCAGGTACGAACAATGCCTAGTCGGAATTCATCGAAGGTACACTACTTCTTACCAGATACAGAGAACGAGAGACTAATGGAGACCATCATTATAAGAGATGATCTGGAGGGCTTGGTTGTATGATAATAGGTGGTATCTAGCATGATGAAGTATGTATCATTATTGTAATTTTCCCATGTATGTTTCTTATGAATATGTCAATTTTGTGTTCTTGTAAGCTACTTCTTACCGGATACATAGCACGAGAGACTAATGGAGACCATCATTATAAGAGATGATCCAGAAGCCTTGGTTGTATGATATTAGGTGGGATCTAGCATGATGAGGCATGTATCATAATTTTAATTTTCCCATGTATGTTTCTTATGAATATGTCAATTTTGTGTTCTTGTACGCTACTTCTTACCAGATACATAGCACGAGAGACTAATGGAGACCATCATTATAAGAGATGATCCGGAGGCCTTGGTTGTATGATATTAGGTGGGATCTAGCACGATGAGGTATGTATCATAATTTTAATTTTCCCATGTATGTTTCTTATGAATATGTCAAATTTGTGTTCTTGATATGCAAAATTTTCCATAATGTTGTTTATAAATATGCCAAAAATTCTCTTGTATGTCAAGTTAATGAACATGACAAATTTTATGTATGATCAATAAACCATATATATCAATCATATGAACATTTCAAGATCTCATTCACATGATATACATAACATTAGAATACATACATGTACCTCTGTAGGTCATACCCATCAAAGTTCTTTGTAGACTCTCTTACAGGACTAAAACCCTAATTTTTCAAGTAGGTAATATTGTTAATGTTTTCAGCCGATATATACAACTAGGATGATGGAAACAAGATGCTGAAACAATAAACTTATGTTTTAAGGTTTGTATAATTTCCTTCTTGACAGCTCACCTCTAGTTAAAAGATAATAAAAGATAATTTAAGAGATTTGGGCCAAAGCTGGACAATGCATTTCATGCCAACGAAGGCCAAACTTGGAAAACCCTATCCCTAACTAGGCTTTATTGTTTAACATGCATGGCCCATAACCATAACCCTACCTAGGAAACCCTAATCCTAACCCTAATCTTATCTTACTGTCACAACTCAATTCAGAATCAATTTAATGTCCAACTCAACTTTTTCAAATCCGGTGGACATATGCTTCAAATCATGTTGATTCACGAAGTTGACTTTATTGTGCATGTACTGAGATCATTGAAACCTCTAAATATAATAGTTTTTTCATATGTTATTTATGTAATTAAAATAAACATTTCAATAAATATTAATATAAGATGCTATTGCTTAGGAAATCATACTTATAGATGAAGCATTTTTTTCACTTGTTAAGAGTTTTTGTTCAAATACTCAGCCTTCATTCTTTAGATTTCATTTTTTATTCCAAAAATCAATTCAAAATTTTTACACTATTCTATCATGATGGCATTTGATTTTTATTATGGACAAAATTATATATATACCATAAATACTATGGTTCATTGATGCCATGATGTCTTGTATCGTTTACAAAATATCTTGCAATGCTTGCAGTTGCACAATGAAAATATTTAACATCAAAAACAATATTAGACTATTGATACACATGATATATATTTCATATGAAAATGCATTGCGCATAGTCCTTAGTTTAATTATGGTCATTATTCATGTTTGTATATCGAAAATATTAATGTGTTTCAATCAAGTAAACACTTCTACACCATACATTTGAAATCCCACTTGGCATTTGTGTTTGCAAGTATATGATACCTAGTACGTTGTTATGATGCAAGTGCAAAGTAACATCAAAATGTGATATACCTTGGGTATTTATTAGTTGATTTCAATGCAATACATTGTATTATGGTTTAAATTTGGTGATTTACATCCCATATTTCCTCCTAACAAAGATTTTTCCTATAGACACATGATTATGATTGGAATGTTTTCTGGATTTTCAAGAATGGGAGTGAATGTCATACAATATTGAATTATAATGATGGAAACATAATTGGGATTTGAGGTTTTTACTAACCAATCAAATGCTTGGCACTTGGCCCCTCATATGGCCTACCTTGCTCCCACATTTAATATTACATGAACATAATTTATTTGATGTGATCTGTTGATTTGGATCATTTTGGTTTTCTAAAAAGGATAGAGTTCAATGTAAGCAATTTCTTATTGTAATTACATACTAAATTATAATATGTAATAATCAGTTCTATGCACTTTTCAAGCGTTCCCACATAACACATGCCTAAACATGCTTGCATGACCCACCAAAAGCCCTTTTTTATGCATGGTTTCCATTCTATGCCTCGGGTAGGGATTCGACAGGTGTCCCTGAAAGCCTGTAGGAGGTGGGATTCAACGTGCCATAGAATCATGATCGTTGCTTGGATCGAAAAACAGTCGGCTCTGTTGGATTCAGGACATCAGGATAGTGCTAGGGTGGCCCGCTAATCTGGTTCCATGGAGAAGAGACCATTATTTTGGTCAATTTTGGAAAGTAGGGTTTTGCTTAGTAAGTGAATGTGAAATTTTTGCATATGTGGGTCAAATTCGCATATTGTTCGACTGTGAAGGTGTGGCTAGCATTCCCACATAACACATGCCTAAACATGCTTGCACGACCCACTAGAAGCCCTTTTTTATGCATGGTTTCCATTCTATGCCCTGGGTAGGGATTCGACAGGTGTCCCTGAAAGCCTGTAGGAGGTGGGATTCAACGTGCCAAAAAATCATAACCATTGCTTGGATCGATGAATCGTTGGCTCCGTTGGATTCAGGACATCAGGATAGTGCTAGGGTGGCCCTCTAATCTGATTCCATGGAGAAGATGCCATTATTTTGGCCAATTTTGGAAACTAGGGTTTTGCTCAGTAAGTGAATGTGAAATTTTTGCACATGGGGGTCAAATTCGCATATTGCTCGACTGTGAAGGTGGGGCTAGCGTTCCCACATAACACATGCCTAAACACACTTGCACGACCCACCGAAAGCCCTTTTTTTATACACGGTTTCCATTCTATGCCTCGGGTAGGGATTCAACAGGTGTCCTTGAAAGCCTGTAGGAGGTGGGATTTAACATGCCACAGAATCATGACCATTGCTCAAATCGATGAACCATTGGATCTGTTGGATTCAGGACATCAGGATAGTGCTAGGGTGGCCCTCTAATATAGTTCCATGGAGAAGAGACCATTATTTTGGTCAAATTTGGAAAGTAGGGTTTTGCTCAGTAAGTGAATGTGAAATTTTTGCACATGGGGGTCAAATTCGCATATTGCTCGACCATGAAGGTCTGGCTAGCATTCCCACATAACAAATTCCTAAACATGCTTGCATGACCCAGTGGAAGCCCTTTGTTATACACGGTTTCCATTCTATGCCTTGGGTAGGGATTCAACAAGTGTCCCTGAAAGCCTGTAGGAGGTGGGATTCAACGTGCCATAGAATCATGACCATTGCTCAGATCAATGAACCGTTGGCTCCGTTGGATTTAGGACATTGGGATAGTGCTAGGGTGGCCCTCTAATCTAGTTCCATGGAGAAGAGACCATTATTTTGGCCAATTTTGGAAACTAGGGTTTTGCTTAGTAAGTGAATGTGAAATTTTTGCACATGGGGGTCAAATTCACATATTGCTCGACCGTGAAGGTGTGGCTAGTGTTCCCACATAACAAATGCCTAAAAACGCTTGCACAAACCATCAGAAGCCCTTTTTTATACACGGTTTCCATTCTATGCCCTGGGTAGGGATTCAACAGGTGTCCTTGAAAGCGTGTAGGAGGTGGGATTCAACATGCCATAGAATCATGACCATTGCTCAAATCGATGAACCATTGGATCCGTTGGATTCAAGACATCAGGATAGTGCTAGGGTGGCCCTCTAATATAGTTCCATGGAGAAGAGACCATTATTTTGGTCAATTTTGGAAAGTAGGGTTTTGCTCAGTAAGTGAATGTGAAATTTTTGCACATGGGGGTCAAATTCGCATATTGCTCGACCGTGAAGGTCTGGCTAGCGTTCCCACATAACAGGTGCCTAAACACGCTTTTATGACCCATCAAAATCCCTTTTTATGCATGGTTTCCATTCTATGCCCCGGGTAGGGATTCAACAGGTGTCCCTGAAAGCCTGTAGGAGGTGGGATTCAATGTGCCACAGAATCATGACCGTTGCTTGGATCGATGAACCGTCAACTCTGTTGGATTCAGGACATTGGGATAGTGCTAGGGTGGCCCTCTAATTTGGTTCCATGGAGAAGAGATCATTATTTTGGTCAATTTTGGAAACTAGGGTTTTGCTCAGTAAGTGAATGTGAAATTTTTGCACATGGGGGTCAAATTCGCATATTGATCGACCGTGAAGGTGTGGCTAGCATTACCACATAATACATGCCTAAAAACGCTTTCACAACCCACCGAAATCCCTTTTTTATGCATGGTTTCCATTCTATGCCCCGGGTAGGGATTCAACAGGTGTCCCTGAAAGCCTGTAGGAGGTGGGATTCAACGTGCCATAGAATCATGACTGTTGCTCAGATCGACGAACCGTCAGCTCCGTTGGATTTAGGACATCGGGATAGTGCTAGGTTGGTCCTCTAATCTAGTTCCATAGAGAAGAGACCATTATTTTGGTCAATTTTGGAAACTAGGGTTTTGCTTAGTAAGTGAATGTGAAATTTTTGCACATAGGGGTCAAATTTGCATATTACTCGACCGTGAAGGTGTGGCTAGCGTTCCCACATAATAAATGCCTAAACAAGTTTGTACAAACCACCAGAAGTCCTTTTTGATGCATGGTTTCCATTCTATGCCCCGGGTAGGGATTCAACAAGTGTCCCTGAAAGTCTGGAGGAGGTGGGATTCAACGTGCCATAGAATCATGACCGTTGCTCGGATTGACAAACCGTCAACTCCGTTGGATTTTGGACATAAAGAAAGTGCTAGGGTGGCCCTCTAATCTGCTTCCATGGAGAAGAGACCATTATTTTGCTCAATTTTGGAAACTAGGGTTTTGCTGAGTAAGTGAATGTCCAATTTCTGCACATATGGGTCGGCTTTTCAAATTCCTTGACCGTGAATGTGTGGCTAGCATTCCCACATGGAACTTGCCTAAACACGCTTGCACGACCCACTGAAATCCATTTTTGATGCACGATTTCCACTCTATGCCTCGGTTAGGGATTCAACGGGTGTCCCTAAAAGCCCGTGGGAGGTGGGATTCAACGTTCCATAGATTGATGACCGTTGCTTGGATCGATGAACCATCAGCTCTGTTGGATTCAGTACATCGTGATAGTGCTAGAGTGGCCCTCTACTCTGGGTCCATGGACAAGGGATCATTTTTTTTTGTCAATTTTGGAAACTAGGGTTTTGCTCAGTAAGTGATTGTGAAATTTTTGCACATAAAGGTCAGCTTGAAGGTGATTGTATATATTCCCATCATATAAGAGATGTGAGCGTTTGTATGATGAAATGTAGGAGGAGACAATGCCATTAAGTCAGTAAGCATGTAATGGAACATGTTTATGTTTAGAAACAAGCGGTCGTTCTATTACGCCATTATTACAAAATATATATATCTTCACGCTACGAATGCTTCGAAAATGCCATGTACATTAATCACACATAACTTTCATCTCTTTCAAAGTTGTTACTTGAGGCCATTCATCAAATGCCATGTACATTAAAAAAATGATAAAATAATGTGCAGGACATACATAATGTGCAGGATATAGTCATAACCATTATTTTGAATCAACCTTATAATACTCGGATACTTTTAGGTTTGATGTGTATCCCATGTATTCGTTAGATGAAAGACATCATGACAAAAAATAATTTTATTTGTGTAGACCACACTGGTGCATCATTTAAGTGTGTCAACTTCGTGCATCCTTTAAACGTTTGTTAGGTTGTTATGTGGGTAAGGTGCTTTTGTATTCCACCAAGTTGGATCAGTTGCTTAGCTGTGCTGGGTGCTTAAATGTGTATTAGACCTATGTTCCATCTTTTTGAATACAATTTGACATTGTTAATATAACATTGTATATGCAATTGGATCGTGGTAAAAAACAATTAAAATGTACATTTTTGTCATTACATAATTTATTGTAATTGTGCATTGTTCTCAAATTTATAACTGATATCTCCATACAATCGTAAAATCTATAAACAATTGGGAACATTACACATAGAAACATTTTTCGCCACACATGTATAACCACACTTAAAAGACTGAACCATGAATATCTCAAGAGCCTTGATATGAAATGTTTTTTATAACATGAAATTTATAATACAAAAATATAAGGCCTAGATATATGGCCTGTCAATGTACATGTATCAAAAACATATTTGATGTACATGTGCAAACAAAAGTACATCTGTCTTGGACCGCGCCCCTATACTCTAACTCCAGATTGTACATAAAAATACATATTTGTCCTGGACTAACACATCAAAATTCTAACTTTCTCTTGTTTTTCCTGGACCCTGATGCTCTTTGGCTCTGTCTACGACCACTGTACATCTCTGGCGACTGCAAATCAATGAAAATATTTCTTGATCAGGTAACTGAACTAGTACTGTCCATCAATAACAAAGTTTGAAAATTTAAAATATGACTCAATTGAAAATAAAACAAAGACTCACTACATTCGTTGGGGGTATAGGTGCCTATGGTGTTGACAGTGTAGGTGCCTCTGCTGTGGTCGTCCTTGTAGCGAGCCTCATTTCCATGCTTCTCTGTGAATTAAAAAAATTATGTCAATTATCTCAAGAATTATCAACATGTACATGAATGAGAAAGTACTAATCAATTATGTAAAAAATGAACATCTCACCGAAAATACCATTTCTAGGAGATGAGGCTGGTGCTCTTCAGTAGTAAGAGGATCCGTAGGATGAACATCAACCTCAGTTGCGTGCACTAATGGACTAGGGTGTGGCTACATTCACCAAATGATTAAATAGTTAGACATCTTGCATGTCCAGAAACAATACAAATGAAATGTACAATTACAAATATTCAAGTAGATGTACCTCACTGTGACTTATCCCTATTGTAGATGCGGCATTGACAGTGGCATCAACAATCCCACTAAGGTCTGGCACAGATGAATCTACATCCTGATGCTGTAAACATGCAAAAATAACATTAAGAAAAACCACTTGTGAAGTGAATACATAGCTAACCAACAACTGCCATTGGAAGTGTGTACATTACCGTGGGATGAGTAGGTTGATCCTCATGCACACCCGCTTTGTTCAAGGAAGAGGGACCTCGTCTGGTGTAAACAACCCCCTTATCTATGTTTGTACTATGGGGAGATCCAAACCAAAGAGGCGGTGCAGGGATCTGCGATGATGTCTGCATTCATAAAGTGTTACCATAGTCAGACATGGATTTGAATGGATGGAATAATATGTACTGAAAAAATAACATGTTGTAATATACTTACCCTTTCCTGGGGCATATCTTCACCATGGGAGTGATTGCTTCCATCAATTTCTTGCCCCTCTTCAGATGCCTCTAGCATCTGCAAGTTTAAAAATTATATTTACATTAGTGATCTATAAAGGAGTGTACAGTAAGAAATTTAAATAATTCAAACAAGATTCAATCATAACCCATGTACTTGCATTCTTCAAGTAGTCGTAAATTCCACCTTGGACTATGTCGTTGATATCAATGTCTTCAGCATCATGTTCTAAGTGGGGTTCCTGCAACTTCAAAAATTGTAAATATTAAACATTTTAATAAATTAATCAAGACTAACACATGCATTAACAAAATTATACATGTAATAACAAAATGACAAGTGTTTAAATATTACCTCAATTGTGGTTCTCTGGGCCTCGGGTACAACCACATGGGGTGTAGTACCACCCCCGTGAGAGGCATCAATCTCCTGCAAGAGTAAATATTGCATATATATTGCGAATATTTTAATATGTTAGATATAGTATGGAACAATTAAAAATTGAACAATAACAGAGTTTTAAAACAATGTCCTTACCTGACCACCAGTCATCGTACTGGTACCATGTCTTGGTCCAAGACCATAACAGGGTCCCCCACACGATGTGCAGACATGTGGTTCGCTCTGAGGCACATGGGATGTCGGTCTATCCCCACCAACATATGTCCCTCCACCATCGGAAGCTGGTGGTTGTACACCAGTAGAGGAAGAGGGCGCTCTCTGGTCAATAGTGGTTGTGTGTCGAGAGACCATCTCAGCTAGAGTAAAAAATGCATCCTATGTCCGGGAAACCATGTCATGTGCAGGAGGGATGTATGCTCTCGGTATTTGGGCACGGGGTGCAGGTATCTGTGGATTAATATCTCTATGCCTAGCATGGGGTCGATGTTGGGGCATTCCCCTACCAACTCCCTGGAAGCCCAACATGTCAAAATAGTTGACAGTTGACATGTTTTCCCATCACAAACTCTGCATACAATTTTTAGAGGAAGTACATCGGTACTTCCCTATTGTTGTGAGGGGAAATGTCAAAAACCATGTACCACCTATCCATCCAGTTGTCTCTGATGGGTGGAAAAGTGCACCACTCAATAGAAATATGTGGCCTGCTGATCTCTAGGATGTCATCTATCCCAGGTAGTCTAAACAATGAATAGATGGCTTGTTTTGTTATTTTCAGCTTTTTTACCTCATTGTAACTCAACCCATCAGCATATTGTTGCCTTTTCCTCTCCCTGTAAGATGCGATGCTATACAATGCATCATTCGATCTTGCGATTGTATCAACAATAGATAACAATGAATCTGGCAGGGAGCGGTGGAGCTCATCTCCACCCATCCAAGCCGAACCAATCTCTCTCAAATGACCAATGAACCTCAGTATCTCTGCATTGTTACAATCCATAGTAGCCACTGCAATCATAAATACAAATAAAATATCATTAGAAATATAAACACATGATATAATGACATATCTAAGAACTGAAAACTGTATAACTATTGACATATAAACTAAATCTATCATGTAAATTTAGAAATTGATCTTGAATTTTACAGTAAAGAATAGGTGGCATAATGTGCTGTTGATGAATAAAATACCAGTAATAATAGGAAACGATTTTGTTAGATATGTAATTATTTGTTGTAGTGTGATGTTTTTTGGACTCCAAAGGCTATTTAGTAGAACTTTATGGATTTTATGGTTGCAAGGGTTTCACTGGATTAAATATCATTTATGATCTAGTATGTGATTGGCATGTTTAATCAAATACATCAACCTACCTATGTATCTTCATGTTCATAGAGTCTATTGTTGAACTTTGTTGTCTTGACCTTAACCAAAAAGTACCCTTCGTTCAAGCCGAAATATTTGTTAAAAGCATGGGAAGCTGAACTATACCTTATTTTGACACTTGGATTGGGAAGTTTCATCAAAACTATAAGGTGTTTATTGATGTTCTTGGAAGAGCAACTTCGAGAAGTTTCATCAAAATTATAAGGTGTTTATTTGTGGATTTTGGTATGGATTCACAAGGATCCTTGTGAATATGCATATGGAAATAGTGATTTAATGAACTTTATTATGATGAGAATGACACTTATTCTTAATATATATACCATTAGAGAGAATATCATTTGGATTAGGATGTTAGTTTTACTATCTTTAATTAAAGGGGGTTATTGTTCAATAATAATTTTAGTTAATTCAATTGTGAAACTAATATTTGAATGAAAAGGGTTGTAGTTAGGGATAATTAATGAGATTGGTAGTTATTTCATGTTTTAATTATTGTTAATGCGGGGAATTGTAATATGGATGAGACTAGTAGTTAGTCTCTATTCTAGTTATGGATCACGTTGTTAGAGTGTTAGTCTATTCATAAGCTATTTATTGTTAATGAGAGTGGCTATTGTTGAATGAAGTTGGTAATCAATTTCTAAGCCATTTATTAATAATGAAGATTATTATCATTTTGATGAGGGTGGTATTCAATGGCTATGGTAGCTATTGTTAATGAGGGTTG
>LPNX010460208.1:773-59878 GCA_001517045.1 Pseudotsuga menziesii | reverse complement strand
TAACAATATATAAATGAATAAATATGGCTTCTCGCTCCTCATATATATATATACTTATAACAATATAAATGAATAAATGCCACGGGAAGATCAGTATATTAACGTAGGCTTGTATACTGCACAAAATATTAACGCAGCATATTAACGCAGTATATTATCGGGCTTTGAATCAGTATATTAACGCAGGCTTGTATACTGCACAAAATATTAACGCAGCATATTAACGCAGTATATTATCGGGATTTGAATCAGTATATTAACACAGTATGTTAACGCAGTCATGCATGAGTGCCTCCACGCAGCATTAAAGGAGTGAGCCTTCAAACAAACAGACTATTCCACGCACCTTCAAAAATTTAGGGTTTCCACCCTAGCCTCAACGCAGATAATCTGCAGCTGTCTCCTCCAGCGCAACCAGCGGCTCTTCAAACAGTCTCCACGTAGTTGATGAAGGCGTGACTCTCCACCAACGATCTAGGTCAAGATCACTGTGTTTCCTCCAGGCTGTAAGGTTCTTTAAAATCGCAGTAGAGGCACACAATATGGTTGTAGCGTGAAAGAATTAGGGTTGAGCTCGCAGTCTCTCAACGCAGCATTGCAGTATCAACGCGTCTTCAGATATACTCGATCAATACTCAACGCAGTATCTTCCATACAGCCTCCTGGTCTTCATTATGTTGTGAACAGTTCTCTTCAATCTGCGCAGTCGCAGGCAGCAACCGGAGCTCATGCCCACTTGCCAACAGGGTGGAATATAGCAGCAGCTTGCCGTAACATAGGGACCCTCAGTGAAGCTATATCGATTCCAATAACCACTTCAATGCAGAAATTTGAAAAAACACCAGGCAGTAAGTCGATATCTTTTCCAAAGAGAGAAAAACACGAGGCAGCAATATATATGTATTTCTATCAATACTTCAACAAAGTTAGGGTTCAGGCTGGTTCTCAACATATATCACAATATATCAAAGTGGTGCGCAGTCTCCAATTGTGCGCAGTCTCCAGCACAACGCAGACTTCAAAAAAATCACAGGTCGCAGCCTTCAAGCAAGGCTGCAGTCTCCAGGCAGGCAGCCTTCAAAAATTGATAGAATGACACACAAAATACACTGTCACTAAAATGGACAGTCTCAGCAATCTTAAACTTATGCAGAAAAATACACATACAAAACGTTGGTAGGGTTTAGGGTTTCCTCAGCACACAAACTCAATCATGAAGGAATTTGCATGCGACTCGACTGGCAGACTGATGGAGCAGTCTGGCAGTGGAATGGCAAGCAGAATGCCAGGCAGAGATGCAGCAGGAGTTATGGCAGACAGCCCTGCTCTGATACCACTTGTTGGTAATAACTCCCGATTCCAATTAATTATTCAAATGCAAATGCCTATATTTATACATTTCATGAGGCGGTTGATTACCAGCCTCTTCGCCTTCCTAGCTATTCATATTCCTATTATTTATTTACAATAATCCTCACGGATTATTCTAACAAGGGTGACTATATTTCTATGAGGAAGGCAGGGTAATTCCTTTAGATGAGGCCACTTGTCAATTCCTACATCAATAATTGTTATCATAGATACAATGGGATGGTTTGGATCATATCACAACCAACTATATAAAATACACAACTTAAAGACTCAACATTAGAGTGTACAAAATGTTAAAAAAAAAATGACAAGGAAAGAATGCCAATATATTCATTTGTTTTTTGAGTTAATTGGGGTTTTGGTTTCCATTGGGCATGGGAATTTTGTTAAATAATCAAAATTATTTAATTTTTATCATTAAATTGAGGAATTGGTTTCAATTGGCCAATTACATTGGGGTTCTTGTTTCCATTGGCCAATTCCATTGGGTTTTTGTTTCAATTGGCCATAATTTAATTTAATATGGTTTAATTTTTCAATATAGGGCAAATAAATTGATGAAGAAAATGAAAAAAACATGAAAAGAAATGAGGAAAATACTTCACAAAGGGGAGGTTTATCCAAAGGTGGAGATGGAGGGCTCAAGCACACCCAAAATCGCATTTGCACAGTCGAGAGTTGGTTCTCGTTTGTCCCATAGCCACGCGGTTATGAGAAAAAGACGGCCTCAACCAATTTTTAAAAAAAACCAGGCTTTCCAAATCGCGCCTCCGTTTTAGTGAAGGAAATCGCGCACGCGATTCTCTTCACTAAAATGGAGGCGCGATTTGTCTTACTATCCTAGTTGGCATGCCTATTGCCAGCCTTGGGACTAGGCTTGGCAGGTTCGGGATTGCTTGGGATGATTTCTTTTTTTTGGATTAAGAGTGATTGACTTCACTCCACCATTGCATCTAAAAGGTCCCTCAACTTCTTGCACACACCCTATTTTATTTTATCACTAAATTACTTTATAAGTACATTCATCATATTATATTCAAAAGTAATTTATGTACTCAAAAAGTACTTTACTTTTAGTCATATTAGTCATATCAAAGAAGATTTTTTATTGGTTTTATTTTAGACATCTTTTCAATTTAACTTAACCATAGTTGCATTGGTTATAATGTAGGAGATGAGTTGTAAATATATCTTCTCCACAAAATGCTTAACTCATAATATTTTATTATATCTCTTATGAGGCATATTTTAGACCTCAAAATTCCCCTAATGTTGAAATATTTCTTGAATTGCTTCCACATAATCTTCCTTTCATTAATATTCTTGACCCGTCCAAGGTGATCCCACCATATATATGTTATTTCACTTATCGTCCCTTGCTTTCATGTTCTTAGAGTAGCCATGGAATTGGAAATACATCCTTATCGCAAGAAGCCAAGCCTCAACTCTTTAGCTAGATTGGACTTCTTTGTCAAAAGTGGGAGGTTTGGCCTTCCAAAACCCTATACTATTTGTTCTCAAAATGCCTATTCCTTTTGTTCCTGTAAGGAGGGATTGAATATTCAGTTGAGTCTTTAGAGGAAAATAACTAGCTAGAAGAGAATTTTGGAGTGTATGTCTTATCTTTAGCTATGGGACCTCTTGTGAGAATGCCTTTTTGAACTACTCCCAATGTTTTCCTCATTTACTGGGTGAATCTTCCTCTAAATTTTTGTTAAGCTTTGGAGCATAGCTTCATTCATTTGGTTATGTTCTTCACCAGCTGTGATCAAACTCCCATTATCAACTTTGCAACTTTGTAATTCCACTCTTAGGCTTCTTGTGGTTTCTGCAATATGTAGGGGATTTACTTTATTTTTTCTGCCATTAAATTATTTCTCTACATTCTCAACATGTGTATTTTATCCCATAGAATTTGTTTTGAAATTGCATAGGTATTCTATGCATCATTCATGATGATGGTTTTCTTGACCCAACAAAGACCAAATATTTCCAAGTTGCAATGACCCTTAAGTGTCATTGATATGATATTTAGTGGGAACATAATCCGTATCATTAATATGATATTTGTTGGAACATAATCCTTGGTGATTAGATTATCTCCCAAGGAAAAGATCTAAAGTCCCAAGTGAATGAGAAAAGTCCACTTTGGAAGTCGAACCTAAAGGATATTCTCATTGTATATATTCAGATCTACTTAATGAGAATATGTGCGCTTAGTTCCTATCTTCTGTCTTGTTGTATGTGTAACTACCTATTTGCCCATTCGGCACCTTACTGTGATATCAGAGCCTTTCTGAACCCTGTGGCATGTGTTCAGAATACTGCATTATTCTCTCGCTACTACAAAATCCTATCATGCAAGCTCTGTGAGGTTGTCTCCTCTTTCAACTGAACGTTTCTTTCAGAAACCCTAACATACTCTTTGCGAACTTGTTGCGTGCTCTCTACCAGAGCTCTATGAGTAGGTGTTATTCTTCCACCTTCACCAACAAAATGAATTCGAGGTGTTACTCATATCTATGCAATTATCAAAACTCATATGTATTATTGTATCAAACTCATATGTATTATTGCTTCTGCGTGAATTCTGAAACCCACAATTGATGCCTAGGTGAACACACGACCTGGTGCGACCTTCTCTCTCCCTCTCGTAAACCCTAATCCATGTTAGTCATTGAAGTGACTATTTCCCATTCTCTGCAATTGTTAGCCTATCATCGGTGTAGACTCTCTCGTCCAACTCATGAAGATTCTCTCTTGGCATACCTGAGCTGATTTGTTCCCACTCTCTCCATAGTAGATTTTGCGTGCTGGTGTACCTCCTATTACGACTCTCTTCACCATCGCTACTCTCCTTTGGAGCTGTTATGTGAACCCTAGCTACATCTGGAGTTACTCCTCTCTACACGAATGCTGAAGACTCATCTCTTCCTATGGTTTTCATCTCTTTATCAACATTGCACCAATTCTGTGTTCCACTCCTAGGAGCATTTATGGTGCTCTTCAGTCATACGAACCCTACTCTATTTTTGATCCATTCGTGTTGCAATTGTGGAGACTCACTGCCACAGGTTGATGAAACGACCCGTTAGCTCCGCGAATCAACATTCAAATTTTTTATTTTTTCTGCGGCCTATCCTCCACCTACGAATGTTCACCTAACTAAGGCATGGGCGTTCACTTGCCAAGTTGCCAACTCCAAGCCTGATATATGTGACACGTTTCCTTGTTGTGTCACGGATATTGTTCTGGTGTATCATGGATACCATTGTGAAGATTGTTCTCTCCACTGTTGGAGTTGCGTTGGTGTGATGACTGCTCTTTCTCCATCAAACTGCATGGGATCACTATTTGTTGCTGCATTCTCCAGAAGACTACGTTGGTATCCATTGAAGTGTTGTCGCTTGAACTATTGGAGATCAAGACAGTGTAAATACTTTTGCATTGAATATTGCTCTCTCTCGGCCAGCGTGAGACCCTCTGCGTTAGAACTGGAATGAAGCAAAAATTTGCATCGAAGTAAAGAGATGAAGACGCTAGATTGGGGAACATCGTGGAGCACCGGTGGCGTGGATGAGTGAGTGAATACTGGATACATATTATTGTTGTTGTGACTCACTGAAGAATGGATCATTTCCTTGAATACTGCTATGGTATCTCTCTGCGTCGAATTCCAGAGCTACGATTTCCCCATTGTGAAGGCTGCTTTACCTTTCGCGTGACGATTGCATGAGACCTCTATCCATTCGTAAGTTCTGCTTTCTAGTTGAGATCAACATCGGTGGCATAGGAGATGTTGTTTACAAGTGAGTGAGTAAAATGAATACAATCAAGAGTAATGTGGTGGTTACCCATTGAACTAATACGATGTATTGTCTCTAGTGTCCTTCCATGGAATTTTTAGGTGTTATCAATTCTGCTGTGTCGAGGATAGCTTGGATGCTTGGCCACTACGATTAGTCTTTCGGGATGTCTTGGAGTGTTGACTCCGTTTGGAGCAAGATTCTCACAAAGGTGACCACAGACTGTGATGAACACTTTTTAGAGGATACCAATTAAATTGTAGGCTCCACTTTCTTTTCTACAAGAAGGGACATTTATGGAGCTGCACTTGATTGAACAGTTTTTTAGCACTACAAATTAGCACCATTTATAGTTTATGTTGTTAAAGTGGTGTTATTAGCATCGCTTACAATGTTGTAGTGTTAAGGTGGTGGTATTAGCACCATATATATATTTTGTGGTGTTAAAATGGTGTTACAATTTAGTATAAATTACGTTCTTACTCATGTATATTAAGAGAAAGTACCATAAAGTGGTGCTAATAATTATTTGTCACATGGACATGTGCATAGAGGATTTATTTATGGGGATTTTCACCAAACACAACCATTTCACAAATAATTATTTTGTAAATAATGTAATTTAATTATTATAATTTTTTAAATTTAAAATAAATGATCAAGATTAATTTATGAGTTTTTGCACCACAATTCCAACGAATCAATTTCTTATTTTACACTTTAAGCAAATAAATCCATGTGATTCAATTCAATTTAATTATCCATTTTTAATACTATTTACAAAATAAATACTTAGAACTCTTAATATTGAAAAATAATAAAAATAACTATTTTTGAATTATTAATATTGTGAAGTAGCATTAAAAATTATTTAAATTGAAATTTGATTATTCCATTGAATTTTTTTATGTGGAGCTTATAAAATTTATTGATGCAAATCACTATCATTATTAGGTTTTAATCACTAGCTTAAGTCCATCTTTACCACCACAAGTTAGCAATAAAGTGGTGATGAGTCATTTGCCACATTGACACTTACAAATAAATTGTAAAATTATGAGGGTTTGCACCAACCATAAAACACATTCACCAGTAATTATTTTTCTAAATAACCCACTTCAATGATTTATTGTTTATTTTATTCAAGCAAATAATTTTTTTAATATTAGGCTTTGCACCATAAATATATATAAGCAAAAAAATATATGCATTTTACAAAATTATTGTTGAAAGATGATTAGAGATAATCTTTTTTAAATTATTAAGATTACAAAGATAGGCCATAAAAATGTTTTGAATTGAAAATTAATTGTTTGAATGATATTTTATTATTATTAATAGTAGTAATTAATTATAAAATTGTTTGATGGGTGTTAGTTCCACTACAAAGGTTTGAGCATTGTGTAGGGTCTCGAGGCCCTAGACATGGTTCAGGGAGGAAACTTATCCCTTAAATATTATAGGAATATTCTAAACATATATGGCCAATAAAAGCATATCAAACCACTATACATGGATGTTTGAGGGTATTCTTAGCCTATGTGTGTGGATATCAATACTATTATGAAATATATATAAGTACAGATGGGACTAGTGGCCATTTACATGGTTAAGGAATGAAGCCAAGCCTTAGGAACTAAATGATGCTTTTGGGGATTCAAGGATAATATAGTTATATAGAAACTTCCAACCACAAGACATGACCTTATAATAGGGATATGGTTGGAATTTGCAAGGTTTTAAAGACTAGGTATGGGTCTTGGGGCCCTACACATGGACAACGGAGGAAACTTGAACTTTAGATCCTAAAGGAACTATCTACGAATCTATGGTCAAGAAAGACACTTCAAATGAATATATAAGACCATTTGCGGGTATCCTTGACGTATGAGTTGAGATACCAATTTCATTAAGAGGAACTAAGTAATATACACAGGTCTTGATGCCTTTGACATTGTCAATGGAGGAAAATTAGGCCTTAGGCCCTAAAGGCACATTCTATACACCTAATTAGGCCCATATCAATGGTTTGAGTCACCACACATGACCTATAGAGGGAATCTTTCACCTCTTATTGGGGATATTAATTACATTGGAGGACGTTGAATAGTACATATAGGTCTTAGGATTATGAACATGGTCTACAAACAAAATATTGGCTTTACACCCTAAAAGAAACTAATTTGCATAGAGGGACAAGAAAAACACCCGAATCTACCACAAATGACCACTGAAATATACCCTTCACCTAATAGTGGGATGCAAATGACATTAATAAGTTGTTCAAAATTATATATGGGTCTTGGAGTTGAGAGAAAGTTTGGAGGAGAAAACCTAAAACTTGGGCCATACAGGAAGCTTCTAGTTATCTAAAGTTTATATCAACAACTCAAGCTACAACATAACACCTCTCAAGGGTATCGTTTTCTTTTGAGTGGGGATAAGGGATCCATTGGAATATTTGAGTAGTAGGTATGGATTTTACTGAATTTGACATGGTTTGGGGAGAAATGTGGGGATATGACTCCAAATAAAAATTATAGGTACTCAATGCCATCAACAATACCTCAAACCACCACCTAATAACTCTCAAGTTTATCATTTCCTTTACTTAGGGATACAAGTTCCATTATAACATTTTGAATACTAATATATGAGTCTGTATGCCTTGAACATGATTGAGGAAGGAAATATAGGATTTATTTTGTAAAGTAAATAAAAATGCATTTAGGCTAAAGAACAATGCCTTGATCAACCACACATCAACGTGTTGAGAATATACTTGGGCCAAGTATATGTCTCTAGGCCTTGGCCATGGTTGGTAGAAAATGCCTGATCCTAATCCACTAAATGCATATTGATATAGTCCCAAGAATGATTCCTTAATCTTAAAAAAAAACCTCTCAATGGGATATTTTACCTCAAAATGGTTATGTGGACACCATTATGAATTTTTTAGAATAAGGTATTTTTCATAGATCCTTGAACATGGTGGATGGAGGAAACCTAGGACTTAGGCCCTAAAGGGATATTTTGTGCTTCCAATGCTAGTAACAATGCCTTGAACAAACATAAATTGACTCTCAAGGGGATCCTTCAACTTCAATATAGCATATTGGAATCATTATGGTGTTTTGAGAACTATGTGTAATTATCAAGGCCTAAACCAAGATACAATGATGAAACATTAGCCTTAGTACTAAAATGTAGCCTTTGAAACTCAAGGGCCAGGAATAAACCCTTAACCTACCACACATGGCCTCTATGTAGGATATTTTTCCTCTAAGTTGTAATATGCCACCATTAGAAGGATTTTAGCACCAACCTAATACTTAGTATCTAAAACAATATTTTAGGTCACCTACTTCAAGAACAACACCTTTAACCATCGCACTCGATCTCTTGAGAGTATCGTTTTCCTCCAAGTTGGGATATAGGTAGGTAGGGAAAACAACATGATGCTAAAACATCATACATGAACTCTTGAGGGTATCCCTAGCCACCATGTGGAGATATGGGCACCGTTAGGAATTTTTGAGCACTAGGTTTATGTGTTGAGGTCTTAACCATGGTTGGTGTAGGAAGCTCATGCATTGGGATATATAGGGAACTTTCAGGCCTAAATACATAACAATGATGTCTCCAACCACCAAATCTAACCTCTCAAGGGGATATGTGTTCTTATAGTCAGAATTTGGGCACTGTTAAGAATTTTTTGACCATTAGGTATGGGTCTTGGGGGCCTAGACATGGTTAAGGAATGGAAATTGTGCCTTCATACATAAAGGAATATTATAGGTATATATAACTAAGAATGACATTTTGAGCAAATATAATTTACCTTTCCATGTATCTTTGGCCTCTATCTGGGTTTTTTTGTGGCATAGAGAGAATTTTAAGAGTCATTCTAGGTGTCAACACCTTGGACATGGTTGGGGAGAAAAGAGTGGGAAATAGGTCCTAAAGGAAAATTTAGGCATCTTTGGCTAAGAACAATACTTACAACCACCACACATGACCTCCCAAGAACATATTATTCATATAAGTGGGGATATCAATTCCATTATAATTTTTTGAGAACCTGGTATGGGTATTGGGTTCCTTACATATGATTGAGGGAGAAAACATGGGCCTTGATCCCTGAAAGAAAACTTTTAAGAATCCATGGCCAAGAAGAAAAAATTGAACAAACATACATGGATTCTTGGGAGTATCTTTAGTGTTCGAGTAAGGATGTCTATGTAGTTATATGGTTTTTAATAGTAGTTAGGTGTCTTGAGTTTCTATACATAATTTAGGAAGGAACCACATGCCTTATGCCCTAAAAGAAGATTTGAGGTATAGAGAGACATGAACAATTTATTTTTAAGAAACACATATCACTATAATAGAATATCCTTGGCCTCAAAGAGAGGATGTGATCACATTTAGGATGTTTTGAGCATTAGATATGAGTTTAGGGGACTCATCATTGTCAAAGGAGGAAACCCAAGCCTTAGCCCCTAAATTAATCTCTAGGCACACAAGGACAATAACAATGTCTCAATGTATATACCTTTGGCTGGTATGTTTTACCTCAAATTGAGATATGTGTGTCATTAGGAGGTTTTTATAACTAGGTATGGGTACTAGGGTCTTGGACATGAACATAATTATAATCCATGAACTATAATTCCTCAAAGAACCATGCATGAATTCGTAGGGGTATCCATTTTACTATGTATCTTCGTCTTGTGGCCTTGGGGGCTTTAAAATGGTTAGGGGAGGATACATGAACCTTTTCCCCTAATGAAATATTGTATCCATCTAGGGGTAAGAAGTTTGTCTCCACCAGCCACACACAACCTCCTAATTTGTATAATTGGCCTATGATTGAGGATGTTGTTACCTTTATGTGGTGTTAAGTAGTATGTACATGTATTAATCCATTGGGAATTATGGTCCATTGAAGAAGACCATGTTTTTGGCCTTAAATAAATTGTTGAGGCATATAAAACCAATAACACTACCTAAAAACACCATACATTACTTCAGAGGGCTATATATAACATTGTGTATAAAGTTCTTGCAGCCTTGGGGCCTTACACATTGTTAGTGGAGGCGACCTCAATCTTGAGCTCTACATGATTCTTCTATCCATCTAAGGCTAAGAATATTTCCTCCATTAAAAAAACATGGCCTCTTGAGGGTATTCAACATGGAATTTCCACTATGTGGTTTTGAATAGTATCTACATGTCTGATTTGGGAATGACATTTTCGGGAAAACAAACATGCCTTTTTTCCCTAAATAAACAATGGGAGAATATAGAGTGATGAAAAATTCCTAGAGCACCATGCATGAACTTGCATGTACATCCATGAAACTACATATCCATGTCTTAGGTCCTTGGGGCCTTGGACATGGTTAAGGGATGAGACTTCAACCTCTGGACCTAAAGGAATATTATAGCCATCAAAGGCTAGAAATATCACCTCAACCAACTACACATGGCCTCTTGAGCATGTCATTTTCATATGATTAAGGATATTAACACCATTATGTGGTTTTGAGAAGTATGTAGGTGTCTTGGGACCTCGAGAATGATGCTCTATAGAATAAGACCATGGATTTGGCCCTAAATAAACCATTGAGGAATCTAGACCCATGGAAAATGCCTCAAAGAACCATGCATGACTTTATTTACAAGGTTATCAATTGAGTTTTGTATCTAGGTCTTGGGTCCTTGAGGTCTTGAACATGGTCAGTAGAAGAAACCTGAACCTTGGGCCTTAAGAAATATTTTATCTGTCCAAGGCTAAGAAGGTTTTATCCACCAATCGCACATGGCCTCATGATACTAACCACACATGGCCTCATCGGCCTATGATTAAGGATTCCAATTCCATTATGCGGGTTTGAAGAATATGTATGTGTTTCGATGCCTTGAAAATGACATTCCACTGGAAAGATCATGCATTTGGACCTAAAGAAATCATTAAGGAATCCAAAACCATGAACAATGCCTTAAAGCATCACATGTGACTTTGCAAGGCTATCTATCATGATATGTATCCAAGTCTTGGGAACTTGGGGGACTGGACATGGTCATGGCTGGAGGCATGAAGCTCAATCCATAAAGGAATATTTTATCCATCCATGGATAAGAAGGTTGTATCCACCAACAACACATGGAATTTTGATAATCATTAGCTTATGATTAAGAATTCCAATGAAGTTAGGGTGTTTCGAGGAGTATGTACATGCCTCAAGGTTTTGGGAATGGAGTTCTAGGGAGTAAGAGCATGATTTTTCCCTAAAGAAACCATTAAGGATTCTGGAGACATGAGAAATGTCTCAAACAACCACACATGACTTTGCAGGGGTATCCATGGCACTATGTATGCAGGTTTTTTGGCCTTAGGACCTTCAACATGGTCAATAAAAGAGACCTAAACATAGGTCCCTAAAGGAACTTTCTAGCATTGGCTTATGATTGAGTATGTTAGTATAATTAGATAATTTTGAGTAATATCTACTTGTGTCAAGGCATTGGGAATGATATTCTACGGAATAAGACTATATTTTTGTCCCTAAGTTATTTCTCAAGGCATTTAGAGCCATGAACAATGTGTCAAGGAATGATGCATAACTTCGTAAGGGTATACATGGCACTATGTATATAGGTTTCTTTCCTTGGGTCCTTCGACATGGTAAGTTAAGGACTCTTGATCCTTAATCCCTAAATGAATCTTATATCCATCTAAGGCTAAGAAGGTAGGATCCACCAACCGCACATGATCGCTTGAGTGTATTATTATCCTATGATTTAGGGCGTCGATGAAAAAATGTTGTTTTGAGTAGTATGTAGGTGTCTCAGGGCCTTGGGAATGATGTTCTAAAAAATAATACCATGCATTTGGTCCTAAGCTAATTGTTATGGAATTCAAATCCATGAATATTTCCTCAAAGAACCATGTAATATTTTGGAGTGGTATATGTAGTGCTATGTGTTTTGATCTCCTGGCCTTAGGTCCTTTGAAAAGGTTAGTGGAGGAGACCTAAACCTTAGTATCTAAAGGAATCTTCTAGACATCTATAATGAAGTAAGTTTCCTCAACCGACGACACATGGTCTATTGAGGGTGTCACAGGCCTATGATTTAGGATGTTTACACCATTAAGTGGGTTTAGAATTATGAAGGTGTATTAGAGATTTAAGAATGGAATTATAGGGATGAAGAACATACATTTGTCTCTAAATAAACTATTAAGGCATTTAGAACCATCCACAATGCCTCAAAGAGACACACATGACTTTTCATGGGTATCCATGGTGCTATGTATCTAGGTATTGTGGTCTTGCAACCCTATACATGGTAATGGGAGAGACCTGCAACTCAAGCCGTAAAGGAATCTTCTAACCATCTAGGGCTAAGAATGTTTCTTCCACCAACAACATGTGGCCTCTTGAGGATATGATTGGCCTATGGTTGATAATGTTTGTTGCATTAGGTGAATTTGACAAATATGTATGTGTCTTAGGGCATTGAGAATGGATTTCTAGGGAGGAAGACCATTCCCTTATCCATAAAGAACCCATTGCTACATCAAGGGATATTCAAGCCGTTAGGGGATTTTAAAAACTAATAACGGGATCAAAGGCCCATGGAATATGTAAGAAACCAACTCCTTATTTCCTAAAGGAAGGTTTTAATTATCTACATCCAAGAAAAACGAATTTAAATACTAGACATGACCTCTTGATGGACTCATTTGCATTTGAGTGCTGATATGGATTCTATTAGCACTTTAGGGAACCTGGTCCTTAATCCTTGAAGGAAGGTATTAGGCATCTAATCCAAAGCATGACACCTCAAACTAGCACACATCACCTCTGTGTGGGTATATGTATGGAATTATGTGGTTTTTAAAAGTAGGTATAACTATTCGGGGCCTAGAGATGATTGAGGAATGAATCATACAACTAATATCATAAAGGAACCTTTCAGGCATCTAATTCCTAAATGATGTATTTAAGCACCACACTTGAACTCCAACAAATCCTTTCCCTTAAAGTGGGGACGTTAGTTCCTTCAGAAGGTTCTCGTCACCAGGTATGGATCTATCCTTCACGTCTATATAGCATTAGAGGAATTTTGGGGTCTAAAATGGGCCTCCTAAGGAAAATAATAAAATAATAAAATAATATTGATTAATTTTGGGGGAAGAAAGAAAAAAACTACTTTTTGTGTTCGTATTTTCGACATATCTCATTGTGTTTTTACTCAAATTTCGGTCAGGAGAGCTCATTGGATGCGGAATTTGATTCTGCATCCAATGAGTACCCACACTGCATACTTTTGACAGACCCCTCTACCCCAAAACCAAGAAATACCTGAAAAAACGTGATGATGACATCATCATCACATTTTTTCAGGTATTTCTTGTTTTTGGGGTAGCGGGGTCCATCAAAAGTATGCAGTGTGGGTACTCGTTGGATGCAGAATCAAATTCTGCATCCAACGAGCTCTCCCGACCGAAATTTGAGTAAGAACACAATGAGATATGTTGAAAATACGAACAAAAAAAGTAGTTTTTTTTAATGACAAATATTTCAATTCAACCATTATGGTTGACTTATTTTATTGAAATTCTATTGGTTCTTGAATTCCAACTCACAAAAACTTGTTTTGGCACGTTTTCTTATAAGGCCCATTTTAGACCCCAAATTTCCTCTAATGATTAGGGACTATTGGTCTTCGAGCATACATTGTGGATGGGTCTTCTCTCTCATAATCCTTTCATCTCTCTCTCTCTCTCTAACCATTTTTCATGTCCCTCCCTTTGTCACTCTTTCTATATTCTCTCCCCCTCTCTTTACCTATACCCCCTTTCTCTATCCCCTCTAACTACCCCTCTCTCTATCCCAATATTCCCCCTTCTCTCTCCCAATACCCTCCCTCTCTCCCTAACATGGCCTACTCTCTCTCTCTATGTTTCCCTCCTATATCCCTATCTCTTTATCACTCCCTATGCCTCCCCCCACTCTCTCTCTCCACCCCTTTCCTCCTAAGCCACCTCTTTGACCCCCTTTCCATCACCACCACCTTCTCTCTCTATTCCCCCTCTCTTTCTCCATTTCTCTCCTCATCCCTTTTACCTCTCTCTCTCTCTAATCCATCCTCCCTTTCTCCATCTTTCTCCCTCTATATCTCCCTATCTCTTCCTCCTCCCCCTCTCCCTTTCCCTCCCTCACCCCCTCTCTTTTTCTCTCCCCCTTTCTCTCTACCTAAACCCCAGCTCCCTCTCTCTCCCTCTTTCTCCTCTTCTGTCTCCCTCCTATGTCCTCCTATCTCTCTTACCCTAAGCATTCACAATCTCTCTACCCTTTTCCCTATCCTGTTCTATATCTTCCCCCCTCTCGTTATCCATATTTAACTCTCTCTCGCTCTCTCTCTCTCTCTCTCCTAGCCCTCCTCCTCTCTCTCTTTCTCCTAGTCCTACCCTCTATCCCTCTTTCCCCTTATCCCTATATATTTCCCCATCTCTCCCTCCCTCCCCATGCCCCGTAGTTTATCTCTCCATCTATATCTCATTCTCTTTGTCTCAGTTTTCCCTACCCGTCCTTTGTGAGAGATCATGGATCATCTACGATTACCATCATCATCTGACCAAAGATGATGCATTCTTCCTTATTTAGTTGTCTCCCATGTATTGAACTCTTCTCAAATAACACATTCGGTAAACAAGAAGATACATTCTTCCCTATGTGCATTGTGTCAAACATGTGAACAATTGGTAGGTCTTCATAGTATGGTAATTGTAAAAATAATGTCTTTTGAGTCATTCCTAGAGGAAGGGATCCTATCGCAAAGGAAAATCATAATCAAATTTACTAAAGCCATTATTTTGAGATGCGATTGTATAACATTTGGAATGGGGGCATGATAATTACCATGAGTATTTCTATATGCATGCATCCATCTCTTGGGATTAATCTTCAAAGGTGATATGAGAAGGCACTCCTTCCCACCAAATTCATCCTTATATTGTACACGATATGGGTGATTATGCTTTAGAAACATATATACTCATCATATATTATTTTCCAAATATCACGATCTTCTAAATGAGGTGCAAGGTCCTTTACATAGAAGACATATATGTTTGGGCCCATCCACCCCCTCCTACAAAGATTATCCTTTGTCAAAATTTTAGTTTCTATACTAAGCCATAGAAAACATTTAAGCTTTAAGAGAAGATTCCATTTCCAAATAGATATTGACCTCTATTTGTCAGAGGTTGCATTATAGGATCATTAAACATGTAACTCACAAATGTATTGAAAAATAATGAATAAGACTATGTTGTTATAATGAATCAATTAATTATACATTCTAATGTATAAAAACTATGTCTATTTAATATATTGAAATATTGATTTTTTAATAATAAATTAAAACTAAAATAACTATAAAAAATGTTTTAATACACATTTTTTAGCTTTGTTATAACATTCAGATTTTATAAACTTTTTTTAATACATTCACACTTTATAAATTTTTTTTAATATATAAATATAATATATGAAACCATGCTTATTATAAAAATTTGTTATAAAATTAACTACCTAATTGTTAAACTTGATAAAGTTTTAATAATTTAAAAAATAAAATAAAACTAACCTCTATTTCCAAAGAATGAACATTATAAATCCATTGTTAAAACATTGTTTTTTTAAAATCAAGCGATTACTTTCCATGGATACATATTAATCTAGTGTAAATCGCTAAACCTTAGTTATGGTTTCAAATCCCAACGATGCATACTAATGTTAAAATATTATAGATCGTTTAAATACTTTGGAAAAGAGCGAATTTGTTTTCAACACACTTTCATTTCGTCGCATGTGCAATATATCTTGTATTGTATTATAGATTTATATCCAACTACTTCATTAATTCCATGGTTGCGGCGTTATTCAAAACACCATTGAAATCTAGTTCAAGCCTGTGTTGTCAATTATACGATCTACTTAGACTTCCCACCCCATGATGGACGGTGAGGATTGAAAACAACGCACAACACATAGTGCTCCTCTGGTAAGATAGTCGACAGTTCTTAAATGAATTCCTTCATTGCGCGCTATTTCATATCTATTATTTGTTAACATCTCTCTTCCAACAGATATGCAGAGCAGATATGCATAGCATTTCATGATCTGAACAAAGGAGAGTTGGGCTTTTCAATTAAACTAAACAACTTTTCCTTGCATTCCAGATTACTTATGTTAATCATCATTTGGCAGCTATGGCGTATGTCAAATAACAACCAAATAAAAACTTCAGCTTATTACGACTAGAATATTTGATATCGGTTTGGTGAGCCCACTCGAGGATTCAAGAAAATTTGCAGCTTGCAACTACTCCAAAAGAAGAAGTTGTAGAAGCATATCGTCACTTGGAAAATCAAGCATTATAGATTACTCAATTCAAGAGTCAAGAGTGAAAAAATTATTTATTTGTAAGCTCTAGTGTATGCATGGTACTTTCATGTGTGTTTTTGTATAGTACCAAAGTTGAGAAAAGTTGAATTGCATGTTGTATTTGGGTGCATTTTCGGCTAAGATCAACATACCTCACCTTTTATGTTTTGAATTTGCTGAGTCTTATTTGTAAAGAGAAGAATTGCAAGAATCCTTATGAACTCTATGTAGATGAAGCATACATCTTATTGTAAATGAAGCATTTCCCTCTTCTTAGACTTCTCCTCTTGCACTTGACATGGGGGACATTATGTCAAGCTTCAATTTTCAAAGCCTCATTCTGTCAACAAGCATCCATGTCATTCTTCAAGTAAGCCAAATCAAGTGATCCTGAGCCATAGCCAGTTGGAAGGTCAGATTCAGTGATGTATCCACAGAGACAGAAGAGAAACATGCCACATAGTACTCATGTGTTTAGTGTTTAGTGTTGAAACCATGAGACTCGCCTCTCCTCACATTGTTCCTCACAGGGGGGAAATGAAGATTGTCAGAAAAAAGCGACCGAGATCAAGAGAGTTGGAACAAGCGAGTCTGTTAAGAGCTATGTTCGACTAATCTCCAATTGGTTGGTGTTCATCCTAAAATCACTGATTTTGAGAGAACCTTCTATTAGCATAAGATAGTGTAATATTCTGTTGACATGCTTGGCCATTTGAATTATCAAGGTGGAAATGTTCAACAAGTTACATGTGTTCAATTCCTATTTTCAACTCTCTATATGGTTCATGGTTAGCATAATAACACCAATTCAATAGAAAAATTCAACCTCCTTTTTCTTTTGCTAGAGAACCTATGAGCTGCCATGCCAAGTTCCATATTGAGCCTTTGATCCTTCGCACCAAGTTCAAGTGTTGGTTGTTAGCCTTAAACCACCCACATAGTAGAATATTTTAGCTTCTGCTAGCCCCTTTGGCTGGTGTTCAACCAAAACTGCCTATTCAGAGAGAATTTATATTGGCAGAAGACAGTGCAAGCTTCTAGCTAACTTGCTTGGAAATTTGGATTGTCAAGATGTAAATGTTTAGCTATTCAACTCTCTTCTTTTCTTGGACTTATATACACCTTTTGAATTAAGGAGGGAATTGTTGGGAACATAATCCTTGGTGTTTGGATTATCTCCCAAGAAGAATACCATAGGTCTTAGATGAATGCGAAAATTCATTTGGGAGTTTGAAAGTCCACTTGGGAATTTGAAACCAAGGGACATTCTCATTGTATATATTCATATCTAATTAATGAGAATATGTGTGCTTAATGCTTATCTTCTTTCTTGTTGTGTGTAATGACCTATTGACCATTTGGGGAACCTTATGATATTGTATCTTAAAATGTGTTCATATAAGCACACTTGTTACATTCATTACATTCTTAGAAGATCATAAAATTAATTTTCATGCATTTTGGAAACTACCCATATCGCCAAATTTGTCAAATTATGGCCTTGTGCATTTTTCTATTCAACTTTTACAAACGTATGAATAACCCCTTCAAAATATGATTGTGCACTTTCTTTCCTGTATGGATAATATTTCCAATGACTATAACTATTTCTATTTCTGATTTCTGGTAAAAAGTTACAGCCTTCCAAAATTGTCAATTTTGACCAATTTTGCACTTTTCCTACAGGTTCATCTAGCTTCAGAAAGAAAATTCCTTCACCTATAGAAAACAATACGGGGAGAAAAATAACATACATACATACATACATATATTCTATCGAGCATTGATAATACCAATGAAAAGTATTACACAAAAACTTCCATATCTGTGATTTGATGCTCTATTGAGTTACTACTTTTTACTTTTGCATCTTCTCTAGACTTAGTTTATTTTCCAAAAAGTATTATCTTCCAAAATGAGCATTTTTGGATAAACTTCCTCTATCCAAAGTTCTTCATTTTAATGAGTAGGTAAAATGACGAGTTCATAAAATTGTTTGGTCTCAACATCTAGGTTCAATTTTACCCCCAAGTTTTTCAAAATCCCCAAAAGTGGCCCGAAATAGTGGATTTTTGTCTTGCTTTGAACTTAGACTTCACACCTTTAACACTTTATAAAACTTGACAAGAACTTTATACTCAAAATGATAACCCTAGCCCTACAAACTCATATTTTTGTGTCAAAAACACCAAAAACTAACCACAAATTAACAATTGTTACTACATGTAGAAACCTTTTCTTTTTCAGGGTTAAAATCACAAGTTATTACATTTTTTAAAGCTCAACTAGTGCCATTGTAATTAAAACCATAAATCGACTGCCGAATTGAAAAAAGATGCTACCGATAACACTTTTTTATTTTTTTATTAGTTTTTGGGATACAATTACATATTATTTAAGACCCTAGCCTTAACAATTGATGTTGTTGCATTCAAAACACTAAATAAACTAGAAACTTGAAAATTGGTGCTACCATGGCATCACTATTTTTTACGATGATGAAATTACAACCTTTTTGAACCTGTGGCTCTAACAACTAACGACGTTGCAATGAAAATGCCAAAATCGACCCCAAAACAAAGAAGAATGCTATAATAAAAACACATTTCTTCCATGGAGTTAAATTGCAGACATTTTGACACTACATATTAATAAATATATTAAAATTAAAACAAAATAAAAAAACATTTTAAAAACACAAAAAAAACAAATTTGACTTTAAAATATAAAAAAATTCAAAAAATAAAGCTCCTCCATTAACTCACGCTACCCCACCCCCTTAATTGACCTCCTCCCTTAACCCAAACTCCCCAACCCCCTTTTACACAAAAGGGGTGAAATGTGAGTGGAGCTCCTCCCTTAACACACCCCCTTATATGGAATATATATAATTTTTTTAATCTTTTAATTTAATTTTTTTCTTTTTAAACTTTAATGTTTTAAAATCCATTGGGCTTGATTAAATCTCATCCATTCACACAAGCAACCCTTAGATTTAAAACGAGTCAGCCTTATTAATTGTTCAGAATATGTATTCATTTTAAACTAGAATGTTTAGGTATGTCAAAAATGTGCACATTCTGGTCGGGGTATTTTAGGAACACTATGCAGGTTTCTGCTGCACTTTGCAATGATAGTTGGATTTCATTACATGAAAACATAATTCGTATATTCGCTCACTTGGAAGGAAATTACTCAAAAAAAATTTCACATAGAATATATGGAAGGGCTCTTGCTTGGCATTCCTGTCCATGGCATGCAACTCAAGACTTGAACTCGAGCACCACAAGAAGATAATGCCACACACCAACCCATTGAACTCATTTAATACTGACTGCAAAACATAATACGCCTACTACTCCTACTACACAAGGAAAAAAAATATACAAACCTCTATCAAAACAAGACACTAGTAGGGTTCAATAAATCTCGACGGGGACAATCTTTTCAGGGTGTATGACACTCGGTGTGGATCCATCACATATACAAGTACTTTCTTCTAGTTATTGGCATCAATATTTTATTTCACTATGCGTCTTAATTGAGGTACTCCATTTAGTTCATGTGGACGATTATTAAAATGGGATTCATTTTGGGGTTGCAATGCTAATAGATGGGCATGTTCATTGTTACCCGGGACTGAATGGTAGCAACAAATACCCACAACAATTGACAATGTATTTTCAACTAGTGCTAATTTGGTGGTCTATGTAGTCATGGCTATCGTCTATAATGGCCTTGTTACCATGTATGTAGATTGTGTAAAGATGGAATAATTGCTAATAGTTTGTACAAAAAAATGGTTGAGAAAAATATGGTCATATGGGAAACAACATATATGAAATGAATGATATTGAGGTGGTGAGCCCCTAATTTTTTTTAGGAAATTCTATCGAAAGTATAAAACCTAACCAATACACATTAATTGTATCAATGTGCATGTATGTAAACGATTTTAATACAACAACTTGGTCCAAGGAAACATATGAAAAATGGTCTTGCTGAAACTACGTCATATGGTTTAATATTTGGTCAGTATTGTGAGGAGCCAATAAATCATTATAAAGTATATATCTGGGACATACATAAATGACAGAAGAAAGAGATTTTGGGAGGAAAAATTGAAAGGGTAGAATCCTCTGTGATTTAAATAAACTATTGTCTATGGTAGAGCATACTATTTGGAATCTTCACATCCCAATGTGGTTGATGTGAAGTGGAAAAAAGTGGACAAATGACCCTCTAAATGATAGAGGAAAATACATGATCTCCACCTTTCATACACATGAAAATTCAAAATAGTTGCCAACCTAGGCCTAACTTAATTTGATGGAAGAAAGAAGGTAAAGGGGAAGTTCACTGTTAAGGAGTTTTTAGTTTATTTTATGGAGTTGATAGATATTCAGAAACTCATATTTTGGGGAGATTTTGGAATCTGGATGTGAGGGAAAAATCATCTTTCTTGGCATGTATACATTTATGTAAAAATAAACATAAAAATATTTCAGAAGAATCTCTTACAAAAAGAGAATAATTGGCCCCTTAAAATACAATGGATATCTCAAGGAATCATAGGATGGGAACCACACCATCATTAATATTCCCAAAAGGAGGAATTTCAAATTTTAAGGAGGGATGGTGCCAACATAATATGTTTGATGTATTATCTACAACATACATCATGCAAAAAAAGGGAACCTCTCTTTTCAGGTCAAACAAAAGCTATTGACTATGGTATAGAAACGTTGCATTAACAATTCCATCATAAGGAAAAATCATTGTCATCTGGATTAAGGAGAAGGTACTTGAATCATGCAATACAAATCCATAACAAATCATTACGGGTCTTCACATTTCACCAGTTCTTTGTTTACAAAGTGGCAGCAAGCAAAGCAGAAAACTTCGCACACAAGTTGGGAGTCGAGTTTGAGGTATCTACACTATAGGGTGTAAGGACTAGGGTTTAAGTTAAGAAACCAACATGATTTTTTTCAATATTTTTATTAAAATTGCCTTAAAATTCCCCTTTAGAATGGAAACAATTTAAGAGATGGAAAATTTTGAACCTGGAGGTTCAAATTCAACGAATCTTGTGACTTAGTAGCTAGTTGGGGATTGTATTGTGAGAACCACCAAAAAATTGTAACCGTGCAAAAAATACTATGCCAGTGTACGATTGGGTCATTCCCAAATTCAACGACATATATGATAATATGAAGTTACAAGATAAATGAAGGTGTGGAGAAAAATTTGAGAGCTCCACAACTAAAGATGATAGTGTATGATGCATTCTCATAATTTATTGGTAAAACGAGAAAAAATGGAAAATGAAAAAATCAAGGAAAACTTCATGACTGGTATTTTTGTTGCTGACTATGTGCTCCTAACTAGAGCTACTTAAAATGAGGGCACCTCTTCCTTCGATAATCACAGAGAATGGGCATAATGAGGGACTCCTTCCACAAGCATGCACAATAAACATTTCCTTCCACACTCTTGACCATGCGCAAATCTAAAAGTTCTTTCATTATCATGTGAGAGAGTGCCTTTACTCTCTTTACCTGTCATGACAATTTACAAATTACCTCTTTAGCTATCACTAGGGCATGTGACTTTGCTCTTTTTATCTTTAGTGCTCAATTTTTTTTTGGTAATTGTTTTATGAATACCTTTGAATGGTTTGGAACGCATATATGGATTTATAATTCTTATTGCTATTATGAAGTAGTCATTATATAGAAGTTATTTATGCTCTTGTAGTGCATTTTGGGTATGATTAGTTGATGTAATATTAAATTGTTTAAGATTTCCATAAACAAGAATTATAGCTTTGTAGAAGAGGATTCTATCACTATTTGTATTATGTTAAGGGAGTTAATCTCCTTAGCATTTAAGCAATCTAACCAGAAATAGTTGGTTAGTTGTTCATATGTTAATATTGGATAGAGGTTTCCAATCAAGGGCTGATAATGTAACCTTTGTGCGCCAAGTGTTCACATTAGTGTGTTAAGAATTATATATGTACATTGGTCGTGGAATCCTTTAGAAGTCTCAAGTTAACCTCATGAAAAATCATATAAAAACCAATTGATATATGCATCATATATACGAGAATGAATAGGCTTGTATATTAATCTCTCTTAATTAGAATATTAAATATGATTACAATTAATTAACTTTAATGTTATATGTAGTATTTCATCTTTGAGTAAATTATGATTATTCAGTATAATCCATTTAAAACACTATGACTTAGAAGGTTCTAGGATCATTGTGAGAGAGACTCATGAGGAATGAATGATTCTTAGGTGGATTTACGATTATGGATATTTATAAAAAAATTGTGTTAACTCATGAGGAATGAGTGGGTCTTAGGTGTCTTTTCAATTATGGATATCTATAGAACTATTTTTCTAAATGTCTTGTGAAAAAAAATGTTGTGGTGAAATTCTTTTGAGATTGTGAATACAGGGCCTTAGATTTAGAATTTTTATTTTTAAAGTATCCCTTCTCGAGTTAGATTTAGAATTAAGGAGGGAATTGTTGGGAACATAATCCTTGGTGTTTGGATTATCTCCCAAGAAGAATACCATAGGTCTTAGATGAATGAGAAAAGTCATTCGAGAGTCTGAAATTCCACTTGGAAAGTTGAAACCAAGGGACATTCTCATTGTATATATTCATATCTAATTAATGAGAATATGTGTGCTTAATGCTTATCTTCTTTCTTGTTGTGTGTAATGACCTATTGAACATTTGGGGAACCTTATGATATTGTATCTTAAAATGTGTTCATATAAGCACACTTGTTACATTCATTACATTCTTAGAAAATCATAAAATTAATTTTCATGCATTTTGGAAACTACCCATATCGCCAAATTTGTCAAATTATGGCCTTGTGCATTTTTCTATTCAACTTTTACAAACCTATGAATCACCCCTTCAAAATATGATTGTGCACTTTCTTTCCTGTATGGATAATATTTCCAATGACTATAACTATTTCTATTTCTGATTTTTGGTAAAAAGTTACAGCCTTCCAAAATTGTCAATTTTGACCAATTTTGTACTTTTCCTATAGGTTCATCTAGCTTCAGAGAGAAAATTCATTCACCTATAGAAAAGAATATGGGGAGAAAAATAACATACATACATACATACATATATTCTATCGGGCATTGATAATAGCAATGAAAAGTATTACACAAAAACTTCCATATCTGTGATCTGATGTTCTATCGAGTTACTACTTTTAACTTTTGCATCTTCTCTAGAGTTAGTTTATTTTCCAAAAAGTATTATCTTCCAAAATGAGCATTTTTTGATAAACTTCCTCTAGCCAAAGTTCTTCATTTTAATGAGTAGGTAAAATGACGAGTTCGAAAAATTGTTTGGTCTCAACATCTAGGTTCAATTTTACCCCCAAGTTTTTCAAAATCCCCAAAAGTGCCCCGAAATAGTGGATTTTTGTCTTGCTTTGAACTTAGACTTCACACCTTTAACACTTTATAAAACTTGACAAGAACTTTATACTCAAAATGATAACTCTAGCCCTACAAACTCATATTTTTGTGTCAAAAACACCAAAAACTAACCACAAATTAAAAATTGTTACTACATGTAGAAACCTTTTCTTTTTTGGGGATTAAAATTTCAAGTTATTACATTTTTTTAAAGCTCAACTAGTGCCATTGTAATTAAAACCATAAATCGACTGCCGAATCGAAAAAAGATGCTACCGATAACACTTTTTTATTTTTTTATTAGTTTTTGGGATACAATTACATATTATTTAAGACCCTAGCCTTAACAATTGATGTTGTTGCATTTGAAACACTAAATAAACTAGAAACTCGAAAATTGTTGCTACCATGGCATCACTATTTTTTCCAATGATGAAATTACAACCTTTTTTAACCTGTGGCTCTAACAACTAATGACATTGCAATGGAAATGCCAAAATCGACCCCCGAAACAAAGAAGAGTGCTATAGTAAAAGAACATTTCTTCCATGGAGTTAAATTGTAGACATTTTGACACTACATATTAATAAATATATTGAAATTAAAATAAAATAAAAAAACATTTTAAAAATACAAAAAAACAAATTTGATTTTAAAATATAAAAATTTTCAAAAAATAGAGCTCCTCCATTAACACACGCTACCCCACCCCCTTAATTGACCTCCTCCCTTAACCCAACCTCCCCAACCCCCTTTTACACAAAAAGGGGTCAAATGTGAGTGGAGCTCTATATATATATAATTTTTTTAATCTTTTAATTTAATTTTTTTCTTTTTAAACTTCAATGTTTTTAAATCCATTGGGCTAGATTAAATCTCATCCATTCACACAAGCAACCCTTGGATTTAAAACGAGTCAGCTTTATTAATTGTTCAGAATATGTATTCATTTTAAACTAGAATGTTTAGGTATGTCAAAAATGTGTACATTCTGGTCGAGGTATTTTAGAAACACTCTGTAGGTTTCTGCTGCACTTTGCAATGATAGTTGGATTTCATTACATGAAAACATAATTCGTATATTCGCTCACTTGGAAGGAAATTACTCAAAAAATTTTCACATAGAATATATGGAAGGGCTCTTGCTTAGCATCCCTGTCCATGGCATGCAACTCAAGACTTGAACTCGAGCACCACAAGAAGATAATGCCACACACCAATCCATTGAACTTATTTAATACTGACTGCAAAAAATAATACGCCTACTACTCCCACTACACAAACGCCTACTACTCTCACTACAAAAGGAAAAAAAATATGCAAGCCTCTATAAAAACAAGACGCTAGGAGGGTTCAATAAATCTCGACGGGGACAATCTTTTCAGGGTGTATGACACTCGGTGTGGATCCATCACAGCTACAAGTACTTTCTTCTAGTTATTGGCATCAATATTTTATTTCACTATGTGTATTAATTGAGGTACTCCATTTAGTTCATGTGGATGATGATTAAAATGGGATCCATGTTGGGGTTGCAATGCTAATAGATGGGCATGTTCATTGTTACCCAGGACTGAATGGTAGCAACAAATACCCAAAACAATTGACAATGTATCTTCAACTAGTGTTAATTTGGTGGTCTATGTAGTCATGGCTGTCGTTTATAATCGCCTTGTTACCATGTATGTACACTGTGTAAAGATGGAATAATTGCTAATAGTTTGTAAAAAAAATGGTTGAGAAAAATATGGTCATATGGGAAACAACATATTTGAAATGGATGATATTGAGGTGGTGAGGCCCTAATTTTTTTTAGGAAATTCTATTGAAAGTATAAAACCTAACCAATACACATTAATGGTATCAATGTGCATGTATGTAAAAGATTTTAATACAACAACTTGGTCCAAGGAAACATATGAAAAATGGTCTTGCTGAAACTACGTCATATGGTTTAATATTTGGTCAGTATTGTGAGGAGCCAATAAATCATTATAAAGTATATATCTGGGACATACATAAATGACGGAAGAAAGATATTTTGGGAGGAAAAATTGAAAGGGTAGAATCCTCTGTGATTTAAATAAACTATTGTCTATGGTAGAGCATAATATTTGGACTCTTCACATCCCAATGTGGTTGATGTGAAGTGGAAAAAAGTGGAGAAATGACCCTCTAAATGATAGAGGAAAATACATGATCTCCACCTTTCATACACATGAAAATTCAAAATAGTTTCCAACCTAGGCCCAACATAATTTGATGGAAGAAAGAAGGTAAAGGGCAAGTTCACTGTCAAGGAGTATTTAGTTTATTTTATGGAGTTGATAGATATTCAGAAACTGATATTTTGAGGAGATTTTGGAATCTGGATGTGAGGGAAAAATCATCTTTCTTGGCATGTATACATTTTTGTAAAAATAAACATAAAAATATTTCAGAAGAATCTCTTACAAAAAGGGAATAATTGGTCCCTTAAGATACAATGGATATCTCAAGGAATCAGAGGGTGGGAACCACACCATCATTAATATGCCCAAAAGAAGGAATTTAAAATTTTAAGGAGGGATGGTGCCAACATAATATGTTTGATGTATTATCTACAGCATACATCATGCAAAAAAGGGAACCTCTCTTTTTAGGTCAAACAAAAGCTATTGACTATGCTATAGAAACGTTGCATTGACAATTCCATCACAATGAAAAATCAACGTCATCTGGATTAAGGAGAAGGTACTTGAATCATGCAATACAAATCCATAACAAATCATTATGGGCCTTCACATTTCACCAGTTCTCTCTTTACAAAGTGGCAACAAGCAGAGCGAGAAAACTTCACACACAAGTTGGGAGTCGAGTCTAAGGTATCTACACTATAGGGTATAAGGACTAGGGTTTAAGTTAAGAAACCAACATGATTTTTTTCAACATTTTTATTAAAATTGCCTTAAAATTCTCCTTCAGAATGGAAACAATTTAAGGGATGGAAAATTTTGAACTTGGAGGTTCAAATTCAACGAATCTTGTGACTTAGTAGCTGGCTGGGGATTGTATTGCGAGAACCCCCAAAAAATTGTAACCGTGCAAAAAATACTATGCTAGTGTATGATTGGGTCATTCCCAAATTCAACGACATATATGATAATATGAAGTTACAAGAGAAATGGAGGTGTGGAGAAAAATTTGAGATCTCCACAACTTAATATTATAGTGTATGACGCATTCTCATAATTTATTGGTAAAATGAGAAAAAATGGAAAATGAAAAAATCAAGGAAAACTTTATAACTGGTCTTTTTGTTGCTGACTATGTGCTCCTAACTAGAGCCACTTAAAATGAGGGCACCTCTTCCTTCAATAATCACAGAGAATGGGCATAATGAGGGACTCCTTCCACAAGCATGCACACTAAACATTTCCTTCCACACTCTTCATTATGCGCAAAGCTAAAAGTTATTTCATTATCACGTGAGAGAGTGCCTTTACTCTCTTTACCTGTCATGACAATTTACAAATTACCTCTTTAGATATCACTAGGGCATGTGACTTTGATATTTTTATCTTTAGTGCTCAATTTTTTTTTGGGAATTGTTTTATGAATACCTTTGAATGGTTTGGAATGCATATATGGCTTTATAATTCTTATTGCTATTATGAAGTAGTCATTATATAGAAGTTATTTATTCTATTGTAGTGCATTTTGGGTATGATTAGTTGATGTAAGATTAGATTGTTTAAGATGTCCATAAACAAGAATTACATCTATGTAGAAGAGGATTCTATCACTATTTGTATTATGTTAAGGGAATTAATATTCTTAGCATTTAAGCAATCTAACCAGAAATAGTTGGTTAGTTGTTCATATGTTAATATTGGATAGAGGTTTCCAATCAAGGGTTGATAATGTAACCTTTGTGTGCCAAGTGTTCACATTAGTGTGTTAAGAATTATATATGTACATTGGTCGTGGAATCCTTTAGAAGTCTCAAGTTAACCTCGTGAAAAATCATATAAAAACCAATTGATATATGCATCATATATACAAGAATGAATAGGCTTGTATATTAATCTCTCTTAATTAGAATATTAAATATGATTACAATTAATTAACTTTAGTGTTATATGCAGTATTTCATCTTTGAGTAAATTATGATTATTCAGTATAATCCATTTAAAACACTATGACTTAGAAGGTTCTAGGATCATTGTGAGAGAGACTCATGAGGAATGAATGATCCTTAGGTGGATTTACTATTATGGATATCTATAAAAAAAATTTGTTGACTCATGAGGAATGAGTTGGTCTTAGGTGGATTTTCGATTATGGATATCTATAGAACTATTTTGCTAAATGTCTTGTGAAATAAGAATGTTGTAGTAAAATTCTTTTGAGATTGTGAATATGGGGCCTTAGATTTAGAATTTTTATTTTTAAAGTATCCCTTCTCGAGTTAGATTTGGATATATTTGTTATTGGATTTAGCTAACATAATATTAGGGTAATTACATTGTGTAAATTAGGGTTGTGGAATTGGTTTTGTGTTTTAAGGTCTAGTGGGACCTTAGATATGGTATTGGAACCCTAAAGATGAAAGATATGACTAATAGTCTATCACCCTAGGCACCTTGAAGATACACCTTGCAAAGAAATTGATTGGATTTATGGCTAAAATATGAGGTGCATGGGGTAGATCTTGGCTGTGAAAATGACTGTGAATGTTGAATTTAAGAGGGATGTATGAGTACTTCACAAGACATAAATACTTAAAATAAGAACATCCAAATCTCCTTAATCATAACCCAATTGTTTCAAGCGAGGGATAACATCATTAAACACACTAAAAAATAACGTACATTTATACTTAGATGGTGCCTTTCATCTTGATTAGTGCATGGATTAATCAATGCAACATGATATTGATTAGTGCATGGACTAATCCAACGTCCAGTCTCCATTTGGTGGGTGATGTTTTATGTTGGTAAAGTTGGGTGGTGTTCAAGTTCTACATGTCTCATCTCAGTCATGGGTATTGTCGTAACATACCTAACAACCTCCTTTCACCATTGTGACCACGTGTACTCAAATTCATATCTAGAATTTGAACATGGAAGTCCAAATTCATTTTTATCCATAAATTTAAATGACATAGAGGAATACTATATATTGACCCAAAACATCATACACATTCACAATATCTTTGCTTACAATTCAAATAGGAAACACGCATACAATACCATGCAATTTCATTTACATGTACACACATGAACAATAATTTAACAGTAAGGAAATTGATAATTAAACATATCATTATTAGAAAATTAGAAGGACAATCCTCCTAGCCATAGGAACTATCAAGCCAAGTCTTAATTTGACATCCCACCCTCGAGCTGAGGCTATCAATCCATAAGGGCCAAGTATTTTTCCACATCTTCTAAACTTTCTTCATCCATTTTGCTATTATCTTGTGACCCTGTTGCATTTTTCCCAATCTTCCTCATTTGTTGATCCCATATTTGCATAGGCTCAAAGGGGCGTATAACACCTTAGAAGATAAAGCAACCTTCATGACTTAGACTGCTCATGGAAGATGCCACCTCGATAGAACCAAACCAAACTAATTTAATCTAAGATAGACCCACCTTTGTTAGAAGAGTAACCATTGCATCATACATAAACCGACTTGTTCCATCTTTTATTTGAAGCAAACGTATTAAATTTTGTTACACATTCTCCTAGTCTGACTTCTACTTGTCATGATCTAGTTCATTTGTCATTTAATTGAAGTTAATATGTAAATAATATATTAATAATAAAAACAAGTGCTCCATATTTTAATTAGTGCTTCCATCAACTAAAATTGAGTAAAATGGGCTATGCAAAAGCTCATACCTCCTTAATATCTACCTTTGACAATAAACCTCTTTATTGGATTTGATGAAATGTCATCTATTTTTCAATCGTTATTTTTCTATATGCAGACTCGTATAAATCATCTATTAAAGGAATGTGTGGAGTGCACTTAATATACCTATTCAACATATCAATGGTGTTGGAATAGGTAAGGAAATCTTCCGAGTTATGCCATTTTACTCTCACAGATTTCTCATGTTGTGGATTCATATCACAAAATCATGGGCGAGGCACAAGGTTAGCAAGATTATAGCATTGGACATGTTCATATTGGGGGATTCAATACTCTAAAAATTGAAGCATTAATTTTCCTAGTATATAATGGTCAAGGGGAAATCATTTTTAGTATACTAAAAATGAGTCTCTGGGAGACTCCTTCAGTGGGATCCCAGAGACTTTTGAAGGGCCATATAGGGAATATCTACTAGTAAATAGCATTACAACTCAGTATTGGTGCGTTGCAACCAACATGGACCAATAAAAAACACTGCATCAGCTATCCAAACATATATGCTCTAGGAATCCATAATATTCATCTCTCTACCTACCTTCGTAGTTCTCTGATCAGGGAGAAGACATATAATAAGGGTTTGAAACTTATTATTTTATTTTATAATCAATTGCTATGATTTAACGTGGTATGAATCTGAAATAACTTAACATGCCATTCAACAATGGATGTGTTCCTCTATAGTTATTTCCAATAAAAGGGTCCACCGATAATTTCCTTCACATCCATATTATTAATCTATATATCATCTCTTAGATCTCTTATTGGTGAGAAAATGGAGTACTTAGTGAGACACTTATTTTATTTTCTATTTAAGTATTTAATTTTATGTAGAAATAATCAATGAGAACAATTATGGAACATGTCTCTTGTTCTTTAGTTAAATTTGATAAAAGGGTTGGCCGACAGTCCCTTCACATCCATAAAATCCATTTCTCCATCACCTTTAGCATTGGTGTGGCGCACACATTACATGCAGTTCACGAGTTCTTTTGCAGTTGAAACTGATAAAAGGGTCAGCCAGTACTTTCCTTTCCATATATAAAATGCATCTCTCCTACATCATTTTAGATCTCTTATTTGGGAGAAAACGAAGAATGTGCTTGAGACTATTATTTTATTTTCTATCAAATTTATATAATTTATGTTCAATAAATTGGAGAGAACATTACATGCAATTATAGATCGCATGTCTTCTTTAATTGTTCAATGCGATAGAATGATCGGCTGACACTTCCTTAAAATCCATAATATTCTTCTCTCTATCATCTTCGTGGAAAACATCCCAAGATAAAAATGGAGGTCGTTCCTAGAATTAGATGATTTGAGCATCGAGCAACTACCTCAGTGGGATCCGAGATACTTTCGATGGGCCATAGAGGGGATAACTATCAGTAAATAGCATTGCAAATCAATATTGGCGTGATGTGACGAACACAAGCCCATCTGCAACATTGCCATGTTTTTCTAACTACCATATATAAACTACCATGATGATAGTTTCTCCTTTATTTAGTATATGGTTTACCCAACCATACATACACTACATATTCCGATGCATATAATGAAAAGATACACACGAGAATTTTTTAGCAACTGTTTTCAATACTATGTTGTTGCTGTCGCTTCCATTCTTCCAAAAGGATATTGCTTTCAAATGGGCTATCAAAAAATGATTATGGTTACATACTCCAAGAATTATATACCGTGATAGAGTTATTATATTTAAATTCTTCTTGTACAATATATTTTCACATTTTTTTAACTTTTATTTTGACTGAGGTTTTTTTGTCAATGTAGAATCTAGATATAGATACAGTTAAAGATGTCATCTGAAATTATTTTGTCCTATGAACACCATATCGACATTCTTCTCAATGGAATAAAAGTTGTTGAAGGTATACAATTTCCAAATAGAAACAATTGCACAACAATGAAGTCAAACAAGTATGTGTCGTTGTAATGTAACTAGAGTTTTAAATGGAGATATTCCATTGCTACATGCATTAGTTGGTGTAAAAAACTCGTCATAAGCAAAGGTTTCGTATATCGAATGGAATGCATCAAATAATATCAACCATGTCAACCATTATCTACAAGATGAAGGGTTGACTGGGATACTTTCTCTCGATTCCTATACTGTTGAGGATAATTCTATTTCTCATAAGTCTAAGTTGTCTTTTCTTTTGACAAAAGTTAAATTGTTGCATAGATGTTCAAACCATCGAAATTTCATTGTCATAGGGTTAGTGACAAATGTACATGAGAATGACAAGTTAAAGGAGAACATTTGGCATGTTTTTCATTTGGTGTGCTAGTGAACAAGTTGTTGTTTCTTTGCAAGCTCTGTTTGTCAGATCTACACACTAGAATCCTTCTATCTTGGCTAATAAAAAGGATAGTCCATTTCAATACAGTTTTATTTCTAGATGTTGACATGGATAAAAAAATATGAATTTTCAAATACAAGGAGAAACCAAAATCACAATATTAAGTTCGTGGGAGTAAATGTGAAATTAGTTCATTGTTGTTCTTCACAACCTTTCTATGTGGAGATGTTTTCAAATGTTTCGAAAGGCGACGTGGTGTAATTTGTACCACTAGAAGGTAATGAATTTGGATTTTTAATTCAGGAGGTCTTCATACAATGTGAGAAATGTTTCTTATCAGAAGGATCTATTAGAAGATGGACCACAAACTACATGCTTGACCTTAATGGTGCTTTGTTAGATGTGATATTATAACAAACTACAAATAAAACTATTGTCAACATTTGGAAATCAATCGAAACTTGTCCTCTTCAAATGGTATATCCACCTTTGGATGACGAGGAATTTGTCACTAAAAAAATTGTTACAACAAGGCCATACAATTCTATGAAATGCCAAATACGAAAACAATCATTTAAAAGGAAGTTGACCAACAACTTTGATGAAACATTTGATGAGTGTGGGTTCTCTGCCAAAATGAGCAATGCATGTTGTTGTAAAAAGCAATGTATTTCAAAAATTCCTTTCCAATCAATGGTTGAAAGCTATAGAAATTTGTATCTTAGGAATTAAAATTCAAAAAGAGAATTTGTATTATATTCTTTGGCATCGAACGCTCCTATTGCCATACATGGAGAAAAAAGGAAGAGAAGTCTCTTTACAATGACATTTGGCACTCTAGATGTCTGTCAAATTGCATGGTATAAATGTTATGGAATAAAACGAGCACATTCTATAGTTATAGAAAATAATTTATAAATGGTAATTTGATGATTGTGATGCCAACAATGGATTACAAAAGTCTAGATAGAATACAGTTGCAATATGTGCATGTGTAAATCATATTATGGAACAAAATTTAGACAAGTCTCCACATTTAACTTGGTATATATCTCAAGATGGGACAAGGGATCCTTTACGCTTATTGCCATCTAATATGTCCCAAGGATTATCCCTTAAGATGGCTAATGAAGAAATCCAACAGATTGGTCTTCCTTCACTGTCCAATTCCAGTTTTAGAAAATTAATGAACAAATATTTTCCTAATGTTGAACAAAAAGAACAACTTATTTCCATGGTGCAATGAATGTATTTCACTCATCAACAAACTCAAGGCCACCATTGATCCAACGGAAGTGGAGCAGTTGCAAGAAATTCAACCAACCCATAATCAGTAAATCATAAGTTGTCGGCAGGTGTACTATGTGAAGAGGTTATGTTAAAAAGAGAATTCGAACACATACATCAATATTGTGCATGAAAATATGGATATTTCTAAGAGTTCTATACCAAGGTTGAGTAAGACGACAAAGGATCTTAGTAGATTTATTAATCTTCCCATTTCTTTGATTGGTATGCTTACCTATGGACACCATAGTGGGGGATATGGCCACTTCAGTCTTTCCATTCTGGAGGGTGGTTAAAATTTCACAACGAGTTCATTGTTGAAGTGTCTAGGAGATATTGAAAGATCAACTTTGAATCGATATGGGGATTTGTGTCACAAATTTGGAACATCAAAAAACCCTTTGCATGATGCCTTATTACAGACTAATTCCTATGATTTTTTTTTTATCCATAGGAAAGATGAGATGCACACATGTGATCAAATTATTGGTAATACAAACCTCCACATTTCAAATAAAAAATTGCCATCGATATTCTTGCCGCAAATGGATAATTTTGCTGGTGATAGAAAAAATCACAATGTGTTCGCATTTTTATCTCTTTTAAAAACAAGGAGGGTGTTTGAAATTGTTGAAGTTATTTTCCTTCCTATGGGACACACACATGAAGAAATCAATGGAACATACTAGAGGTTATCATCTAAACTAAGGAGAAAATACATATTTTCTCTACCAGAGATGATGGACAATTATAAGACTTGTGATGAGCACAGATTGTATGTTCCTTATTTAGTTGATGACTATTTTGACTTCAAGATTTTTGTGGAACCACACTTATGTATGGTAGCTCCAATATTGTTGATATGAAAGCATGTCAGTTCTTCAAGTTTCATCTCATTGATGGTAGGGTTATTATGCAATATAAAGCATCCATACGAGATGAAACATGGTCACCTCCTATTGGTATTTGGAATTCTTGTGATGATGGAAATGCAAACTTGCTAATGGGGAAACCTAAATTGTTAAATCTACAAGAAATGAGACCTATTGATATGGATGAAATAAAATAAGGGTTGGAAGCATATATTTCATTCTGGAAGAAAGGGGTTGATAAGGGAGGAGAACAATATTGGCATCCAAAAATAGATTATTGGGAAAATATATATAATGTTTTGGACATGCCATTTCTGAGCGTTGATAACTAAACAACTAATTTTTTGCTATCCACACTAAAAGAAATAAAATACAAAGGTCCTACAATGTCATCATATGAATTTATGGAAGCATACTTGATGGAGGATGTCCTCACTATTGATGATTGTTATGTTGGACCTATATCTAACAATCTGGGAGATGCATTCTATCCAAAGGATGATGCTGTACAAGGGAAAATGCTCATAGTTCAATCACCATATCAAGACTGTGCAATATGGTTGGGTAGGGTAGTTGGAAGTGTTTAACTAGATCCATATGCTAGTATTGAGTCTTACAAAGTCAAGGTTCAATGGTGGAATCCAACTAGAAGATCGATGAAATTCAAAGAGTTGTATAATAAGTGCTTAGATAAAACACAACAATGAGTTGTTGGCTCAGAGGAAAATATGTCCATTGATGTTAATAGCATCATATGGGCATGGTCACCAAGGGTAGGATGGATGTTAGAGAAGATAAAAAATCAGTAACAAAGGACTTGTAGTAGTTAAGGCACAACAAGATACAAATAAGGCATGATTTTCATAGTAAGAACGATGCAAGGGTGTTTTTTTACCATAATTGTTTTTTCCTTAGCTTTAGGGAAAGCAATGCCCTTGCATAACGACTCTCTAAAAATGTTATAATCACTGCAGAAGGTAATATTTTATTTGAAAACTATGAAGGAAACATTCTTGTTGTTGAAGGTAACTTGAAGGCTTATTAGGCAGTACTATACTCTTTTTCTCTTACTAGTTCTAGTTTTGGTATTTTTTTTTGTTTGAGACAGTATGGACATGCCTTTTTATTTTTGTAAAGACATTCTCTATGGTATGGGTTGGTTTAGTCAGTTCTACAATTGTATTAAGGTTGGCCTTACTTGAGCTTCCCAGCTCTATATTTGGGTCTATGTTCATTTTTAGTCCTTCTCTATATATAGATGCTTCAGAGTACACCTTTTTAATGGACAGATCTGTTTTTTGCATCTCTTTATGTATCTATTTTGACTAAGATGTGTATGACGAGATGGTCTCGATATGGGAAGTATTTTAGAATTTTTTGCTTATAACGTTGATTCTCCTTAATATCAAGTTATTTCTTCTTTCTTATGAAAAAAAAGATGTTGATGAATGAGGCTTTCATTGATTGAAGATGTCTTAAATATTCAATGAAAGGTATTGAAAGCTATTTGAATACAATGTTTGTTGTCGTGTGCATTTATACATGACAACAGGGTTTGAGCCTCACAACTTAGCCCTTAATATACACATACAACATCTATGTAAATAGCACTTAGTGGTCTATACAAAGCACAATCAATATAATTGCAATTGCATGCAAATCGTGCCCCACGGGCCGGATTACATTCACATGTTTGATCACAGTAAAAATATGATGTATAACTAAGAATACAATCAATATAATTACTATTCCATGCAAACCGTTCCCTAAGGGTCGAATCCCATTCACACATTTGATCACAGTAACAACATTATATATAACTAAAAATATCTGAAGAGAGGTTTGATCCACATAGCTTCGCCCAATTTTTTATTCGGAAGATAAATCCATTGCATATGCATTGTACAAACCTGTGGACAATTTTAAACAAAAATATAAACAAGTATATATACAAAATTCCTTGAGTTCAAATGAAATTATGTATACACATCATAATTTAAGGACAAAAAATGCTTTAAACCTAGAAAACATTTGAACATAGGCATACAAGAATGAATCCATTCACATCCATTGGAATGATCAAAATTTGTATAAAGTGGTTGTAGCCGAAATAAAAAAGGTAGATACATTAAAAAATCATCCCATAAGAAGAGAGTACTCAACTCATAAAAAGGTATATACATTAAAAAATCATCCCATAACAAAGGAACATACAATGAAAAATAATCGAGAATAAGTCTATCAATGTCACTAGTCTACAAAATTGTTGTGCAATATTAAAATTTGAATGACAAGTCAAATATATAGCACTGTAGTGAAGAAATTGATGACGGTGAAGCTCAAGTTAATCTCGAGGACTCTAAAGTCAGGCATAGCTTAGTATCTGGCGAAGGTTATTATTCAAAGATTTCACTTAAGGCATCATCCAAAGTTGTTTCAAAATAACCACAATTTGCTCCATTTGTTTCTCTAACCCTTCAATTTCGTTCTTCACGGATGCAATTTTCTCTTCATTCCTCAGATTAACGTTCACCTAAGCATACCCTTATTTGATGTGAGCCTCTATCATTTGAGAGGACCAATTCTCTAATTTGTTTCTCAAGTTCCTGAATTCTAATTGTTGTTTCTGGACTTCTACAAAATGATTGGCTACAGAGGAATTAACTCGCTGCAGGGGTATCAACATTGTGAAAGAACTATGAAGACAATATTCTTACGGTTTGTTTGGACACTAACAAAATGAAAATCAAAACAAATGTATCATAATTAATCGTAGGAAGTTGACATATTTCAAATGCAATGCCAATTCCAGTAAAATGTATGGTTATTCATCGCTCATAGATTAGTATGGTTGTCTTCATAAATTATATGCGATTACATCCCTCCATAAAGGTTGAAAATATGCAAAAATGAAATCGCATTAATTTTGGGCATGAGTGAATTGACGAGTTTGCACAAAATAATGGATGGGTTCCTTTATGTCTGCATTGATGTAAGGTTTGCACACTTACATAGGACATCTAACTTTTCTGAAGGATTTTACATACCATGCATATGTCATAGAATAAATTTCAACTCAATTTATTATACACTATATGGCGCATAAGTTCATCTATAATTTTTTCTTTCCAATTCCTGAAATCGTAGCCTGAATTCATTGCCATTTTCTACTAGTTCCTGTACATTTGCAATGTTATTTTTACCCTTTTCTGTCCTTTCCCATGACCACTAACGTTACTTGCACAAATGGCCATGACCTGGTATCACTATGTCCTAGATTAAATCTTAGTCGTTGACGATGGACTACCTTTATCATATCCCAATGCACTTTCCTTTTCCGCTAATGGTTTACGATTACATGATGGTATTTGTGCGATTGAATCTCCACCGTTGTAGACATGATCAAATTTATCACTTATCGTGCATCTTTCTTGCATATGATATACTTCCCCTGGTTTGCATCTATGGCATTGGTTTCTAAATCAGAATCGAAATTGGGATATGATTTTGAAGCTTTGATCTCGACCACTAATGACTGCTTTGAGTGACGTTCATCAGTGTTGTGCCAAGGGATTTTGTGGAACTCACACCACTTCTCGGTGTCCTTATTTGTCTTTCCATTACATTTATTTGCTTGTAGTTGGGACTATTTCTCCTTTCCCCATCCCATGTTCTGTGATATAGAGTTTCCCTTTCCTTACTTATGCACAAGTCCAAAGTCTCGCTTGTTCTCTTGCTGAAATTTCTACTAAATTTTGATAACACAACGATAGGAATATCCGAGTGAAGAGATGTCCAAGAAGTCCATCTATTTTCATATGTACCTATGTAGTCCACTAGAATATTTTAGTACCATGTGCCACTCAGAGTCCTTAATACCCATATTTATGCGTAAGGTATGAAATTTGTTGGTGTACTCTGACACCGTTTAGTATCTCTCTTGACACAAGATGGTCCATTTTGTGTACTTGTCATAATAGTTTCCCATAGGGTTATACTATTCCTTAGTGGAATCTATAAAAGAGGACCAAGTGGGATTGGCCTTAAACATTCCAGACTCATCTGATGATTTTTTCTAAAAATAAGTTTCCCACTAATTTTTGACATGGGGGGAATCCTAGAGGAAAGCAAAGGTGACATTTTTCCCTATCAGAGAAATTGTGGACAGAGAACCAACCTTCTAGAAAATTCAAACATTTATCTAGGGCATAAACATCGATTAGGAATTCAAAAAAGGGATATAAAAGTTAACTTGTACCTTTAGGGGAGTTGCATCTCTGAAACAATTGCTTATTGAAGGTGCATTTGTTGCTTCTGAAATTCGCTAAAGGATCTAAGAGAAATTTCTGATCATCTCATTCCTCTGTCGCATGAGGGCTTCCTTGAGAAACAAATTTATAGGATATCTTGCTCTGTTGTCTCTCTTTTCTTCCACCATGGGAAGCCGTTTAGGGCAGCAAGAGTGATGTCACCTAAGTGAAACTAGTTCTAGACCCAACTCTTTGTATTCTGACCTCGTCGGGGACATGCACTGAGAAACAATCAAAGACAAGATTACTCTGATACCACTGATGCAGATTTATGTGGGAATGAAATGAAAGAGCATAAATAGAACCATATACACATACATATTGTAAGGAAAACAAAGATACAATAAAAAACTTCTATTAAATAACAGAAATAGATAAGAATTTAAAATAAAATAGCTAGAATGGTGGTAGCAATCTCTGAGTTCAGAGATGTGGCTGCTACTCTCATATGTGCCAAGATGAATACAAAAGGAGGTTGAAAGGCGTATTTATCATAAAGATGAGGTAAATAACCCTAAACTTCCAAAACATATCCCTAGAAGATGAACCACCATAAAGTTTGTGGCCCCAAGGTGGTTTGTTGAACAATCAACTTCCCGGAGTAATAAATTTTGCATAAAATATCCGTTTGGGGCATTTGATAACCTATTGGAAAGGTCTATACTATATTTAAATCAAATGTATTTCACTGGAGATCATTTTCCCCCTCGAATATCCAAAAAATGTCATTTAGGGCCTCAAAATGGCCCCATAAGTTACTAGGTAACTGAAAAAATGGACAATTATTTTGAGCCAGTGGAATAGGTGGGTGGCCACCCATATACATATGGGTCAATTTGATAACCTATAATCATGTTAAACTGTGTGAATGACTCAAATTTAAGGATCCAATATGCTCAATGCAATCTAGGTCGTTCATGACATCAACTAGAATTATGTCTTTCCAATGTGGATTCCACCCATGCAAATGTTCCATGTTATCGCTTCCACCCATACATCAAATCCACTTGGTTATTTCATATCATAACCCCGATCCACGTGGCTCCTTCACATCACATTTTGTTCACATGACATAGGTGGGGCCCATCCTAAATTTCCCCAAATTTTTTACTTTTCATAATTATATAAAATTTTAATTTAATAACAAGGGGCTTAGTATCAAATTGCACATAGGATTTTTCCCCTATTATGGAAATTTATTTGTCAATAAATTTTTTCCATTGATAACTCTACAAATAAAAAAAAATTCTTTAAATTTCTTGAACCAATCTACCATTCCTACTGGTATACCACATATTTAACTCATGGCTCCATTAGAATATCATTTAACAATTAAAACCACATAATTTCATAGAATAATTTTGTCAAACAATTCATGTGCAAACTTTGATTTCTTCCTATAAATGTGGATTCAATACCATACAACCCTGATGTTGTAACCAAAATCTCTAATACCACTATGCCACGTCCTCATCCATCATTATGACCATACGAGGGGGAGTTAAGAAATTCAAGTTTCTAAATTTCGCCCCATGGGCCATAATATGAATTCAAAACTATGAAATACATATGCAAGTGCAGAAATATAAAAAACAATGGAAATAAAACTATATATAAACATACATCATGCATAAACAAGTATATTCATCATAGGAAGAAAATAAAATAATTTTCCATTCATAGATATAGATAATATTTATCTTTTACCAATGAATATCCAAGCAATTGGATATGCAAGAGAGATTTTCCATCCAAGTGTAGGTATCAGTTGTAGATACCACCCCCAAGTGAGGTTATGAGAGCACCAAGGAGAAGGAAACTCCTAGTTACTTCTCTCTATATCAAGCAAGAACACAATTTCTCTCATGCTTAACTAAACTATTCACCACTGAGCATTTACAGGGATCTCACTCATCCATCCCAACCATAGCACTCTCTTCTACATACCCACAAAATGCAATGTATGAATTTCCCTTCATTACTATACAATTATCTCATGAAATCCAATGCTTATAGTCTTTACCAATGTGTTTGAAAATAATCCAACCTATTGTATGTTGTTGGAGAACCTCCTGCAAAATTAATTCACGTCTTCTCAAGCATTCAGGAGTAGATTTTTTTTGTTGGTAAGGTTCATATATTTCTCACCCTATATGCTCACCTACAACCATCATCTTTCCTCTAATGTCTACAATTTTCCTACACAATTCAAATTTCTGGTTAATTTCACAATATCCTATGGAAATGGCAATGGCAATGGAGATAATGGAATGAAAACAAAATCTATGTAGTACAAAAGTATACATTATAAAGTGGGTGATAGAGTCCAAATGAGATGAAAGGATGGTGAAATGAAAACTAACATAACTTCTGACCATAGGAGAAAGGACTCTATCATATAAGTATATCCATCTCATGCTTTCATAACTACATTAGAAGGATTTCTCCACCAACCTCACACATGCATTTAATGGTTAGATTTAATAGTCAAAATGAAGTAAATGGGATCATTTAAGGCACATGGAAACATAATGATAAGTTCCAAGGGTGAAACTTGGTAATATAGGATTTAATATCCCAAAGGTCCCCTTTCCTCTTCCCCTCTAGTGGAATCATATCCCCTATAGTGTTCTTTACATAGCCATCTTGGACCATTTTATTATTAATTCCAAATAATATTTACAAAGATTTTACATGACTAACCAACAACATGGTCCATATATAAATATTTACATATACATTCCTATATGTTCACTAGTCAAGCCTTCTCCTTGAGATTCACACTAGGCATCCATACTATCATATTTACATCATTTACATGATTTAATACATTCCAAGTCAAAATAAAAGGTATTACACCTAATCCTTTCACATCATAAGCATCATCATCACCTAACTCCAACTCATGCAGTTTCCCTCTTTTCTTGAATCTTGTTGAAGAGTTTCCTATGATAATTCACATATCTTAATGTCCCATAGTCTACATACCATCCAAAACTTTTCAATATAGTGTTGTAAGATAAAAAAAAATATCATGGAGAAGTTAGTCTCAAGGTAGGAGGATGACATGTCCAATCCTGCTATAGTACTTGTAATCCATGCAACCTATTTTTTTTCTTGGCCTTCACTATCTTCTTCTTTAAACATTTGTTGACACAATCCTCCTGCTAGTGAAACCTAAAATAATTCATATTGCTCAAACACTTCTTGCTTGAACTCATTTTTCCATCCAACCATTATTTTCCTTTCTCAACTTCATAATCATGATGAGGTCTTATACATCTCTTTGCTTCATTAAACAAGAATCTAACCTTATTTGTTCTTTCTTAAATTCATCACAAACCTGGTCAAAGGTAGGTAACTTCTCATAGGTATAAATACCTTGGTCCTCAATATTAATTAAACCCATCAAAGGAAATGAGAACCAAATTTGTATCCTCAACTTTTTCCCCTTTGTTATCCAACTAACCTCTCAACTCTGTGAACATTTCTAGATGGCTAACCATTGTATCTATGTTACTCATTGATATGGATAAAATCATTTTTCTCAAGAGAATATTATTAGAGACACTCATGCTTTGGTATAATCCAACCAAAGCATCACACATATCCTTACCAAACTTTTTCTCTACAATGTGACTAACCCGATGCTTCTTGGTTGAATTAGAAAATGTTCACTTTTCCTTGGATTGCTTCTTAGAATGCATGAAAACAATTTCATAATGATATGCATATCAATCACATTCTCAATATTCTTCCAATGCTTATCCTCTTCCAATAACATTTGCAACATATAATTTCAATGTGTAAAGTTTGAATCACATTCCAACTTGTCACTCTCTAAGACCGAGGGTAGTCATCCCTACAAATATGAACCAACCTAAAAATAAAAATCATTAATTAATAAAGTATAATAACCATTATGGGGTTCAACCACTTCTCCAAATAACACTATGGTTCACACCCAATAATTTGTAATAATTCAATCACTTCACCCAAGTATGGAACATATAAAATACCCAACTTCTACTACACCAAGAGAGAGATATCAGTCCCATAGTCTCTGATACCATATTAGAATTTCTTGGAATAAGTTCTAATACAAATTATTTTTTTTAGCTCAGCCTTAAGGTTTCCTAAATCTATTTCTTATGAAGTTAATTTTAGTCTTATGGTTGAATCTGAAATATAAATTACAACAATGCCTATTTCACTTCCTTCTAACCAAATACACTAGGTAACCTAAGAAAATAAACATTGAAATATTTTACATTAAGAGAACAATATTTTCATCCCTTAGGCACATTTTTTGACATAAATCAAGTATGAAAATTAAATATTAAAATATATTTATTACAACCATAATTCCACCCACTTAGCTTCTATGTGTTTGTTAAACCACTTAACAAAATTTTCTCAATGATATGTCAATCAACATACATGACCAACACTAGAAAATATCTAGTCATTATGAAAACATAAGTTGGAAATAAGATCTTATACAAGCATACAATGTTTTTGACATCAAGTAACTCTTCATATGTATTCAATATGAAGTACAAGTATATACCAACAACTTAATACAATATGGTAACATGTCATTGTCTCAAAACCCTATATAGAGCATTCACTATAAATGGCCATCCTGATTCATATTTATGTGATAATGAAATGAAAGAGAATACACACACACACACACACACACACACACACATATTCACATATACATATATATGGAAAGAAACACAGTGATACAGTAAACTCAGAATCTATTAAATGAATGAAAACATAACAAACTGTAAAATAAAAGAAGCTAGAATGGTGGTATCTATATCTCTGAGAAGAGATGTGGCAGATACATTCATTCATGAAAATATGAATAGAAAATGAGGCCAAAAGGGCTTGTTTATCATAATCATTATGCAAGAACAATAAACATCCAAAAAACTAACCCTAGGATATGAACTATCATAATGTTTGCGGCCCCAAAGTGGTTAGTTGAACAATCAACTTGTTGGGGTCATAACTTTTGCATACGATCTTCATTTGGGGCGCTTGATAAACCGCTGGAAAGATTTATCTGAGGATTAAAAAATTAGAATGTTCCTAAAATAGAGCCTATTCCTATTGTCTAGGTTTATTTGAGACCAAAAAAATCATCGTTTAGGGCCTCAAAACGGCTCCAAAAGTTTAGGACTTGAAAAGCCGTACAAAAATTACTAGAAATTTCCAAAATGGAAAACTGTTTTTGAGCCATTGGAATACATGGGTGGGAACCTATATACCTTTGTGTTATTACCCCCCTTTAAGAAGCAATGGTATCCATTGCATTGAGTTCCTCCATCAAATGGGGAAACTTTTGTTGAACTTGACTCTTGGTGAGCGACTTGCCTTGGTGGGGTAGTTATCATTCTTTGACACCCTGATATAGCTGGATATTATTTTGGAGGGTTCCCTTAACCTATGTGTCCATGATACAATAAATTATTTTTTATTACATACATTCATGATTAATCTCTATAGGTGTTAACTACTTTTCCACCTCCAAGGTGTCTAACAATGGGGAAAGGAACTCCACATTGAATATTGAGTGCAAGCCAAGGAATGGAGGAGTTCTTAATTTGAAGGAATTATCACCAAATTCCTTGGAGATGGTGTACAAACCATATAAAAGTGGATAAATCTTGTGATGGGGTCATGTGGGCCTCTCTTTCTGCAAATGCAACCAAACCTTATGACCCACCTGGAGTTTGTGTGGAACCCAATGGTGGTGATGTCACTGCTTGCATTTAGTATTTGTTTTTTCCACAATGTCATGGACTTGTTGGTAGATGTGTTTTATTTGTTCAAAAAATATGGTGGCATTATAATCCTCATTCTAAGCATGGTCATATTCCTCTAGTGTGTATGTACTAGGAATAGCTACATCAATTGGGTCCAGTGGTTAGAACCCCCATGCACAACTAAAAAGGGATGTGGCTAGTAGAACTGTGAAGGGATATGTTATAGATATGATGAAAACAAGGAAGGATTTAATGCCGTGTGTGTGGATGTTTAGAATTTTATATTCTCATAATATGCACAACCATCTTGTTGACTGCCTTTGTTTGTCCATCAGTCCAAGACTGAAGGGAATCAATTTGGTGATATTGGTATCCATCAATGACCATAGGCTGGACCAGAAAGTGATGAGGAACCTGCTGTACTGATTTGAAATGATGGTTTATGGGATCCTTAAATGAACCCAAACACACTCAAAGAATATCTTGCCATTGGTTTCAGGGTAGTTGTTCTTCTTGCAAGCTATCAGAACAAACATCTTAGAGAAGCATCCACAACCATAAAGACAACCATTACCATTCTTAGTTGAAGGTATTACCGATATATAATCCATGGATATGAATTCCCATGGACCATTGGGAGTGGGAAGGTGGGTGTACAACCCCTTATTATTTATGAAAGGTTTCATGATGGCGAAGGCAATGAAATATCTGATATATTGATAGACATCTTGTTGGAGCTTGGGAACATAAAAATACTTCTGCAATACTGCCACTATCTTTTTAGTGCCAAAGTGCCCTTCCACCTGACTATAATGTGCTTACCAAATAATCCTCACACACTCACTTCAAGGAACATATAGATGGCCCAAGTGGCATAACAATCCTTCCTAGAGATGAAAGTATTCCACTGGTGTTCCTTCACATAGTGCTTGATAGATGGGAGTGAAATCAATATTGTTTTCATATAGTTGAGGTCACCCAGAGGTGTCGTGGACAGAAGAGTGGAGAACTGTGGTCAGTGATGCTATTGGAGGTTTACTGAGGAAATCCACGACTTGATTGGTTCTTCCCTTGATATATTTAATGTTAAGATAGAATTATTGCAAGTAAGTGGACCAATTATGGTGGTGGTCATTATGTAACTTCCTTGGGTTTGCATGAATTGTATGGAATTTTGATCCGTGTGGATGGCCATTTATTTTCCAAGGATTTAATGATTCCATTGGCTATATGCTTGGACATTGGAATACATTTCCTTGTCATAGGAGGGGTACTTGTAGACTATATCTAAAAGCGTCTCACTAAGATACACCACTGGATGGCCATGTTGAGTGAGGATTGGACCAAAGACATCGTCAGAAGAATCTGTATCAATGTCAAAGGGTTGTTGCATATCTAGCAAGGTAAGGAAAATACCATTTTCACTCTTGCATGCCTCCATTCCTAAGAATTAGTGCATCATCCCTAGGTCTTTCATCTTGAACTCTGTAGCAAGTTTCCTCCTTGCATCTTTAATGAGTTCATCCTCGCCCATCAGAAACAAGTCATCGAAATATAGTAGGAGCATTACTGGTATTCCACCTTCAAACTTGAAGTAAAGGTTGAAATCCTTTTTACTCTTGGTAAAGCATTGGCTCATCAAGAAGCTATCCATCTTGTCGTGCCATGTCCTCGGTGATTGTTTCAATCCATACAAGGCCTTCTTCAATTTTCACACATGAGTCTGTCTGTCATGTGTCTTGAATCCTAGTGGTTGTTCCACGTACACTTCCTCCTCGAATACACCATTCAAGAATGTTGTATTGACATCCATATGGCATGTCTTCCATTTCATAACTGCAACTAATGCAAGTATGGTCCTAATGGAAGTGTACATATCCACAGGTGAAAATGTCTCTTCGTAGTCTATGCATTCTTTATGTGAGAAGACTCGTGCTACAAATCTTGCCTTGTATTTCTTAATGCTTCTATCTGCAATATGTTTGATCTTATAGATCCAATTTGAATTCATGGTAGACTTATTTTCTGGTCTTGAAACCATCTCACATACATCATTCTTCATGATTGACTGATCCTCCTCGATCATGGAATCCTTCCATTATTTATTTTCTATAGCTTCTTCATAGGTGGAAGGTTCCTTGTCAATGATATTGTACACTAGGGCCACATAGATGTTGTAAGGATTTGGCCTTTTCTTTTCTCTATGCATTCCTTCTGGAGTGCCATACCTTTCTGCTTCTTGTATGAGCTCCCATTTCCATGCTGGTTTCCTATTGTGGGAGTCCTTCTCGAGAAGTGTCTCTACCAGATCTTGTGGTTCTACCATGTCATGATCTTAATGGTCTTTTAGAATTTCTTTTCCAGTTTCCATATCTCGAACTGTCATTTCTTTAGGTTCCTTGACCTCTTGAGTAGGTAGCCTCCTAGATATGAAGTATGTTGAGTCTTCATCAAAGGTTTCATCTTTTTTGATGTCAATATTCTTGAATCCTGGGAAGTATATTCGGTAGGAATTTGATGTATCACTGTATCCTACAAATATACCCTTCCTCCTAGAAGGATCGAGATTGGTCCTCTTCTCCTTTGGGATATGTATGTACACCGAGCAACCAAATATTCTAATATGGATGACTTCTGTTTTTTCTCCTGAGAAAGCCTCTTCCAAAGTTTTGTTGTCAAGTACTCGATGAGGAGTATGCTTCTGTACATACATAACTATCCTTGTTGCTTCTACCCAAAGGTGCATAGGAAGATCTTGGTCATGTAGCATTTTTTTCGTTGCTTCCATTATGGTTCGGTTCTTTCATTTGGAAACCCCATTCCACTGAGGATTATATGGAGTGATCAAATCCATCTTAATCCAAGACTCTCTACAGAGTTCCTTGAATTCTTTTGTGGTGAATTCTCCACCATTGTATGAATGTAGAGTCTTGATATTCATTTCAGTTTGGTTCTCAGCCAAGGCTTTATATTCCTTGAACTTACTGAATACTTATTTTTTCCCTCTCAAGAAATATATCAAATATTACATGAGAAATCATCTATAAAGGAAACATAATACACATACATGCTTAATGAGCTAGAAGACATGGGTCCACATACATCCAAGTGTACTATCTCCAATATTTATCTAGCCTTGCATTCACTACTGGGAAATGTCTTATTTACATTCTTTCCTTGTGCACATCCTTTGCAAATTACTTCATGCTTTTCCTAGATCTTTGGAAGTCCTGAGACTTCCTTGCTTGCCATCAGTCATGCTTTGTAGTGCACATGTGCAAGCCTTCGGTGCCATAGTTCACTTGGTTCTATTGAATCATGAAACAATTCTTGTTCAGGTTGTCCTTTTAGTTTGTACAAGCCACCTTCTTCTTCTCCAATCACTATTGCATCATCTATTGTCTTTCCTTTAGGAAACATTAAAACTTGGCCATCGACAAATGCAACTCTCATTCCCTTTGCATCTAATGCAGAGATGGAGAGAAGATTCTTTTTCAATCCTGGAACATACACACATCCTTCATCTTTAAGGATTTCCTAGAGTCTAGCTTGTATGAAGCTTCTTCACTCCCTTTTATTGGATATTGATAATCATCCCCAAGTTTCACCTTGTAAGGTGACTCATGCTCAGACATATTGACAAATGATTCTTTGTATCCCATCATGTGTTTGGATGCCCCACTGTCTACAAGCCAATCATTGCTTCCATGTGAGATAGTTCCTGTAAGTGCTAATATTAGCACATACTCTTCATCTGAATCATCCTTCTCTCTTATAAATATTTTATTTGTTGGTTCATCGTCTTCGCCAACATCAGCACAATGTCTCCTTTTCCTGAAGGGAAAGTCTCTTGCAAAGTGTCCCTTTTCATCACATGTATAGCATCAAACATTGGAAGGATCTCTCTTGATCTTATTTTGTTTTTTGTCCTTCTTCTTGTTGTGATGATAATTCTCTTTGTTCTCCTTCTTCTTGTTTTTAAGATAGTTCTCTTTCTTCTCCTTCTTCTTGTAGTTCTTCCTGGTGTGAATTGTAAGAGCTTTATCTTTAGTTGCTCCCATATTCTCTTCTCTTGTTATGAGTCGAGCTTCTTCTTGTGTGCATTCTTGTTAGAGTCAACTGAAAGAGATAAGCTTACTTCTTGCACAAATTCCTTGAATGAATGAGTCCCATGATCTAGGGATACCATTCAAGGAAGTCATTGCAATTTATCCTTCTTTGACATTCTCTTCAATTGCTTCAAGTTGTTCTTTGATTTGAGCAACCCTTCTGAAGTAGGACTATATAGTTTCTGGGTTCTGTATCTTCACATTCTTCAACTAGTTCCTCAAAGTCATATTCTATTTGATGTTCTTTCCCTCAAACATCTTTGTCAAAGCATCATATACTTCCTTCGGTGTTTTGAAGGAAGACACATGGGGGATGAGGTGATCCTTAATAGAATCTACAATGATTCTCTTACCCTTATCCAAGTTCTTCTTATGAGAAGCCTTAGCCTCATATCCCTTTGATTCAGCTAGAACTTCTCCAGTGATGTACTGATCCAAATCATTCTCTTCAAGGATCAAGAATATTCTGTACTTCCATGATCGAACGTTATCAACCCCTCTAAGCTTGTCCTCAAGCTGAGTATGGTGAGTCCTATTTTCAAATGAGAACCTCAAATGGAAATAGAAAATATTTACATCTTACTGATTTGAGGTGTTCGACCTAGTTCCGAAGCTCACTGACCTAGGGTTTGTTATAGAAACTCTAATTTTCCAAAATTGGAGTTTGGGAATTCTATTTGGACAGAAATATGTGCCTCCTTGAGGCGAGTATCTCAGCAGGGTCCTTTCCTGAAGACTGAGGTGGGAATCCTCCGAAACTCGATGCCTTAGTTTCTCCTGACACTAGTGACAAGGTCAAAATTGAAACTTCTTCAAATCTCAAACTGCTTCCACCAAAATATGCGCCCTACTGAGGCAAGTTATTCTAGCCTTCTTTTCTTGATGATCAGTTGAGAGAAGAACTTGAATTAGGCTGCCCTAGTTTCCGCTATTGCATAATTCCTTCTTTTAGAGAGGCTCTGATACCATGTTAGTTTTTCTTAGATCTTTTTAGCTTAATTAGGATCTTTATTTGAAATAATAACAATTACATCAATATGCATAAGATAGAACAGATACACAAGACTCAAATATTTTCACCAGGGAAACCATAAAGGAGAAAACCATGCAAACTTGCTCGAAATAGTACAATCACAAATACTGTGTCATAATACTATCAATCCTAGTAATAAGAAGTCTCCAACATCTATCTATCTCTCCTCCTTGTCTCTATCTCTCTCTCATGCGAACTTGAGTGAGTGTGAGGTGTGTATAAATGAGGGAGGACGCCTCCCTATTTATAATACTCAAGTGACTGACCTATTGCATGACTGTGGATGACCTCTTACCCTAACAGGGCCGAATTATCCTAGAGAGACTCCAAAAATACATTACATGATGTTTCATTGAGGATTATTGCCTCGAATTACAATGGAGGTTATACCTCAAGGTCTATACACAATAATAACATGATGGAAGGAGGTAAACGCATCTCCAATGGGGGTACAACAACATACAATGATAATATACATAATAATATATTCCGAAATTACAAATACATCAGCATGCCCTAACTCTTAAATTTTATTTAAGTCTACGAAGCCAGATGCATGTACTCTAAATTAGATACTGAGAAGCAAATTGATGTTGTAAATCTTGTTTGTCATTATTTCTATGCTACCGTGATTTGTTGCTAGGTGATTGGTTCATCCTTATTTCAAATGATGAAACCTAAGAAGAAATTTGATTACTGAAACTCTTGTCTAATATTATTTCACCAGCTTTCTTTAACATCACTAGCAGTGCTCCATTTCTTAAGATAACCAAGGAATTTTGTATATAGGAATTGGAGCATGCAATACATACTTTCACAACCTACAAACTAATACCTAATCACTAAATGGTAAATTAATTAATACCTTTAAATATGATTCAAATGAGATGGATCCGAAATGCTCAGATATTAGTTCTTGTTAAGACTTATCAGCTTGATTCTAATGGTTTGAAATGCGTTTAGAAGATTACATGATGAGCTTAAAGGGATTGACCAAAATTCGTGGTTTCGATGTCCACTAAACTAGAACATTTTTTGCTCAGGAATGTTTTATTTTGTAGGTTGTGTTCCAGTTGTTACCTAAGTCACCTGACACGGGGACACGGGACATGAAGGACACGGGGATTCGAGTGTCCGACACGGGCACGGTGACCCCCGGAATCAGGACACGTAGGACACGTTATATATATATATATTATATATATTAAAAATATCGACATATAGATCCAAATTTTAAAAAATATTCAATAGAAATCAAAGTCAATGCACATTTAACATTAGTAATTACACATTTAAATCCTTCAAATCTTCTTCACCTGCACACCAAACACACTTTAGAACCCTCTCCACACTTGCAAATGATAAAAAGAAAGTGAAAATTTTGATTTAAAGCAATTTTGGGCGTTTTTTTAGTGGAAAAAGTGTCATGTTTTCCGGACACGCACTGACAGTCCTCGGACACATGTGTCCAAAAACAGGACACGCTCGAACACGCGTGTCTGAAAATAGGACATGCTGCAAAGACGTGTCGGACACGTTTTGTCAGCGTGTCCATGTCCGACACGTGGACACGGGACACGCAGGCCCTTTTGGACGAATCCGGTTTCATAGGTTGTTACATAATAATAGTGCAAATTCTTAAGTTAAACCCAACTATCCAACCCTAAAATCCGATTAGAAAGATAAAGAGAGCAACTTACTTTAATCCACAATGTTCATTTACCCTGACGTATTTAGATCCATCCATTTCTATGTCGTTTGTAAAAAATGTTGAAATCCATTAATCTAAGATGAATTTACTTAATAAATATTGAGAAAGTTCAAAACCAAAACTCCAAATTAGTTTATTTAATTACAACATTTATTTGTCACAAGCTTAAATTAGAATTGTTGTAGGTATATTTATTCTCCAGATTTTAAAACATAGAACATGTTAGTTATTCATCAGTTTTAACTATTAAATACAGTTAGTGTACACATATCCATTGATCTCTATGTTTCTGCAACATATTTTTTTCTTATGAAATATATATGTTTCTGCAACATATTTTATGGAAGAATCATAATGCATATTTATTCATCACTAAGAAGCATGGAAAGGATAATGAAAAATTGAAGCCTCTTATACAAATGAATGTTAATCAATAAAATAATTTGAAATGAATGTTGATTAATAAAATATATTATTTTAAATATCAAGAATTAAAGAGATAAATAAATGTTCATTGGTAAAATAAAATAAAATCCAGATAAATGAATGTTGAAATATTCTTTCTAGTTTACTACTATAAGTGATCGGTTGAAAATCCTTCTACATAATTGCTAGTTTATTGTCAAATTAACCTGCAATGGCATGTGGCAATATCGGGGAAATTACCACCACGTGGCTCTTGTTAATTATTAATGTTTTATTAAGATGTTTTATGATGTTACTAATAGTTTGATCAATGTGACAGAAAGGTCATTGGTTCTTGAGAACACCAAATCATGTTAGGTGCTAAAGATTTTAGATTCACCCTAGTTTATACGTATCATTATGAATATTCATTTATTTTGTCAAATTAATTTTATTATATATNTGTGTGTGTGTGCGCGCAAGAGAGAGAGAGAGAGAGAGAGAGAGAGAGAGAGAGAGAGAGAGAGTTTAACTTACACATGGACGACGAGGTTGTATGAAGGATGTACTAGGTTCTATTAGGATATGAGAAGTAGTGTCATTGATTTTACCTCCTAGAACTCCTATCCATGAAGGAGTGGAAAATAATGATTAATTTTACTAACAAGATTCATGATTCCGTGGGGGTAGATCACACATTTGATCACTCATGAGGTATATTGAGGGGTGCACAATAATGCAAAGCATTTTTCCTCAATGGTTCACTAGAATCTAAAACAAGCATGTACATATTAGATTCTGACAGGAAGATCTTGGGACAAAAATAGTCTTCACATAGATTGCAGAAGAAAAATATAGAGAAGAATTATTGTTATTACAAAATGAGTTGAGAAACAATATGAGAAATATTCCATACAATATTATTCATCATTATGGGTGAATATATAATACAACATCAAGGAATGATTCTAAATACCTAAAGAAGTAGCTGAATCTATCAATCTAGACTGACTCATGAGATAACTTAGTGTGGGAAAAACACCACTATAGATAACTAGTGCAAATCCGGATCACTAAAACAAATCACAACTAGTTAAGTAAAGAGGGTAGCTAAACAAAGGCACCCATATTCCCTTGAATCATGCAAATTGGCACTAGATACATTATGAGTGATATAACCTATGAGGATAAGAGCACAACTGGACATAACTCAATAACTACTAGAGTTAACTATTTGACACTATTGGTGGCACTCCAAGTGGGTTCCTAAATTATAGGGATTGATCCTCAGAGCACCAAAAGTCATGCAAACAAGCGCAATAAGTGGGATATGTCTAGTAGATGTGTCCCCCATGCACTGGTGAAGTGATGAGACCTACTAAGCTAGAGAAATAAACAAATAGACTTATGCGGTCAAAGGGAAGATTAATAATAATCCTAACACCTTGCTTTAATCCTAACTTTGACAACCTGGGCACTAGAAACTAAGACCAAAGGTCACCCATTACAATCTAAATGTAAAAAATTATTTTTCCATGTAAATTGAGGAAAAAGGAAAAACTGCATGGGGAAAATACTTCATCAAAAATGGACATGGCACATAATTTAAATGAATATATTTCAATATTTCTTGTTCTTCACTTGAATAAATTGAATGTACTACTTCTTGGTGAAAAATTTTGTAGAGTTGTTATAGATTCTTTGATCATGTATCGGTTTTCCAATGCTGAGTAGACAAAAAACATGAGGAGAACCCCCTTGAAGCTCATGTTATGGTTTTGAAGTAGCATAATATGAATGATTATTTATGTGACAACATAAAATAGCATATCTGAATATAAAATTAGAGATGGAAAAGAGATATGTGCAATCATCTCCTAACCAAAGAACATCAATGAAATCAGTAGGCTCAATTTCTAGTGTAGTTGCATAATGGTGAACCTGATCATGAGCCTTCTTCCCAAACCAATGTGAAACATTTCTAATTCTATAATAGATCTTATGAGGCTCTGAGATATAAGAAATTAAGTCATATGGAGCAGTAAAAAACCAAGGTATAGTGGATTCAAAATCAAGTTGAGTCACAGTAAGAAAACTAGGTGCAACTAGTCTACATTGACCTTTGGGAAATTATGGAGAGCATAAGGACCTAAAATTTGAACTAATAAAGGTTTATATCAGATAAAAATGTATGTAAAAACAACCCACATATAGCCAATTATATGGAAAACCAACCAATTACATAAAATTAAGACATGATAACAACTTTCACCAGTGATACAATATAGGAAACCATGAAATTGTCTAGTTTACCAACTGGAGAATTTGGTAGTTATAGGGTCTTCTGAGCATCAAATGGATGGGACAAGGGTGTCATAACATACATATCAGTCCTCAAATAATATTATAAATCAGATAAATAATAATATGGATGGATTTTGAAAGCACTGGATGAAGGCAAGTCAGAAACTAGTGGCAAAAAACTAGTATTGAGAGAAGATGGATCTGGGGAACTGATAGGTGTCTTTTCCAAGGGAGGCAAAGAGATTTATGATTTTGATATATCATAATGAGTATAAAAACCAGATACATGAGGAAAATATGTTATTATATCAACCAAATCATGGAAGTCATTGAATTGCATACTATGACAATGCCCCTAGGGATCAACTGAAATTTCCCTTCCTTCCTTTCTTGCAAAATATGGAACATCAATGTTGTTCCTTTCGAGCAATTGAGCCATGATGTCCCTATTATTTTTAAAGAAATATTTTTGATTGTGATAAGGTTTCTGCAATATTTACACTTTGATATTCCTTTCTTGTTTCCCTTCTTCTTTGAATTCGAGCCTTCATAAATAAAGTAAGATCCTTCATCTGCATAGTATGACTTTGGCTTCTCCTCCTTCAATTTTAGCTTTGATTTGGACTTGAAATTATTACTTTCAATAGATGCAAGAACATGATTCTTTGAGTTTTTGAGAGTCCCCATTTGAATCAACTTGAATTTCTCTTGAGTGAGAGAATCTACGAATGCATCCAGGGATTCCATCCTCCAATTTGGAACTGCACGCTTAGTAGTATGGAATGTTGACAAAAAAAATAGGTATTCTAGACCCAAATTCGATACGATGAAGAGGATAAATTTCTCTTCTTTCTTCTCAATCCCAAACTTCTTGATAAAAAGCACTAGTGACTTAAACTTGGCGATGAATTCCTCAATGGTTTTAAATTTACTTGGTCTCAATGAGATCAAGTCATTCTCCAATTGATTTCCTCTATGATCATCTTGATTTTCAAAGAATGATTCAAGTTTGATCCACACTTAATTAGGGCTTGTTAATCCATCAATATGGAAAATAAGTTCCAGAGAGAGAGAGAGAGACAAAGCAATCCATAAGCTTGATTCTTCTAGTTATGCCACTTTGCTTTCTCAACAACTGAATTTGGATCGATTTCTAAGGCCACGGTAACTCTATAGAGACCTCTGTTGCACAACAGTATCTCAATCTTGGCTTTCCATTCATGATAATTGAAGGAATTCAAGGTTGTTATATTAGATAGATACATGCTCTGTTTTTGTGCTACTGGTGAGAGAAATGAATACTTGAACAAAACTAGAAAGAAATTTTGTGTAATACAAATCAACCTCACACTTGGATAGACTTATCTATAAATAATACATGTTCTTGTAATTACTTCAAAAATGAGCACATACTCTGGGTGCATCACACTTGGATAGACTTCTCTATAAATAATCTAGAGGGAGAAATGCAATTATTCCAGGAATTATGTGGAACCCAACTGCTTTTGGTGCATCAATGGAAGTATCTGAGGGAAATTAGAATATCCTGACCAAGCTCTAATACCATATTATATTTTGATAGGAATATATTGGGACATAAATAGTATTCAGATAGAATATTGTAGAAGAAAAATATAGAGAAGAATAATTGTTATTACACAATGAGTTGAAGAACAATGTGAGAAATATTCCATAAAATATTGTTCATCATTATGGGTGAATATATAATACAACATCAAGGAATAATTCAAAATACCTAAATAGAAAATTGAATCAACTAGCCTAGTCTAACTTAGGAGGTAACTTGGTGTGAGAAAATCGCCACTAGATCTAATTAGTGCAACTACAAATCACTAAAATAGTTCACAACTAGTTAACTGAAGAGGTTAGGTGAACAAAGGTGCCCATATTCTCTTGAATCATGCAAACTAGCGCTAGAGACACTGGGAGTGATCTAATTGATGAGGATGAAAGCACAACTAGACATAAATAAACACCTACTGGAGTCAACTGCTGGACACTGCTGGTGGCACTCTGAGTGGGTTCCTAAATTATAGGGATTGATCCATGGAGCACCAAAATTCATGTAGACATGCGCAGTAAGTGGTAGATGTCTAGTATATGTGTCCCCCATGCACTAGTGAAGTGATGAAGACCTCCTAAGATATGGAAATAAAAAATAGACTTATGTGGTCAAAGGGAGGATTAATAATAATCCTAATAGTACATACCACTTCCCCATTGAGTAAATGGTAGTTGAAGGGAATATAAGTTATGGCACCCTTTAGCACACTAGTACAAAATTAGAGATAAATGACCAAAATCCTCATATAAATGACCACTTTTGATTTGGTGGTCAATGGTGGATAATTTTGGATCACTTATCACGCGACCAAAAATGTGGTCATATTTAGTTTGACCATTTATAGCTTTCCTTGTGTTCATTAATTTGTGCATATATTGGGTCATCAATTTGGTCATATATTTGGTCATTAATTGTCATAGTTAATGACCAAATATATAACCAAATTAATGACCAACAATATGACCAAATTAATGACCACAAGACAATATATAAATGACCAAAATAAACGTGACCACATTTTTGGTCACATGATAAGAGACTAAAAATTAGCCACAAAAACTATTATTTGGTCATTTATATGCAAATTTTGGTCATTTGTTTGGTCGCTTATCTCCCATTTTTCAGTCACTAATTTAGTATTTTTTAGTCATTTTATATGCAAATATTCATTGATTTATGTATATAGGGTATGGAGGAATCGAAACACCAATCTCCTTCCTGTAAGGCAGGTTCTCATCCATTGAGCTAGTACCCTTGAAGACTCTACTTTTTAACCACTACACACATGTTGTACTATATGGCATACTTTCAATAAACCACTGACATATTGTCATGCGATATTCTAAGCAAATCTATAGAAACTGCATTTGTGGAACAAGGTTGCTACATGAAACTAGATCTAATATCGAAATGAAACCAATTAATTGATGATAGGTAGAGTTGGGCTCTTAAACTGGGAATATCTTAACACATATACAAAACATAAAAAATCTCTTAACCTACATATTGGTAGGGAATATACCATATAACTCTTGATAAGTTATATCAACTCTAATATAAAGGTCTACTTTGTTTGCTCTATTATGTTCTAAAGGTGTACCAACAAAGGATGTTAAGAGTGATCAGTGGCTAGTGTCCAGATGATAAACAATTGATATGTAAGTATTCAGTGCAACACAAATGTAGAAGAAGGAAACAAGAATATATAAAACCAAAAATATGTCTAAATTTTAAAGTCAATAATAACATTATAAGGAAAAACTTGAAATCTATATAAGATAATACATTACTAGTTTATAAAATCTGAGAAGAATATCCAAATAAAATCGTATGTTTTGCTTGAATTATCTGTGTTTCTTAGACCATCAAAGTTTACGTTCCCACCATTGAAGCTAGAAATAAATTTTGTTTCTTTGGCAGCATCCTGACTTCAAATACCCATACACATCTAGGTATGTTATCCCTCTTTCCCATTCCAACTGCAGTAGAGTGAGAAATGCCATAACTATGCATCCTCATGTTCATATACACGTCTAATTACATAAAAATGCATTAATCAACAAAACATATGGAGGACATAACAAAACATGCCATGAACAAAATATCACATTACAAAAGAAATTGAATGCATATTCTACACTTGTGGAAATAATGATTTTCATATTCAAAGTCTACATGCTCAAGCCACAAAAACACTAACCTATAAACCCTGGAAGATAATGTTTGTCTTCTCTAAATTTTCTATGAACATAAATAAGTCTTTGCATTACAATGGATATGACTTCACAGAATGCGAGAGCATATTTCAACCTGTTACTAATAAGAACCACTAGAGGAAGGCTTCCCTAAATGAGATTCCATAAATAGGCTATTGAAATTTGTGTTAGGTAAGGGTAAAAATAAGAAAAATTAAAGAGTTTATACTTTAATTCATTAAAATAGTACTAGAAACAAAATGGTACGGTTGTAATTAGACAAGATAAGTTTAAAGCATAATTTTCATGTCTTTCAACTTTAACACTCCCAAAGATCCCTATGTTAAAGTTGAAAGCATACAAAGACAATAAATAACATTGGTAATAAATCTAACTCAAAGTGCAAAGAAAATAAATAAGATAGCATACTAGGAGAGTTGAAACCTTTCTTATACTCAGAAATAGTTTTTTAGATTAGATCTTATCTATTAAGAGGCAAGTCACTACAAGAATAACTGACATACCCAAGAGGGATAGTAAATTAAATTACTGTAGTTTTAGTCAACTACAGTAGCAATCAAGATAACCCATTCAACAAGTAAGGAAACTCCAATTAAAATATCAGAAGACCAAGAAACAACAATCCATAAAATACCAGGTAATGATGACATTCAACACAAAAACCAGATCTTAGTTTGTATCCCATATAAATCCCATGGGTTTCTTACACCTTAGCACACTCAAATAATGCAACATATATCTTAGTCCACTCAAATAGGGTTATGATTTCTTCTTGCAACACCAAACAACTCACAACCTGCTCAAGCAAGTTCAGGCAAGTCATAGTTTAGTCCAGGAAACCCCAAGAAAATCACAGTTTAGTTCAAGCAGACCCAAGAAGGTCACGGTTCAGTTAGGAACCACCAAGAATGTCACAACCTAGCTTAAGAGGTCACAATTCAGACTTATCAGCGCTCAAATAGGTCACGTCCAACCTAACAGTCTAACAGAAGGTCACATGCTAGCTCCAGGAATAGCACACATGTCACAACCCAATGAAAAAGGAAACACACAGGTCATGACTTATTATAGGAATCCCTAACAGGTCAAGGCTTAGTCTAGGAGCATCACACATGCCATGACTTAGGGTGA
>LPNX010460176.1:138007-193173 GCA_001517045.1 Pseudotsuga menziesii | reverse complement strand
CTGTTCGAAAAAGATTTTTTCGAAATTTTTTTATGTGTCCAGATGACTTAGGACATGACCATGATCTATCTAAATAATGTCTAGTAGGCTTATAACACTTGGTTGGGCTCTAATAACCCCCCAAGGCCCAGAATTCAACATCGGGCATTCCAGCTTTGGAGGAAGCGGGAGAAAACCTCGTCAATTATACTCGGCTGAAGGCAAAGCATAATTGTCAGGGGCAAAAAACTCCCTGGAATACCCTATTTGATATTCTACGTCTCAGGAGACCGAACCACTCAAAAATATCCTACTAGCATATTTTATTACAAACCCCACGGGGCCATGGTCAAAATTATTCAAATAAAAAAGTGACTAGCCAATATTGGCTTGACAAGCAAACGGATCAACTGATACACTGGAATCAGACTTTGAACAAGTCTGTCAACCGGCGGCTCCTTAGGTAACCCAACTTATGGTACAAAAATTTGGATAACATCTAGCGAGGGGAATGTTTGTTCAAAAATTTGTGGAAGTCCAATCTACGATGCATCCAACAAGGGGAGTGTTTATTCTGAGACTTATGAAAGTTGTAAAGAAGAGTAGTCAGAGTTTTCATATGATCAGTTAGAGTTGTATTTGAGTATCTGTAATGAGGACTTGGAAAATCAATGCTGTGAAGAATTAGATAGGGTGCAACTAGTTGAAGTTTTTTCTCGGCCATCATATTCACATATAAAGGTTCCTTATAATTTGGAGCAGATTGGAGCTTATACAATGAGTTATCATTTGATAAGCCTTGATGATAAGTATGATGGTGTAGTCGACCTGCCTCATCATGTTGATTTGTATATTAGTCCTATCCAGTCATGGATAGAAGTAACCTGCGCAAGCACCTACCAGTTTGGGAAGAAGTTTGACGACATTATTCATGCCTATGATTTTCCATCCAACCCGCCCATTCTGCATCATCACGTGGGTTTGCATTTTCTGAATAAAATATTCTTGTTTTGGATGGTAACCAAAGATGAGGAAAAACCATTTTACATTAACAAAATGCTTAGGTGGCTACAGTGGATTTTTTTATTACACCTAACATTTTTATATCATGCTTACAGTAGGAAAATAGGCTCCTTAAATTGAGCATTTACTTTTAGCATTTTCTTTATGTACTTAGGAATAAAACAACTTTCAGATGATTGGTTTTTTTTCATAAAACTTGTGCTACTGAGGTTTTCTTGTCAAGTTGAGATGTTTTTACAATATATAGAAACCGAAGATTCTAGTGTTCTCGTATGCTCTCCTTGTAAAAAAGACTAGATCGAGCACACGTCCCGCAGTTGGAACTAAATGTTATCCACTAATTTTGCACTTAGTGGATTTCTATTGAGCCACCAATTATTGAACATGATGCATGTTCGTTGCCAAAGTTCGGAAGTTCAGTTTGTTCCAGAGTTAGCCAATTTTGGCTAGCCCTTTTCATTTTCTTTTGCGAAATGACCATGCCCCATGGGGTTGTAATAAAGTGTGCTAGTAGGTGGGTCTTGAGTGGCTCGGTTTCCTTAGACTTAACAATCAAATAGGGTATTCCAAGGAGTTTTTTCCCTTGTCGATTATTTCTTTGCCTTTAGCCGAGTTATAATCAATGAGTTTTTCTCCTGCTACCTCCAAAGCTGGAATGCCCAAATTTGTCGGTTAGGCCTTGGGGGGTTATTAGAGTACAACGTTAAAATATGAACCTACTAGACACTATAGGTATGTTCTATGGTCATTTCCTAGGTCTCGAGATGTATTAAAACACTGTCCGAAAAAAAAAATTCCCAGACGTCCTTGGATTTTTTTTATTTTTTTATTTTTGACTATAGAGAAATAATTAAATTTTTCAATTAATTAAACCATTTTTCCTATGGTTCAACTGGAAATTTCCAAAATGTAATAATTAAGTGGTCTGGGGGTGGATTTTGGAAAATAAAGACTTGTTTTCTAAGCCAAAACACTCATTTAACCCCTAGACACAATTATCCAGAGTTTTTAGTGATTATTTATCACTTAAGTGAAATTCTCTCCAAAAAAAAACAAAAAGTGAATAAAAAAATAGAAAAAAAGAAAATATGGAAAAAAAACACATCCCTAAATCAGTGGGAACTTGTCCCAGACATGTTCCAAGTTAACTAAGGATGATGTTGGGGCTAATTGGAGACCAAATCAAGATCAAATCAAGTCGATTCCAATCAAATCCACGAGGGGGCGAATTTCTCTTTAGAGGGGTGCATTTAGCCATGATAGAGCTCACCTCTTGTTGTACATGTGTCACAAAAAGAGGCAGGGCTAACCTACCTTGTGAGAGGTGTCATCTACCACCTCTAGTTCACTCTAGTTAGCCCCCAATCATCTCAAAAAGCTCCAACACTTGGCAAATTCGCCCCCCTTGGGGTTTGCTCTCTTTTTTGCTATTTAAGCGAGGCTTTATTCCTCATTTAGATGGAAGCAAGGAACCTCTGCTCATGTACTCTGTTGTTACTATTTGAATAAAGTTGAAGGCTTTGGAGGCTTATGGATATGATTTTGTGGGTGCATACTTTTGGTGGATGAGGTGATATGGTTGCATTTCTGTCATGCTTTGTTCTTTCATAATTAATCTGGCTTAGAAGGTTATCTTAGAGCATGTAGAGTAAATATTTGTTGTTGTCAATTTATTTACTTACTCTTTACTCTTAGCGATTTAAGAAGGCATGTTTTATTTAGTTATAGTTCATACTTTTTTGGTTTTTAACCGTGAATAGTACCAGATCTAATATGTTTGTTGCAAGTGTGATAGCTTTGTTTGCAGATCACAATTCCGAGTAAAAGGTTGAGCTCAGCTGCATCTCCTTTTCTTGGATCTACAGCAAAACACTTGTGGTCTCACATTCAAACTTCCAAGTTTTACAAGAGATTCAAGTTGGAGTAGTTGTTACCGCTTCTTTCGATAAAAAACTCAAAATCTCTCTCTCTCTCTGTTACCTTTTCTATTATGCTTAATAAATAGATTTGTCTTGCATGCTTATTACTTGGAATCTATCTTTCTTTAAGTATTCAGATCTGATATGTCATCAAAGAACTTGATCATTTGATAAGATCTAAGCTTGGAAAAATCATGCTTTTACTTCAAAAAATCGAAAATTTGTCTAAGTATAATTTTTTTCATTTTTTTTATTATTTTTTCGTTGTCTTTCCCATTGTTTTCTAACATTTATTGTTCGCTGGCTTTTAGCAGGTCTGTGCGCAAAAGTGGAGTTTTGGATTGACCAAGACCATCAAGGAGGCCTCAAAACAACCAGGTGGACACCCACTTTGCCATAGTTCCATTGTGCATTGTGGTAAGCTCTTAGATCCAAGTTTATTGGACTAAGAAGCACTCCATCTTCGTCATAAAAAGTTGTAAAAAATTAAATGAGAGCAATGGGGTAACTAGCACCCACATCCCATCCCCCCCGGGGGGATTTGTGTTTTTTGTCATTTTTCGTGGGATTGCTTTTTCTAACCCCACCACTTTACACACTCACTTTTTCAAGTGCAGAGTGTATACTTCTTTCACATTTCACTGTTTAATTCATTATTTTATTTTTGCAAAAGTAAAGTAGAAATAAAACCATTCTTCATCGCCATGAATTAGGCTCTGACCTCCACCCAAAAGCTTTGCCGATTAGTGGAGGTTGATCAGAAAAGTGACGCATAGGTTTGGCCAACATATATCTTGCATCTGTAATGTTTTATTTCTTTCATGTTCTAACTTTCTTAATAAAATAAACCCAAAGTCTCTTGAACTTCACTGAAAAGCAAGTCAAGAGCGCTTTCTGTCGGAGAGTTGTTATTGCTAGTTTTAACTTAACTGTTTTTTCTATTAATTTTTCATAAATCTCTTGAATCTCGCCTTAAGGCAGATCAAGAGTGCTCTTTGTCGAAGGGTTGTTACAATCTTCACATCTAATTAAAATCGAAATAAACATTTGTGCTACGCTATGTATGCTCTACCCAGTTGGGATGCCCAAAAGAAGCCGTAGACTTTTCCAATTCTCACATTTTAATCCAAGTCACCCTAATAAAAGTAACCACCCAACAAAGATAAGTGAAAATCCGACACTTCGGTTAGATTTTGTGTGGGAAAATTCCGCCTAGGGACGCTGGAACCACTGTACTTAGATCTCGGGGGCACCGTTAGGCTACATCCCTGGTTGGTGTAGTGTTGAAAACGCCCTTGGGACTTTTGTAGACAACATGTCCTTGTATGGATCCACCAAAGCCTAAATTCCGGACATATCTCCAATACCGCAAGGTATATCTTGGAGATCCCCTTTCCCTGTAATAATCAACTCACCTTTAAAAACTTACATTAAAACTTACCAAGAAGCACTCGCAAAACAATCTATTGCACCCTATTTGGCACTGGTCTTCAGTTTAATTTGCTTATCATCTGTCTAAAGCATTGCAATGTTTAAATTATCTATTGATCCATAACATGAATGCTTTGTTTTGAGCCTTAGAAACTCTTTAGGGACTACCCCCTTTGGCTTCGTTAGGAGTTTGCCTAAACGGAGGAGCCAGGATCAGGTGACAACACCTGACTCTTTGCTTGCCCCCAAGGGCCGCAGCTCTCCCTTCTGTCGAGAGACAGTCGTTCGAAAGATTCTCAACTAACGGTGTGCACATTGGCGGGCAACACATTGGACAGCTACGAATCACATACTTCGCTACATCAAAGGTACAGTGGAGTATGGATTGGTTTATGATCACAGGGGGAGTGTAGAGTTAGCAGGTTTCACAGATGTGGACTGGTCAGGATGTGTAGAGGACCAGAAGAGTACTTCAAGTTGTTTCAGCATTGGATTAGGGGTTGTCTCTTGGTTCAGCTGGAAGCAGAAGTCAGTTGCATTGAGCTCGACAAAGGCTGAGTACATGGCAGCCAGCATGGCTGCTTGTGAGGGTATTTGGCTGAGGAAGTTACTTGTAGGGTTGTTCGAGTTTGAGCTAGAGGCTACAGTAGTTCACTGCAACAATCAAAGTGGCATCAGGCTATCTGAGAATCCAGTGTTCCATGACAGGAGCAAACACATAGACATCGGATACCACTTCTTGAGAGCTTGTGTTCAGAGAGGAACCATTTGGTTGGAGTACATACAGACATATGAGCAGGTGGCAGACATTTTTACCAAGGCACTTTGCAGACAGAGTTTTGTGAAGTTCAAGGATAAGTTGGGTTGCTACTGAATCCCTTCCTCGTTGAGAGGGACTGTTAAACTATTAGCAACAAGGAAGGTCTTCCTGCATGCATGTGTTCTTGCATGTAGAAGACTTAAATTAGGAAACCAGTTGTATTTAATTTACTTTTCCTAAGTTTACTGTGGAAAATAAATTAAAGTGATATAAATTAACTTTAGTGAAACACTAGTTAAAGTGAAAGTGAAATTAGGATTTTTGCTTTACCACTAGTTAAAGTGAAAGTGACATTACGGTTTTCGCTTTACCTAAAGTTATAAAAGAGAAATCAATTGGTGGAGAAGACACACACTTGTATTCCGACAGAGACAAGATACAGACAGGGAGAGAAAGTCAGAGAGAGGATTTAGCTAGGAAGACAAAGGAGCGAGCAGCAGGATCACCGAGCTTCGTACAGCTGGGTCGTACACTCACACGGGAGGGTGTTGAGGTTTAGCTGGGATTTTGCCCAGTGATTTTGTCGTGTAACTGCATTTGCCAAGTTTGGGTGAATTTGCAGTATTGTAAAAGCTCCATACTTTCTCATAATAAAATTTATATCTGACTGCTGCACCGGTTTTCCCATCTTGGGTTTTTCCGGGGGTTTCCATACCCAAAATAATTGTGTCATTATTGTGATGTGATTTATTTCTCAGTTTTATATTCCGCTGCATACTGTAAAAAATATTCATGTGTGGTTATCAGTAGAGATCTTGCATGCACTGTTATCCCTAGTTTGAATATTAAAGGAAAATTTACATGGACATGGCAAACAACTTATACTAGGTGACACAAATGACCCATACTGTGATTATTTGTTGAAGATGATATGGCTTATGTGTTGACATAATGATAAAGCCCTTGAAGACATCTTGAAGCCAATATCTTAGTTGTTGAAGAAGTTATTGATTTATGAAGAAGATAGGACTTTGGGTCTTGGAACCACACATGATTGTTATTGAATTTGATCATGAAACCCCAATTTCTGAGATGGATCATCCTTAAAGTCCATGAAGAAGTTCTACATTAAATCTGGACTGAAGAAGCCGCCGAGGTTCTAAAGACACATCCTTGAATTAATATGATTTGAAGTAGTGATATTGGAGCAACTCGAGACAAAAAACCTAGAAGTCCAAGAAGCCCTAAAGAAGTTCATGAAGACCTTGAAATTATAGTCATAAAGAAATAGGTCAGCCTACAACTTAATTATTGACAAAGCATGTATAAATACATTCAGGTCGGCTAAGGCAAACTAATATTTATATAATAAGGTCGGCCCCAATCTGATTCACTGGTCTGCCCAGTAGATAAGTTACACAAAACATATATATATATATATATCAATTGTAAACAGAACGGCCTGATAAGCCTTTTACAAGTCTGCTTCAAAGTCAAAATAAAAATATAAAATAAATATGATTTTTTTTTTATAGGTCGGCTCAAAAAATTGGTGGAAAATTAGTATAAATAGGCAACTCGCCTTTTTCAATTAGACTGTGAATTCAATTGATCTGAGAGTTTCGAGAGTGCTGGTGTAGCCACAGCAGCAGCAGACTAACAGAGCGGCAGAAGAAAACTTTTTGGCCTAACCTTTTTCTGGTATGACACGTCTGAGGCAGCTCTGATTTCAGGTGTGTGCTCTGAGGAAGCCGCAGTGGAATGATTGCAGTCTGAGCTAGCAGCAAGAGTGTTTCCAGTACAAAATCTTTCTTATCTCTTATTTTTGGTATATCTGAGGCAGCTATTTGGAGGATAAAATGGATACTCTATTGAACTAATGATGCTCCAGAATTCAGACTGTCCATGAAGGACATAGGAGGATATTTGAAGACACAAGCAGGTCCTTGACAAGTGACAGGCAGTAAGAAATATGTTGTTGACTGCTGTGGGCAAGTTATTTGTGCAAGTGAATTGAATTAATTGATATGAGCAGACATTGATGAGCAAACTTTCATGAGCAGAATTTGATGAAAAAAAGACAGGTTTGAAATTGATATGCAGAAATCATATCACACATGGCAAAGCTATGAAGACAAGCTAGTGACAAGTTGAACAAGACATGACAGAGGACAAGATTTGTGTTGATTGAATTGATGTGAATGTGATATTTGTATGAGCAGACATGTTTATATACAGAAAGATGATGTGGACAGAACTATGATGATATAATTACGGGCAGAATGAGGATGATGTGATTGTGATGATTGTAATGATGTGTCTGACAATTATGATTGTTTGGTGACAGAAATTTGTATGTAACTATAAGTTGGGTCTTGTACATGTTTTCTTAGTTGGATCTAAGAAAAGACCAAGCTGAGTCTTGGAATAGAAGTTGGTGCTTCTGATTTAGTTGAAGCTGATAGACCCCACGGTTGTAGTTGTTTGAATTAAATATAAAAAGATTACAAAGCTTATATCTTGTGTCTCTATTGCTGTGAAATGTTGTGATGAATGATATGTTTAATGAGTAGCCTTGTATAGCTTAGTATGAATGATGATCTCTGTTAAAGTGGAAATGTAAATGATATATGTTAGGGTTAGAAGAAGTTGAAAAATTGGAATTAAGTGCAAGCTCACTGATTCACCCCCCCCCCCTCTCAGTGAGCCATTGTGTCCAACATAAAGCATGTGATTTAAGTGAGATTTGGAGGCTAGCGAATCACTCTAAAATTGTTGATGCGCCCCTCTTATGACTCACGTGTGGTAACCCACGAGTGGAAGGATGTGTTAGCAATGGAAGCCAATGGAGTGTGAGCTCAATGGGAGCCAATACGTATTGATTGAGGATCATATAGAGGGAGTTTGGCATCAAATCAAATCAAGGCGTGTTGACATAATTTTGAGGGGGAACATCTAAGGAGAGGGGGCGCACCTTTTGTTGAGGTGGCACCCACCCTCTTGGGTTGAACTAAACTCCCAACTCAATCTCAATCCCTTGAATCAATCTATTCACCCCCTTCATATTCAGTTGGCTAAAGTGCCTCTCCTCACTCTTTTTTCTATTTAAGCAAGCATCTTCCTCGTTGTTGCTCTGGTCAAAGGACCGAAGGTTCCGCCCAAGCTATGAAGCTTTGTATTGTAACTCTTTTTTTATTAATAGAAATGCTTTGGAGGTCCATCGTGTGTTGAATTAGTGTGTGGATGAATATTGTCACTAGCATATGAGGTAACTATATTGTTGCTTTTTGCTTTGCTTATTGTGGTGATCTATCTGGCCTTAAGATTGTTGTTAACCTAAGATACCGACCATGTCCATATAGGGCAGTGTGTCCCGTGTCTGACACAGACACGCCAACAGAGAGTGTCAGACACGTCTCTCCAACGTGTCCCGATTTCAGACACACATGTTCCACGCCTGTTAGGATGTGTCCCGAAAACAGGTCACGTTTTTTGCGGAAGGGACGCCCAGGACCACTTTAAAACCAAATTTTGACTTCTTTTTTGTCATTTGCAATTGTGGAGAGATCTATAAGAAGTGTTTTTTGTGCAAGTGACGAAGATTTGAAGGATTTGGAAGGGTTTCCAAGTGCATTGAGGGTGGATTGGTTGGGTGGATTGCAAGCTCAACAATCAAACAAGAAGAACAATGTCTCATTCAGCTAGGGCAGGAGCATAAGGGCAAAGGAAAGGGAGAAATGCCCCATCTATTGTCTCCCCTCCTATTCCTCCAAACACAAGCTCTTCAACTCCTCCTGCTAGTGCTCCATCTGCTGCTAGTTGGAGCTCATGCTCCATTGAACCATGTTTTAACAAGACAACAAGCCCAAGAAAAAAAATACCCTTTGTGGAGGTATGTGACTACGAAAGAAGGGTCTGGGGCAAAGCTAGGTGGGGGAGGCAATGTGTCTTGGACTTGCAATTTTTGCAAGAATGAGTTTAAGAGCACTTACTACCGAGTTAAGGGCCATTTGTTGGCCCTTCTTTCTTGTGGTATTTCTTCATGTAAAGCAGTGAGTGTTACCCAAAGGAGGGATATGGGAAAGAAGGATAAAGAAGTCTTAGGCAATGTAGCAGCAGCAAGCAAGAAAAAGGATGAGGATCCTCTTCCAATCTTAAGGAAACCCTTTAGCATTCAACCTCCATTTCCACCTAACAGAGGTGATACATATCCAACAAGAAAGAGGCCATATTCAAGTGGTCCAATGGACAAGATTTTCCAACAAGAGGCGCGAGAAGAGGTGGACCTCACCATTGCATTATTTTTCTACCTCAATTTTATCTCATTCAATGTTGCATGATCACCATTGTTTATTGAGATGTGTCAAGTCTCATTGAACGAGCTCCCTCTGGTTATGTGCCTCCTGTTTCGGAGAAGCTTAGAACCACATTGTTGGTTAAGGCAAAGAAGGAGGTGGATAAAATTTTTGAGCCAATCATATCAACATGGCCCTCATCCGGAGGGAGTATTGTTTTGATGGATGGACGGATCTAGCACGCCATCCACTCATCAATTTGATGGTATCTTCCCAAAATGGATCAATGTTCTTGAAAGCGATGGATGCTCTTGGGAAATACAAGGATGCACATTTTATGGGTGACTTATTCATCAAAATCATTGAAGAAGTAAGTGTTGATTCTTGTGTACAAATCATCACAGACAATGCACCTATTTGCAAGGCCGCTGGCATGATTGTGGAAACTAAATATCCACAAGTATTTTCATTGTGTACACCTTTCATTGCTAATTTGCTCATTGTTTGAATTTATCTAGGATAAAGGTCATTTTAATGATTTGAGTTGTTAGTGTTGTAGAGTCATTTATACTTGCTTTTATTGCTCTTACTGATTTTTTGGACACCTTGCATTGTCCATTCCTTGAACTTAGCACTCAAATCCATTGCTTCAAATGTGATATGGATTGGCAACATTATTGAGGATGCACGCTATATCCATAACTTTATACAAAACCACACAAATTCCCTCACCATATACAAAGAGTACACACATCTTTCATTGTTGAAGATTGCAGATACTCAGTTTGCTTCCTCTTCATCATGCTCAAGAGGTTGAGGGAGGTCAAAACTTTGTAAATGCTCAAGTAAATTAGTTTATTTTTAAAAGAATATTCGAAGGCTAATTTATTTAAGTACATTGCTAAATCTTAAGCTTAAAGCTTTATTTTGAGTAGATCTAGGTTGATTAGGCGGAGCAAACTACCAGAGAGACTAAGCTATATGGCATTGATGGCGGAGTTGCTTAACTCTGAACCTTCCAGCTTTGAGGAGGCTGCACAACATGATGTGTGGCGGGAAGCCATGGTTGAGGAGTATGACTCGATCATGAAGAATCGGGTATGGGAGGTTGTGCTGAGGCCAAAAGGTAAAAAGGTGGTGGGATCCAGATGGATCTACAAGGTGAAGCATGCAGTAGATGGAAGCGTGGAGAAGTACACGGCACGCTTCATGGAAAGGGGGTTTTCACAGAAGGAGGGTATTGACTATGAGGAGACCTTCGCCCCTATTGCCAGGTATTCTTCCATTCGGACCATTATCTCATTAGCAACAAAGATGGGTTGGCATGTACATCAAATGGATGTCAAGACTGCCTTCCTCAACGGAGTTATAGACGAGGAGGTATCCATTGAGCAGCCAGAGGGGTTTGATGTGGAGAACGAGGAGACACATGTATGCAGGGCTGTAGAGAGCTCTTTACGGGCTCAATCAAGCACCTCGAGCATGGTACTCGAGGATAGACAACTATCTACGAGAGATGGGATTCCAACGGAGTGAGGCAAACCACAACCTGTACGTCTTGTCAGGTGAGGTGCCTCTCATACTAGTCTTATATGTAGATGATCTCTTTCTTACAAGAGATGAGAGGTTGATTGGCGACTGCAAGTTCAACCTTACAATTGAGTTTGAGATGAAAGACCTAGGGTTGATGCATTACTTCCTAGGCTTGGAGGTTTGGCAGAGAGACGGGTGCTTCTTCATTATACAGGGGAAGTATACAATGGAGATCTTGAAGAGATCCAGGATGGTGGATTGCAAGCCAATGACCATACCTCTAGTTTCTAACTAGAGGAAGATTGGTGCATCGGGGTCAGACGGATTTGATCCTACATTCTATCGCCAGCTTATCGGATCGCTCATGTATCTGGTCAACACACGACCAAACATTAGCTTTGCAATCAACATTTTGATCCAGTTCATGGTGGACCCTCAGAGAGTGTGTTACCAACTATTTTGTACAATAGTTGAATTTTCTATTGAGCCGCTAGTTATTGAACATGATGCATGTTTGTTTCCAGAGTTTAGAAGTTCAGTTTGTTCCAGACTTAGCCTATTTTGGCTAGCCTTTTATTTCTTTTGTCGAAATGACCACACCCCATGGGGTTTGTAATAAAGTGTGCTAGTAGGGGGGGTCTTGAGTGGATCGGTTCCCTAAGACTTGACAGTCAAGTAAGGTATTCCAAGGAGTTTTTTCCCTTGTTGATTATGCTTTGCCTTTAGTCGAGTAATAACCATTGAATTTTTCTCCTACAACCTCCAAAGCTGGAATGCCCGAATTTGGCGGTTAGGCCTTGGGGGGTTATTAGAGTCCAACTGTAAAATATGAACCTACTAGACACTATTAGTGTGCCCTATGGCCATTTCCTAGGTCCTTAGGTGTGTTAAGACATTGTCCGAAAAAAAAATTCGCAGACATCCTCGAGTTTTTATTTTTTATTTATTTTTAATAATTAAAATTTTCAATTAATTAAGCCATTTTTCCTATGGTTTAATTGAAAATTTTCAAAATGTAATAATTAAATGGTTTCGGGGTGGATTTTGACAAATGGGGGCTCGTTTTCTAATCCAAGTCGCCCATTTAACCCCTAGACCCACTTATCCTAAGTTTTTGATGATTATTTTGCACTTAATTAGATATTTTCTCAAAATTAATAAATGAGGAATATTTAATTAAAATAATCAGAGAAATATTAAATGGAGATAAATAAAAAAACTCTCCAAAATAATTCAAATGGAATAAAATAAAGAGCTAAATGACATGGCAAAGAGCATCTGGGAAGATTCCAATCACCACCCACCTGATCTAAGTCAATGTCGGAGCACTACAGATGACTGAGCCTTGGGATTTGCGCCTTCATCAGCTAGCTTGGGCAAATTCTCTTCTTGGCATTAGTTTATTGGTTAAGTGATGATAACAATGTGATAGGGTGGGCGCCTTGCCTAAGTGGAGGCCACCTCACCCCAATCACAACCATCATGCTCCAGTTCATCCTCAGATCAAGGCACTGAGCTCCAGTTAGTTGGTGGGATGCGCCCTCTTGGCCTCTCCTTCATGCAATTCGCTAGGGCTTCATGGCTCTCTCCATTTGTGTATAAATAAGAGGTCTCGCCTCCCATTTCAAGGTGGACAAATTTTGCAAAGAACCTCTGGTGAAACTTATTGTAATGCTTGTTGCTTTCATGCAATTATTTGAATAAATAAAGGCTTTGGAGGCTCATGTGGTGTGGTTTTCGGATGCATATGATGGATGAATAAGGTGATATAATTAAAAAATTTCTCTTGCATTGTTAATTTGTGGTTATTAATCAATGCTTCAGAAGGCTTTTATAAGAACATAAAAATAGATATTTGTAGTTTCAAGTTATCTATTTACCGATTTACTCTTAGAGATCTAAAAGAGCATTGTCTTATTCAATTGTATTTCATATTGCTTTTGATTTCAATTAGTAAATGGTACATGATCTAATCCCCTTTTTGCCAAGTGTATGAGTTCTTTGTTTGCAGATCACTTCATTCTACCGAGTAAAAGGTTGAGCTAGTTTGCATCTCCTTTCCTTGGAGCCAAGTATATAATTAAATAGCCATTTGCTAAGGGAGATCCAAGGTTGCTTCAAAGATTCAAAGATCTAAGTGGTTCTACCTCTCTTATTCACCTTTGAAATCAAATTTTAATTCGTAAGTTGGTTAGGTAAGGTTTGAATCTCAAGTTTCCCATTTTTTTCCAAACCGTGTGCCCTCTTTTTGTTGCCCTCTTTTCGCTGCTTGCTTTCCTCTTTTTGTTGCCCTCTTTTCACTGCTTGCTTTCCTCTTTTTGATGCCTTCTTTTCACTGCTTGCTTTCCAATTTTTGCTGCCCTCTTTTTGCTGCTTGCTTCCTCTTTTTGCGGCCTTCTTCCTTCTTCTCTCATTTCATAGCTTCTTCCTTTGTTTTATTTCTTCTCTTTCATCTTTTAAATACTTAGCTAGTTCATACTTAGTTTCTTTTAGAGCTTAGTTTAGATCTTTGTTTGTTCTTTTATTCTTTTATTTTTTGAATAACTCTTAACAAGTTAGTGTTCAAAGCTCTCATTTTCAGGAAAACAAGAAGCTTCAACTCGAATCAAGAAAGCCCAAAGGCTAGAAGCGAACAAAGAGCAAACTCCTTGAAAAGCACTTCCCTCTTCTTTCATTCCCCTGTCTCATATTGTGCTTTCAAGAAAAGACAAACACATCAAAGCGTTGTAATAATTAATAAAGAGCAAGTGGGGTAAAGGATCCCACAACTCCACTTCCCCCATTTGGGGGAAGCATATATCGTCCATTGTCCATTTTCGCATTTTCTTTGCTTTATACCTGCACAATAATTTCTTAGAGTAGAATAGGAAGAATTAGTTTTATTTTTGTAAAAGTTTGTTAAATCTCGATTTGCTAGTATAAGTTTTGCTTTATTGTTTTTTAAAGCTTTCTTATTTCATATAAATTGTTAAAAAGAACCCAAAGCCTCTTGAATCTCACTGAAAAGTGGATCAAGCGCACTCTCTATCGGAGAGGTTTTTTGTTTTGTCTTAGATATTTCCGATTTTTATATAATTTGTTAAAAAAGAACATAAAATCTCTTGAATCTCACCGAAAGGTGGATCAAGAGTGCTCTCTGTCGAAGAGTTTGTTGTTTAGTTTTAGTTCCTGTACTTTAGCATCTTTTGCTTCTTTTTCATAAATCTCTTGAATCTCGCCATAAGGCAGATCAAGAGTGCTCTCTGTCGGAAAGTTTTCCGTTGGTTCTTGTTCACAACTCTTAAAATTGGAATTTACATTTACTACACTGTGTATGCTCTACCCACTTGTGGGATACCCGGAAGCACTTGTAGATTCTTTAATTTTCACACTTTGATCCGCTTCAACCATAATCAAACACTCTCCCAGGAAAACCAACGAAAATCCGGCGTTGATCGCTAAATAATCGAAAGTGGGAAAATTTTGCCTAGGAACGCGGGAACCACTGTACCGAGACCTTGAAACCACAGTTAGGCTACATCCTTGTTCGTGTAGTGTTGAACACCGCTTTCGAGACTCCGGACAACCCACATGTTCTCGTACGGAACCACTTAGATTATTATTCGGACATATCTCCAGTACCGAAAGGTATATCTTGGAGATCCCCTTCCCTTTTAATAATCAACTTCACCTTTAAAATTTACAATAAAATTTACCAAGAACACTTGCAAAACGATCTCAAGCACTCCATCTGGCACTAGTCTTATCATTTGCTTATTATCTATCTGGAGCACTTTTTCATCTATTTTCGTATTATATTATGGATTCTTTACTTTGAAATTATGATTGTCAAATGGTTGTGTAACTTTAATTATATTGCAAGTACGTACTTGGGTTTTTTATTGTAAGTCTCTTCTAGAAACTCCTAAAAAACACCCATCCGCATCATACACCAAAAAACGTTTTAAAACACAAAAGCCTTAGAAACTCTTTGTAGGGTCTACCCCCCTTGGCTTTGTTAGGAGTTTGCCTAAACGGAGGAGTCGAGATCAGGTGACAACACCTGACTCTTTGCTTGCCCCCAAGGCCGCACCTTTCCCACTCGGAAAACATCTTTCGAAAGATTTATGTCGGCGGTGTGCACATCGACGGTCAACATTTTTGGCATCGTTGCCTAAGACAGATCTTTTGTTCCTAGACGACTTTTTTCCTTAGTTTTAAACTTGTCTTTTGATAGATTTTTAGTTTAAACAACTCTCTGATTTTAGACTTGAATCCATCTAGCGACTCCACTGTCAATAAACACAACAAGGTATTCAACAAGAAGAAACTCTGTAGGCCTACTTAATTTCATCCCTGAACCTGAAAAGGTTTATAGGAGGAGACTAAATAGGTTAGCTTCTCGTAGAATCCTTAAGAATCTTGGATTTGAGTCTATTTTGGACATCCATAGTCTTTTTGTTGAGAATAATAATTATTTGTCTAATACAATGGGTGAATATTTCAATCCCCTTGACATCTCTCAGATAGCAGGTCAACCTCACAATCTACCAAATAAAGTTGTAGACAAGCTTCCCATGTTCACTGGCACTTATGCCATCAATGCAATTCTTCATCTTAAAAACTTCTCCAGATGTATCAGCGCCTTTATCAACGATCTAGCACATATACACAAAGATGTGTATATGAAACTTTTTGCTCTTTCTTTGGAAGGAGATGCTGGTGAATGGTTCAACAACTTGAAAACAACTCCTTTGCAACTCTTGCAACATTTAAAACTGCGTTCACCAACAAGTTTGGTGAAAACTTAAAAGAAAGAGCCCCGATATCAGTTAGCTGCTTTGACCAACATAAAAAGAAACGAGAATGAAACAACAAGAAATTCACAGATCAAACGAATGCCATCGATACTAACTAAAATCCTACTGCTCAATCCATCTTAGTCTACTATATTGATTCTCTTAGTGGAGAAATGCAATATCAACTCAGAGATAAAGACCCTACCACTCTTTTGATGGCCCAAGAAATGGCTATTAAAATTGACAAGAATATGCAATCTTCTGGTTAATCAAACATTCCTGGATACACAAGGGCCCTTATCCCTTCTAAGCAACAGGAGATTAGAGCTAAGGATTCCACGAACCACATGCAGGAGACTTATGACAAGAAAATGAAGGAGATGGATGATAGGATGGAGGCCTTACAAGCCGATTATGCAAATCAACTAAAATTTATGCAAAATCGGGTAATAAATATGGAAAGAGCTCAAACCAGTCAGAAAATTTTTCCCCCTATGAGAAATTGGGTTCAGAAGAAAGCCCCGCAAGATAAAAGGCCCCCTAATCAACTACATACCATCAACATGGTTGAGGAAGCCATTCCCTATTGCAGACCCTGTGAGGCCCTTCATGAAGAGTCCACCTATTACATGGCCTGTCAAATCTTAGAGCATGGTCTTCCAAAATCAAGTGATAGTGAAGAATATTCAAGAGAGCCTGAGTACGTCAACACAGTAGGACAGCTCCATTCTGTCACCACAGAAACTTGGAGTCAAGTGAGAGAGTACAATCAACAATTGGATAACCTTACTAAGAACTTTGGTGCTAAGCCTACAACTAAACAAATTAAAGGAATGCCTAAGTTCAAAGGCATCACTTATCAGAGAAAGGATAGTCCAGGAACTTCAAAAAGTAAATAGTAACTTCCTAATGTAACCACTCCTCCTGATGCAGATGATGTAGATCTTGATTTGAGAACTTGGTTTTCAAAAGCTAAAGTGTCAGTCCTTGCAAGTGAAATAGTTAAAATTCTAGAACAAAGAGAAAAGTTGTTAAAAGTCTTAAACTCTCCACCTCCCAAAAGGGTAAAGTTTAAAGAACCTTTAGAAGAACCTCCTCCAGCTCTAAATAATGTCCAAGAGGATCCGATTGTAATATTGCATACTATGGATTCAAGAAAAGAAGATCATCCCCCCTTCTATGTATCATTGATGATGGGTGATCTTTTTCTACATAACTGTATGCTTGATTCAGGATCCTCCTCGAATATAATGACTAGGAAAGTGATGGAACAGTTGAACCTAAAAACAACTAGGCCTTATCGAAATGTCTGTGCTATTGATTCCAGAGAAGTGGATGTAGTAGGAATCATCCTAAATCAACAGGAGAGACTAGCTAAGTATCCAAATATTCACATAGCCATGGACATTCTCGTGATTGATGTGCCAGATAAATGGGGGATGTTCTTGTCCAGAAGTGGGCTGCTACCTTGGGAGGATGGATCCAAATGGACTGGACTTATGCTACGATACCCGCATCAAAAGATTCATGGGTAAAGTTGCGTAATGAAAAGGAGAAGTACCATGTCAAAAACCCTAAGAAACCCTTACATGAGTATGTTTACAACACTGATGATATTGGAACCTATACTTGCTACTCTACCTTTTTGGCTCCCCTTAAAAAATAAAATAAAAGACGAGAAGGTAGATGAGATATGGAGGATGAATTTTGACAGTGCTCATCCCAGAGCTGGGAAGGGTGCAGGTGTGGTCATTACATCGCCTAAAGAGAAAATCTTCAACTTTGCTTATAGATTGGAGTTTGAGGCAACTAATAATGTAGCGGAGTATGAAAGACTTTTACTTGGTTTGGAAACGACAAAGGATATGGAGATAAAAATGTTGGGCATAAGTGGCAACTCTTATTTGATAATCCTCTAGGTTAAGAATGAATTTTCTTGTAAGTGTAAAAGGTTGAAAAAATATAGAAATGCAGTCTAGGACACAATGGAATATTTTGATGCCTTAAACTTAACTTCAATTCATAGGGATGAAAACAGCTTGGCGGACAAGCTGGCAGTAGCAGCCTCGACTCTCCAACCTTCTAAAGAATTGTTGAACAGTGATGGTAAATTAGAGATAAATTTTAGACCATCTGTTCTAGACAACATGGAACATTGGCAGGTTTTCCAAAGTGATGAACAAATTCTGAAGTTTCTTCATAATGTGGATGAATTTTCCAACTTTAGTGTCAACTTTCAGGAGGAAGGTAAAGAGTATCAAGGAGAAGGTGACCAGTTTGATAATCCAGTACTTCGCGGCCTTGTTGGACTCGAGCAAATTTTTGACAGACATGATGGTAGAAAAAATCATATTGAATCCATGAAACCTAGAGATTATGTAGAAATCAATATTGGATCAGATAAAAACCCAAAATTGATCAAAATTGGAAAAGGGATGTTTGAAAAGGAAAAAAATGACTTGATAAACTTGGTTAAAGAATATAGGGATGGTTTTGCCTTCTCATATGATGAGCTTAAGGCATATCGAGAAGATGTGTTCCAACATACCAGTCCTTTAAAACAAGATGTCAAAGAAGTCAAACCCTTTCAGCAAAAACTAAGACAAATAAACCCCAAGTTAGCCCCTATAGTTAAAAAGGAACTTGAAAAGATGTTAGCTGCAGGGATTATTGCACCAACAAGACATTCATCTTGGTGCTCTAACTTGGTGGTGGTAAGAAAAAAGAATGGTAGTCTAAGGATATGTATAGATTTTAGGAATATAAACATAGCTTGTCAAAAGGACAATTATCAATTGCCTAATATGGAGACCCTTCTCCAGAGAGTAACAAGGACGAGCATGATGTCCATGTTGGATGGATTTTTAAGATACAATCAGGTAGTGATTCAGAAGGAATATAGGCATAAAACTACTTTTACCTCCCCTTGGGGTGATTTTGAGTCTTTGAGAATGCCTTTCATTTTGTTGAATGCTAGGGCCACTTTTCAAAGGGCCATGGACTATGCATTCAAGGAGTTGATTGGAAAATTCATAGAGATTACCAAGATGACTTGACGATTTTTTCAAAAGAAAGACCAAGTCACATAAGCCATCTTAAGCAACTCTTTGAAAGATGTAGGAAGTATGGTATTTCTCCTAATCCGACAAAGTCTATTTTTGGAATCGACGAAGGAAAGCTTCTAGGGCACATCATCTCTAAAGACGGGGGCAAAATTGACCCTGAGAGAATTGAGGCCATTAAAAAGATTCCCTTGCCTAAAAATGTCAAAGCTCTCCAATCGTTTAATGGGCACATCAATTTCATTAGAATATTTATCCCAAACTTAGCTGAGTATATGAAACCTTTACAAAAGTTGTTGAAAAAGGATGCTAAGTTTGAGTGGACTAATGAAGGTAGAGAAGCCTTCAGATGCATTAAAGAAGCCATCACTAGATCTCATGTCTTAGTCAGCCCAGACTACTCCAAAGATTTCATTATCTTCTCCTTTGCATCCGAGGATACTATTGCAGGGGATTTGCTCCAAAAAAACAATGAAGGATTTGAGCAACCCATCGCTTTCATGAGCCAGGCCTTGCAACACTCCAAGCTTAAATATACAACCAAGGAAAAACAAGCTTTTGCTTTAGTAAGATCTTTGAAGCATTTCAGAACATATGTCGGTTACTCAAAGATAGTCTGTTGTGTACCTCACTTAGCAGTTAGGGATATCTTGTGTCAACAAGATTGCTTACGCAAAAGAGGTAAGTGGGTGTCTAAAATACAGGAGTATGATCTAGATATTAAACACACAAAATTAATCAAAGGACAAAGCCTAGAAAAAATGTTAACTCAGGGTAATGAAGAAGCTTTAGGAATAAATTGTCAGAATGAAGAACCTACACCGAGCATGCCTCCAGAATTGCAGCGTTTAGATCAACATTGGTACTCTGATATTATATTCTTTCTTCAAAACCTTACATGCCCTGAACATCTAAAAGGTCATAAAAGAAGGGATTTAAGGTTAAAGGCTGTCACATATTGCATCACTCAGGAAGGACTAGGTTGGAGAAATCCAGATGGAGTGATCCTCAAATGTGTTAATGAGCAAGAGTCTAAGAAGCTCTTGGCTGAGTTCAATTCAAGATTACGTAGTGGGCATTATGCAGCAGATACGACAACTCACAAAATTCTTAGAGCAGGTTACTATTGGCCCTTCCTATTTGCGGATGTTCATAAATTGGTCAAGAGTTGTCAGCAATGTCAGTTATTCACTGTAATACCCCAGTTTTGACCCCATGGTATTTAATTGTACATGATGCAAATATTGTATGAAATCATGGCGAGGAGTTCAAGGCCAAGGCCTTGCCATTGATTGATGTTTTGTGGATAGGTGATCAAGGTTTATACCTATGGTTTTGGTGCTAAGTCAAGCATAGTATAGATATATATCTTGATATATCATGTAAATGTACAAAATCAATACAATACCACAACTAGCTATGGGACTGCAAACATTAAAGAGATGGGGGCATGATTCCACAAGGGATAGGGTGGGGAGTTAGTCAAACTCTTGAGCCAATAGGGTGTGACCAAATGTCAATGGGGAAACCCATGAACCCTTAGCTACCTTTTCGTCCTCTGTCCTCAATCATCAATTTCTTCCAGAAGTTGGTTGAGGTAGTTAATGCCTTGGGCAGAGCAAGGCAAGGCAGTCTAATGGCTTGACTAAGCAAGCCTGCAAATCTACAGTCTGTAGAACCCGTATTCTTGCTTCTACAGGAAGTAAACCCGAGTGAGAATGTGTGCCCATTCCCTCATCCCTGAGTCACGTTGAGCGTTGGGGGCATGGTGGTGATTATTCGTGCTGTTGGTCGAGCAGGCTGGGAGGGTCATGTTTTTTGCTCGTGGTTGTTCACCATTCTACCCTTCTGTTGTCCCAGACGATTCGATCATTCTGATCCGTTGTTCATGCACGTTGTTGGTGGTTAGACCATCCTGAGTTGCGGACGTGTGGTTCCGCGATGTTGTCAATGTGACATTGTGGTATGAGACCCTGTTTCCTCTGTGTTACAGAGGGGAGCCTATGAGGCTGAGTTTTCCTTGGGGATTTTTTGTGTTGTGCATCCTTGTTTTGGTTGAAGACCAAGGAATGGAAGAGGCCAGAATGGGTTGATAAACCTAGTGAAGAGAGGAACCTCGCAAATAGATCAAGAGAGCTGGTAAATCCTTCCTGCACACCCTGAAGAGCACTGGAAGGGAAGGTATGGTCTGAGGGACTGTGTAGCAGATAAGGGAATACTTCCTTGTGTTGGGTGGTGCAGATATTGAGGAAGCCAGCTGGATCTTGTGTAAGTACCCATGGCTCTGTGGTTGAGCTCACTAGCTTAGCAATTCTACCTTTCCATTGCCTTAGCAACCGGATAAGCCCAACTGCTACAATTTGGTATTGGTTGTGTCTTGTGATGTTTTGGCTTGTTTCCTAGTAGCCTGTGAAACCCAACGGTATGTTGGCTTGGCTGGATAGTTTGTGAAACTCAGCAGTGTGTTGGTTTGACTGTGTGAGTATGTTCGGATGTGTGTAAGCCTATTGTTTCCCCTAGTTCCTTGTGGAAATCATGCCCAAATCGAGGGTGGTAGTGTGTTGAGAGATTAATGAACACACTAACCTACGGTTGGGTGGAACGTTGCAGCGACATAGCTAGTTGAGGAACAACTTAATCATCAAGATAAGTATTCCCTGTTATTTTGGTTTATGCATTGAAGTTGCTTATGAATGAATGTGATGAATTGATAAGGAAGAATGCTTGCTATGAATGAAGTAGGATTGCTTGTTGTGAAAGTATCTCTGTTAAGATTGTTTATGCCATATATTTGTCTATGGATCACTCTGTTCATGTTGGATGCTTGATGATGATTAAGTAGAGGTTTTAACTTGTGTATATTCCTTGCATTTTACTTCTGTTGGCCTTGTATGTTCAATGCATTTTGCTCAAGTCCATGGAGGTTAGAAAGGCCTAGTTAAAGAGTCAGTTTGCAGCTGATCTGAGTGTTTTCTCACCCTCGGATCCGTAGCTGAAGGCAGAATGCGGGAGATGGGAGAAAGAAGTTAAATCGGAGCAGAATGTGGGATTTCCGACTTCCGAAATCCGCCTGCAGAAGGCAAAAAGCAGAAGGTGGAAAACTGGAGAAAGGTTAAGGCCAAGATTTGGTCTTTCGATTCCCAAGTTTCGCACTGGAGGGTGGAAAGGCGGAAGGCGGAAGGCGATAGTGAGGATAGAGGTTTTGTCATTTGATAGTTTTCCAACTTTTGAGTTCCGTAGTGCAGAAGCGGAAGTGTGGAAGGCGGAATGGTGGTTGAAAGACTACGTCAAGAGTTATGTTTTCGACTTCCGAGTTCTGAAGTGCGAAAGCGGAAGCCGAAAGGCGGAAGGGCCGTCGAAAGTTCTGTCGCACATTACGTTTCCGATTTTCGACTTTCGGGGTCTGAAGGGAAGAAAGCAAAGAGCAGAACGCCAACTGCGTAAGTAGTAGGTTCAGTGCGGAAGAAGGATTCCCGTGCACAAAATGGACTTGTTGAGGGCAGAATGACTGTTACAGTGATGTACAGAGGTTCTTAAGCCTAAGAAATGAAGGTGGAAGAGGAAGTTAACATCCATGCCTAGTGTTTGAAAAGGGAACAAGTGTTCTTGAAGCTAAAATTTTAATTTATCCGCATTATTGGGTACAAGGGCGTTACATTCACTGGGAAGCCTAGGTTGAAAGCCTTACCTTTGCAACCAGTTGTGGTTCAAGCCCCTTTCCAGCAATGGGGGCTTGACTTCATCACTGAATTCAAAGACAACTCTAGCAATGGTTATTGTTGGATTTTAACAGCTACCGATTATTTCACTAAGTGGGTGGAGGCTATCCCCACTAAAAAGGAGACTGATAAAGTTGTTATGGATTTTCTAGAAAATAACATCATTATTAGATTTGGTGCTCCAACCAAAATAACAACTGATAATGCCAAAGCTTTTAGTTTTGCAGAGTTCACCTGCTTCTGTTTCAAATATGGCATTATCCTATCTCATTCTTCCAATTATTACCCGTAGGGTAATGGTCTTGCAGAGTCTAGCAATAAGAACTTAATGACTACCCTTAAGAAAACAATTGGAAGTAACAAAGAAGTCATGGGATGGTAAGATTAAGTATGCACTTTGGGCTGATCGGATAACTAAGAAAAGTGCAACCAGGAAAACTCCTTTTGAACTTGTATACGGTTTGACTGTTTCACTACCCATCTACCTTCAGTTACCTGCCATGAAGATGCTCCAGGAGTATGAAATGGAGGAAGATTCCATGCCCAACAGGATTAATCAAATCATTGAACTAGATGAGAACCGAAGAAAGGCCCTTGACCATAGTATCAAAAATCGAGATAAGATCAAAAGAACCTTTGATAAGTCAGCCAGGCCAAGACCTTTTCAAATTGGCGATATGGTTCTTCTTTGGGATAAAAGGAAAGAGAAACCGAGAAAGCACGAAAAGTTTGACAGCTTATGGATGGGTCCATACATTATATATGACGTGGCTGACACAAATTCATTTCTCCTTAACACTATGGAACGAGAAAAGTTGCTCTTACCAGTGAATGGGAAACAGTTGAAATTGTTCTTCAACAATGACATTTAATGCCCCTGGTAGCATTCTAAGGGCTTTTCTAAACCCTCATCTTTTCCTTTCAGTTTTTTCCTTTTTTGTACTATATTTTTGTATCATATTTTGTTTTCTGTATAATGTTACCCCAAGTTTCTGGGACGAGGGAGCGTAGGAGCGAGGAAACGCACATTCAGGATGCGTGGACACCACCCCCAAATTTAGGGATATTCAAGGGGGACGTGGGGACATCTCTAAAATTATAAAAATAAAATAAATTATCAAAAATAATAATTCATTTAATGTAGATTAATGATTGTGCAATGTAAATACTAAATATATTGATTTATTTTCTAAGTAGTACCAAATAGGAATTGTAAAATGTGAAAATAATGGGAAAACATTAAAAAAAAATTCCCAGGGGCATGGTTGGGGAGGGAAAGTTTCGCCCAGGAGTCCCCAAGTCCCCGAGACGCAGGAAACGTGGAAACGCGTCCCCGACCCTGCGAGACACGTCCCCATGGAACATTGGTATATTATGTATGTACCATAGGTTTTACATTATGCATAGTTCTTGTAACTTATGTATTTCATTTTGGCTTTTTATATATACGTGGTACTGACGCACTTTAATTTCGTGCAGGAATCAGAGATTCTGGGTCACTCGCACACTCTTTTTGAATAAAAATCAAACAAGTGCACGTCTCCTAGTTGGAGCTAGATGTTACCAACTATTTTGTACAATAGTTGAACTTTCTATTGAGCCACCAGTTATTGAACATGATGCTTGTTCGTTTCCAGAGTTCAGAGGTTTAGTTTGTTCCAGACTTAGCCTGTTTTGGCTAGCCTTTTATTTACTTTGTCGAAATGACCATACCCCATGGGGTTTGTAATAAAATGTGCTAGTAAGGGGGGTCTTTAGTGGCTCGATTCCCTAAGACTTGACAGTCAAGTAAGGTATTCCAAGGGGTTTTTTCCCTTATTGATTATGCTTTGCCTTTAGCCGAGTAATAATCGATGAGTTTTTCTCCTGCAACCTCCAAAGCTGGAATGCCTGAATTTGGCGATTAGGCCTTGGGGGGTTATTAGAGTCCAACTGTAAAATATGAACCTACTAAACACTTGATATCACCAACCTTGTAGTTGCCTATGTGAGATGGATCCAGGATGGACAGTAGAGGGACAAGCAACTAAGGAGGTGGAACCAAGATTGCCTCGTCTGCCAAATGGATGGTTGTCACGCCAGTCGAGGCAGTCTTCACTTTATGTTATCTTAGCCCAAGACAACAATGGAGGAGACCCAGATCTGCTCCCGATAGGAGAGATCAGACCTAGACACCAGATCAAATCAAATGGACTTGAGGTATGTAAGGTGTAAGGTGATGGAAACCCTAGATCTATGGATGACGTCACTAGGAGGACCAAGGCTTTGGATCAGGGTTGAGGAGATATGGGATTTGATCCAAGTTGGGACACAGATGACTTATGAGGTAAATACTAGATCTGGGGTTAAGGTACTAGCAGGAGGTGAAGATATCCACTGCCTTGGGAAACGTAACCAATGTAGGGAGGGAAAGAAAAGGACTGGGGCTATCTAATACCAATGGATAGACTCATAGGAGATATGACAATGTCAAAGCACCCAAGCCACCCGGAAAAGGTCAAAACGCAAAACAAAGAGGTAAAAGAGGGGGTAGCGTTAGGGTTGGAGATTGGTGCCTTTCAGATCTAGGACAATGGATCAGTTTCTGCCTAGCGTTGAGGGAGACCCACCTGGGCATAGACCCGATCTACAAACCCAAAAAGTGGTTTTGCCGAAAAAGTCAAATCACAAGGAAAAGTGGCAGCATGGAGGGTAGCGCTAGGGTTTGAGAATCAATTTTTCAGATCTAGGGCAACAGAGTCACTTCTAGCTCAGCATTGGGGAAGACCCACTTGGGGCATGACCTGATCTACAAAACCCAGAAATGGTTTGCCGAGAACTCAAGCGGATTAAGCCATAATATTTTTTGGTTTTTTACTATTTAGGGTTTTTTAAGGTAAAAATGGAAATACAGATGCCAATGGATTGAGATTTGGAAGAGAAGCACTAACCTGTAGATCTTACCTGGAAAACCTTGTAGATGCCTTGATGATGATGATCCCTGCTATCCCGATCAATTTGACAAATATTGAGTGAGTTCTATGCCCAACATTTTGCCCCAAGAAGCCAATGCGCCCTCTCTCCTGCACAACAAACGTCAACAATATCAGATTTCCTACATCATGAGAAAAAAGAAAATGCTACAGAAAAATAGCAAGATGAAATCATAGATCGCATTGATGCTAATGAAAACCCCTTGATACAAAACGCATCCAAGCCAAGCGAGTTGAGGCAGCCCTGCAAAAACGCCCAAGTTGAAGTCACCCTCCTGTAGACAAGACAATGTTTCCTGAAAAAATATATAGATCTCACAACAAATACCCAAATCCTAGGAAGCAAAAGATTTTCCAATCACCATCGAAGAACACCAGATGCAAAGGAGATCCAAAAAATCCACAAGAAAAGTTTTTCTATTATTCAGATCCAAGAGCCAAAGACCCCTTACAAATGAGAAGCTCTCTCCTTTAAATAGGAATGAGAGAACCAAAATCCTAACCACTTTTCAAATGGGTGGCTAAGATTAAAAGATACAAATGTTCTAATCAACGGTTGAGATGAGCTCAACATACAATACATGGCTCAATGCCTTAATATAATATAAAAGTGGACTAAATCACCCTACGAGAAGGGATCCCACTCAACAAAAAATAAATGAAGCACATGGGGGGTCTAGGGAGTGTTAACTAACTCCATTTGGGTGTCCCCGTGGCACAATAAAAATAATATAATTTTTTAAATGTGAAATTGTGCCTCCTTGAGGAACTCGTGAGCCTCCAAAAGCTCCAAAAAATAATATAATATGCCCGAAATATAGATGTGGGCCCATCCAAATGCTACAACTGCTGGAGAAGAAGTGGAAGACATCACCCTCATCATCAGAACTCATCCCATGCCATTTCCTTGCCTCAGTAGCCCAAATGGAATTCTTCAGTAGCCATTTTAATTATTTTTTATCTGCCTCGAGAACCGTGATATGCCAGAAACTGCCCCCTAGGGTGCCTGCATTATCCAACTAAGCCCACCAGGCTCTCTAGGAGGGGGTAATATGGTACAATCAAGTGGTTGGACCCCCTATCCCTCATACAGCGCCCTAGGAGATCCAAGAAAGATATTTCCCTGCTCAGACAGGCCATCAAGTATGGCAAAACTGCACCAGAAGGGTACATTGAGCCAAATCATCTCTGCAAGTGCCCGAAACTAAAAACAAGCTCTCACTGGACTCGGACAGTCAAAATCTACCTGAGGTGTATACTCATACCCCCTCTAGGTCCCTGTATGATCATCTACAACATCCACATAGACAAAAATAATAATCTGTAAATTACCATATAACCAGTAATATAACTCAGGCTAGCATCCATCTACTGCAAGTGTTCACAGGTCAAGACATGCTCTACAAATCATTCAAATAACACTTATAACAAGTAGTAATCATTTCACTAGCGATCTATCAACCACATATAAAGGATTTCATTTATTAACTATAACTCAGACCAGACTTTCAAGACCATACTCACTTCATATTTGTAATCATTTTGCTAGTGAAGAGTGAGGGCTAGAATTCACAAGGCTAAGGCAAAGGGTGACTACCAACTTGACATTGTGACACTTCGGATATGGAAAGGGGTTACTCACTTTAGCATATGACAGACAAGCAACAACAAAGGGGATGGCAGTGTCTCACAAATAAGTGAGTTACTTCAAAGGTGCTTATTCACCTTGACAAATGCTCACAATCCAAGTCAATACAAGTAAGGCCAGCAATCCTTAGATATAACTTTAGGAACCATTTCTTTTTTGGGCCTTTGATTTTCCATAGCCTCTATCCATGTTTTTATTACACGGTTTTTTATTATTTAGGCTTGATGCATTCATGTATGTTGAAAAAACACTACTTTTCATGAATGTTTTAAGATATTCTTTTCATTGTACTTCAAAGCCAATTTCATTAGGCTAGACTTGCATTCACGTATGTTTAAAAACACTACTTTTCATGAATGGGATTTTTTCATAAGATATTAATTTCATTTCCAAATACATTGTATTGATGGCAGCGCTACTTGTTTCAGGTTAGCCAACACAACCTAAGCAACTCAGAGCCAAGACACAAATAACAGGGAGGTTTGTCCAACAAAAGTGGGAAAAGGTCCTCCATGCCATAAGTCAAGTAGTAGGTTGGGTTGAGAACATAACTGGAAGGTAATGGATGGATGGAGACAATGAATAATGAAACCAACACTAGCAAGCCAAAGTATGGTGGGAATGACTACCTCTATTCTCCTCAAGGAAGGTAAAACCAATGAGTATAGATCAAGAACTTCCAGGTCTGAGTAAAGGACATCAATACATAATAACAATACATCCAAGCCCACATATTTATATGACCGCCAGATCATGTCACTAAATGCTAATACATGTCACAAGAATGCGTATAAGAGCAATGATAAACATAACACAAGATATATAAGCCGAGTCATAAACATGCAAATAATCCATCTGAACCAACATCAGTACAATGAGAAAACACTGATATAACTCTGGGCATCAATAACTGCTCTGCAAATGGCTAAAATGACTACATCAGACCTCAAATCTGAATGTCCTGAGACTCGGTCATGGCATGGGAGAGTACTATAGTCCATCAATCAAATCATGATCCATCATGGCTGCTCATCTCAGCATCTCATATGTAGGGGAACTGGCTGAAAAATGTACTGGAATCTGAAAAATAGAGTATGGTAGCCCGACTACTATATATGTGATAACAACACTATTGGTGTGTCCTATGGTCATTTCCTAGGTCCCTAGGTGTGTTGAAACATTGTCTGAAAAAAAATTTGCGGACGTCCTTGAGTTTTTATTTTTATTTTTTTAATAATTAAAATTTTCAATTAATTAAGCCATTTTTCCTATGGTTTAATTGAAAATTTTCAAAATGTAATAATTAAATGGTTTGGGGATGGATGTTGACAAATGGGGCCTCGTTTTCTAAGCCAAGTCACCCATTTAACCCCTGGACCCACTTATCCTAAGTTTTGATGATTATTTTGCACTTAATTATATATTTTCTCAAAATTAATAAATGAGGAATATTTAATTAAAATAATCAGAGAAATATTAAATGGAGATAAATAAAAAACTCTCCAAAATAATCCAAATGGAATAAAATAAAGAGCTAAATGACATGGCAAAGAGCATCTGGGAAGATTCCAATCACCACCCACCTGATCTGCGTCAGTATCGAAGCACTGCAGATGACTGAGCCTTGGGATTTGCACCTTCCTCAGCTAGCTTGGGCGAATTCTCTTCTTGGCATTAGTTTATTGGTTGAGTGATGATAACAATTTGATAGGGTGGGCGCCTTGCCTAGGTGGAGGCCACCTCACCCCAATCACAAGCACCATGCTCCAATTCATCCTCAAATCAAGGCATTGAGCTCCAGTCAGTTGGTTAGATGCGCCCTCTTGGCCTCTCCTTCATGCAATTCGCTAGGGCTTCATGGCTCTCTCCATTTGTGTATAAATAAGAGGTCTCGTCTCCCATTTCAGGGTAGATGAATTTTGCAGAGAACCTCTAGTGAAACTTATTGTAATGCTTGTTGCTTTCATGCAATTATTTGAATAAAGAAAGGCTTTGGAGGCTCATATGGTGTGGTTTTTGGATGCATATATTGAATGAATGAGGTGATATAATTTAAATTTTTCTCTTGCATTGTTAATTTGTGGTTATTGATCAATGCTTTAGAAGGCTTTTATAAGCACATAAGAATAGATATTTGTAGTTTCAAGTTATCTATTTACTGATTTACTCTTAGAGATCTAAAAGAGCATTGTCTTATTCAATTGTATTTCATGTTGCTTTTGATTTCAATTAGTAAATGGTACATGATCTAATCCCCCTTTTGGCAAGTGTACGAGTTCTTTGTTTGCATATCACTTCATTCTACCAAGTAAAAGGTTGAGCTAGTTTGCATCTCATTTTCTTGGAGCCAAATTAAATAGCTATTTGCTAAGTGGGATCCAAGGTTGCTTCAAAGATTCAAAGATCTAAGTGGTTCTACCTCTCTTATTCACCTTTGAAATCAAATTTTAATTCTTAAGTTGGTTAGGTAAGGTTTGGATCTCAAGTTTCCCATTTTTCTCCAAACCTTGTGCCCTCTTTTTGCTGCCCCCTTTTTGCTACTTGCTTTCCTCTTTTTGCTGCCCTCTTTTCGCTGCTAGCTTTCGTCTTTTTGTTGCCTTCTTTTCGCTGCTTGCTTTCCTCTTTTTGCTGCCCTCTTTTCATTGCTTGCTTCCTCTTTTTGCTTCCTTCTTCCTTTTTCTTCTCTCGTTTCATAGCTTCTTCCTTTGTTTTATTTCTTCTCTTTCGTCTTTTAAATAATTAGCTAGTTCATACTTAGTTTCTTTTAGAGCTTAGTTTTAGATCTTTGTTTGTTCTTTTATTCTTTTATTTTTTGACTAACTCTTAACAAATTAGTGTTCAAAGCTCTCATTTTCAGGAATACAAGAAGCTTCAACTCGAATCCAGAAAGCCCAAAGGCTAGAAGCGAACAAAGAGCAAATAGACAAACTCCTTGAAAAGCACTTCCCTCTTCTTTCATTCCCCCATCTCGTATTGTGCTTTCAAGAAAAGACAAAAACATCAAAGCGTTGTAATAATTAATAAAGAGAAAGTGGGATAAAGGCTTCCACACCCCACTTCCCCCATTTGAGGAAAGCCTGTATCGTCCATTGTCCATTTTCGCATTTTCTTTGCTTTATACCTGCACAATAATTTCTTAGAGTAGAATAGGAAGAGTTAGTTTTATTTTTGTAAAAGTTTGTTAAATCTCAATTTGCTAGTATAAGTTTTGCTTTATTGTTTTTTAAAGCTTTCTTATTTCATATAAATTGTTAAAAAGAACCCAAAGTCTCTTGAATCTCACTGAAAAGTGAATCAAGAGCACTCTCTATCGGAGAAGTTTTTCCTTTTGTCTTAGATTAGATTTCCGGTTTTTATATAATTTGTTAAAAAAGAACATAAAATCTCTTGAATCTCACCAAAAGGTGGATCAAGAGTGTTCTCTGTTGGAGAGTTTGTTGTTTAGTTTTAGTTCCTTTACTTTAGCATCTTTTGCTTCTTTTTCATAAATCTCTTGAATCTCGCCATAAGGCGGATCAAAAGTGCTCTCTGTCGGAGAGTTTTTTGTTGGTTCTTGTTCACAACTCTTAAAATTGGAATTTACATTTACTACATTGTGTATGCTCTACCCACTTGTGGGATACCCAAAAGCAGTTGTAGATTCTTTAATTTTCACACTGTAATCCACTACAACCATAATAAAACACTCTCCCAAGAAAACCAACGAAAATCCGACGTTGATCGCTAAATAATCGAATGTGGACAAATTCTGCTTGGGAATGCAAGAACCACTGTACCGAGACCTTGGAAGCACAGTTAGGCTACATCCTTGCTGGTGTAGTGTTGAACACCGCTTTCGAGACTCCGGACAACCCACATGTTCTCGTACGAAACCACTTAGATTATTATCTAGACATATCTCTAGTACCAAAGGTATATCTTGGAGATCTCCTTCCCTTTTAATAATCAACTTCACCTTTAAAATTTACCAAGAACACTTGCAAAATGATCTCAAGCACTCCATCCGGCACTGGTCTTATTATTTGCTTATTATCTATCTGGACCACTTTTTCATCTATTTTCGTATCATATTATGGATGCTTTACTTTGAAATTGTGATTGTCAAATGGTTGTGTAACTTTAATTATATTGCGAGTACTTACTTGGGTCTTTTATTGTAAGTCTCTTCTAAAAACTCCTAAAATACACCCATCCGCATCATACACCAAAAAACGTTTTAAAACACAAGAGCCTTAGAAACTCTTTGTAGGGTCTACCCCCCTTGACTTCGTTAGGAATTTGCCTAAACGGAGGAGTCGAGATCAGGTGACAGCACCTGACTCTTTGCTTGCCCCCAAGGCCGCACCTTTCCCACTCGAGAAAAAGCGTTCGAAATATTTCTGTTGACGGTGTGCACATCGGCGGGCAACAGAGTGCATTGGATGGTTGCAAAGCACATACTTCGCTACATCAGAGGTACTGTGGAGTATGGGTTGGTTTATAAGTGCGGGGGGAGTGTACAGTTAGCAGGTTTCACAGATGTTGACTGGGAAGGACGTGTATAGGACCGAAAGAGCACCTTAGGTTGTTGCTTCAACATTGGATCAGGCGTTGTCTCTTGGTTCAGCAGGAAGCAGAAGTCAGTTGCATTGAGCTCAACAAAACGCTGAGTGCATGGCAGCCAGTTTGGCTGCTTGTGAGGGAATGTGGCTGAGGAAGTTGCTTTCGAGGTTGTTCGAGTGTGAGCTAGAGGCCATTGTGGTTCACTGTGACAATCAAAGTGGCATCAAGTTATCTAAAAATCCAGTGTTCCATGACTGGAGCAAACACATAGACAATCGATACCACTTCTTGAGAGACTATGTACAGAGAGGAACCATTCGGTTGGAGTACATAGAGACATATGAGCAGGTGACGGACAATTTCACCAAGGCACTTTGCAAACACAATTTTGTGAAGTTCAGAGACAAGTTTGGGTTGCTACCAAATCCCTTCCTCGTTGAGAGAGACTGTTAGAAAGTGGCAACCAGGATGGTCTTCTAGCATTGCATATGTCCTTCAATGCTAGGAAGACATTAAACAGGAAGCCAAATGTATTTAATGTGATTTTCCCAAGTTTGGACTTAGGAAAATACATTAAGTATTTNAATCACTTTTATAAAGTGAAAAGTGAAATAATTTAAGTGATGGCTAATCTAATCTTGGCCATTGATCTCACCGGAGGATCACATCCATTGATCCATAGTGAGGTTTAGGGTTTTCGCTTAGCCATTGAATTAAAAGGAGATTCGGTGGAGAGGACACATACACAAGAGAGATACAGACGGAGAGAAGTCAGACGAAGGAATTTGCTGAGAAGACAGAGGGACACTCACCCAAAAGATTCATCAGAGTATCAGACTGAGCAAGGACCATGCAGATCACGCAAAGGAGGACCGTACACAGCAACAGGGTCGCACAGTTGCCGTACAAATTTTGTACTGCTGACGTCAGCACAAAACATATTCCATACAACTGGGTCATACTGCTGACGTAGGTGCCATACAGCTGCGTAGGGTGGTGGTACATTGTCGCTGGGTTGCCGCAGTGATTTAGCAGAGGTTTCATTTCGCCAAGTTGGGTGAATTTATTTTCTGGTTGTAATAGTTCCATATCTTCTTAATATAAATTTCATATCTGACTGCTGCACCGGTTTTCCCATCTTGGGTTTTATCCGAGAGTTTCCATACCCAAAACACTGTGTCTATTTTTATGTGATGTTGTGGATGTTTCTCAGTATTTACTTTCCCCTGCAATACTAGTAAAAGAAATTCATGTGTGGTTTTCGGTAACAAATTAAATATACTGTTTAGCGCTAGTTTTAATTTTAAAGGAAAATTTATAGGGTGCAGTCAGTTGAGGGGCGCATTCATTCAAAGTGGGGCGTAGTCAACTAGAGAGAGGTGCATCGCCTAGCTTCCATCAGTCCAAACTTAGAGCATGTGTGGCTCAGAGATAAGTCTATGTTGGATTATCTCTATTGCATCTATTTAACTTGCTTAAGATTATAAAAGTTGCTTTCATCTCTCACTGGTTTTTCCCCAAGGGGTTTTCCAAGATCATTTGAACGAAAACACTGTGTCATTTATGTGTGATTGCAATTGTTAAAAGTTGTAGAGATCTCATGCGTTGCTTATTATGATTCATGGTTATATGCTTTTATGTTATCTGGGATTGAGATAATTATCAGTATACTGCTTGGGATTAGAGAGATTTGTGACCATGTTAAGACCAGTTTTCAGTGTGCCATAGATATCTGAAAAATCTACACTTGACACATCATCCTTCACCCAGTGAAATCCTGGAAACTACTCCACCGTTTCACACTTGGAAAATGACACAATTTGCACCTGTAACAAATATAAATTGCTAAATATAGACATGCCCCAAAAGCAGTCTAACTCTGAAAAAGCAAAAAAGCAAGAAAGGCCAAAACTGAAGGAAACATGTGTGAGACAGCTGCCAAATATAATAAGTCTAGATTTAGATGCTGCTAAAAATAGCAATATCTTTCATGTGGATGAAAGCAGTCTCATTAGACTTTTTTTTACAAGGACCCCAAATATGTGATTAGCATCAACATGCAGGCCCTGAAAAGCAAACTGCTAAAAATAGCATTTGCCTTGAAAATGCTTGTATGTCATCCAAAATAGGGCCATCAGCATTGTGAGCTCGCAAGGATCAAGAAATTGTCAGCATCTCAGCCATGTAAACGCCAAACCTATGGCTCCTAGAAAAAAGCAAACTGCTAAAAAATTAAAATAGCTGTTTCTTGAAATCTGGTAAAACTAACTCTCAAATAAGCTCTCATCACTGTGAATCTCTAGATGCACCTGTAATAGGACCAGCAAGATTGCAAACCCCAAATTTACGGCTCCTAAAAAAAATCAAACTGCTAAAAATAGCTGTTTCTCGAAATCTGGTAAAACTAACTCTCAAATAAGCTTTAATCACTGTGAATCTCTAGATGCACCTGTAATAGGACCAGCAAGATGGAATCTAGCTGTATCTTATCCCTCTAGTTTCTCAAGCAAATCTGGGGCTTAACAGGATTGTAGCATTTCCTTTAGTGGCTCTTGCAACAATTTAATCTTTGTTCCTCTCTAGATTTTTCAACATCACTGCCTCTTCTTTACTAATATTACTTGCTGGTGTACTGATTAATCTCAGAATGGCCTGCATCTTCCTTTGCATAGTTGTGATTTCAGATTAGATTTTTAAAAAATTTCAAACATATAGAAGTTAGATGCTCGCCACAATTGAACACATTACAATCCTATCCATGACCAAGATTCTACATCATTTATGATTTTTCTTTTTCCTAATTTTCCTTTTATGTATGCATTGACTTGCTTGTTGAACTTACAATAGTAATAAGCCTGCTTCCGTAAGGAGAAATAAAACAAAATAAAAAGTGGAAGTCTATCAAACTTATGAAAAGGAAGAAAAATACAAACTACATCCATACAAAGCCTATACATACCTTCAGCGAAAGATGGGTGGAGTAAGGAAAACTATTCTTACCTTCCATATCATAAAGAGATACATGTTGCACACCAATATCAGCTAGCCACATAAGAAGCTTACAAACTTTGGACATTTCAGTTTCAGCTTCTTCGCTTTCTATCACCAGACCCACAATTCGAGGCTTCTTTCTTTGTAAAGCCTTAGAAGCCCTAGATTTTTCCAAAGATCCCTTGGCAAACAACATGGACCATGATTTGTTAATAATAGTTGCAATATATGCAATGACAATAAATGTCAAGTGAAGAGTATGCCAGCAGAACAAGGCCAAAATATTCCATATTTCTTTCCCTCCCATTGTACCCACTGGTGGACCCTGCAAATTTGTCAAAGCAAAATGTCAAAGAAGCCCATAATTGTAAGTTGATTCAGTAAGAATTATGAATAAGATTTATAGTCATACTCTGACATGAATGAATACGAAGACGAAGACATCGCAAGAGCTTCATAGCTTTGTTATGCTTGGGCTCACATCCATAAGATAAAAAATGGAGTGCAATAAAAACAGGGAGTTTATTCACAGCCATAAAGATAAACTTTTCTTAAAACTTAGATAACACTTTATCATGGTGGCACTATTTCAAAAAATTCAAAAAATGTGTGCAGCCAAAATTTGGGAGATTTGATCATTTTCAAATAGAGAAAACACCCAAAAAAAATAACAATGGATTTTTTGTTCGTAAAGAAAAATCAATGTTTGAAATGTCTATAGCTTTGTTAGGTCCAGCAACAGGTCTGCTTATACACCTACGGGAGTTCTTCAAGACAACAACCATACAGTCAAGTAAGCAAACTATAACCAAATATTAGTACCATCAACAACTCTATCTATGCAGATTAAATAGAGAACAACATTCATAATAACCCAAACATAACTGTGCATGAACTTTTCTAATCAAAGAAGCATGATAAAAAGTGAAAAAGAACCCAAGAAATCACACAAGAAAACAAAAACAACTAGCTGTAACAAGCCAATAAAGATAATAAATTGTTGCAAATATCTCCGATTTCTCCCTATATTTAAATTTTTCTCCCTTTTTTTGATTGCCAATTTGTCTCAGACTTTTCGAGTTAAGTCCAAGTTTATTCTTGCTGATATTCTCCAATTTCCCCCATGCTAAGTTGCAGGAAACGCCACTCCCCACCAGGTCCCTAGCCCGTTTCCTACCGGAAACACAGAAACACATTCCATACAGCGTGGAATGCATTTCTGTATGGACGGGCACATTTCTTGAGAAGGAAATGCATTTTAGGTACAGATGCAGTCATAAGGCCACGTTTCCAAAAAAGTATCACTTGGCTAATAAAAAAATAGCGCCATGTTCAGTATTAATTGGTAATATTTAATGGCAAAAGTGACATTCTCCTTATCTTTCATTTTTCTATCATTTTACTTCATTTTTTTACATTACCATTAATTGTTTCAGGATGTTTGAGAGTGGTTCCAACCTCATCGGACTTCATATGCAAAAAGTAGAATTTTAGATCCCATTCAGAATTCAGCAAACTTAATAGTTTTCAGGATTTCAGGATTGAAAAGTTTCCACCAGATTTTATCATGTATGAGGGTATGATATTGACATTTAATCAAGCACATCAACCCCTATATGTACCTTGATGTTGGTGGTGTTGATTGTTGAACTCCTCTGCAATGACCTTAATAAAAATGTACTCTTCAATCAAGCAAAATCACTTATTAAGCATGGGAAGCTTTTTCTACCTTTATTTTTACGATTGGATTAGGAAGTTTCATCAAAATTGTAGGGTGTTGAGTCATTGACTAATGTCCTTGGACAATCAACTTTGGGATTCAAGTTAGAGGCAAGGGCTAGAGCATAGTGGAGGGAGGCATATGGTGCTATTGATGAATACGATCCCAATATAGGCAATACAATTCGTCGACATGTATGTTTTATGATGTATGTTTCACATTCGTTTTTTAAATGTCCTTGCTCATTTATCAATTTATGTAATGTCCTCTTCTGCTTAGGCAATGAGGACCAACCCGCTAACCTATGTGATTCCTATAGGTTCGAGCGGGTACTGACAGTCAAGGAATCAACCGAAGACGGATGCCACATATAGAAGATCTAGGGCATAAATATTATATCACCATTGGGTCGAAGAGGGCCACTAGAGCCAAAGGCCACCTACATGCATGACATTCGGGTATTATTTAATGATGCATGCACCCGATTAAGTCTCCATGCGCATGCATGCAAGTCAACTGCAAATTAAAAGATAAAGTGACCTAATTAGGTCAAAAGTTAGGGTTTTCGCAGTTGAGAGTTATAAAAGAAAGATAAAGCGAATGGAGAAGGCACTTATGTGATAATTGATTTGTGGAGTCAAATTGGAGAGCTCAGTGAGCTAAGTTGGGGTTGAGCGCATGCTCAGCTAACTGGTGTATTTTGGCAGCAAAATCTATCTGCCCTAGTTCATCATCAGGTTGGATCATCCAGGTTCAACACTAGTTCATCATCAGGTTACATTCAGCAGTTATTCCGGGAGGTTGATTATTCATCCAGCCAGAGGGTTTCACCGTCACATCGTGTCACCGTGATTAGAGACAAAGCAATTCGTTTTCCTACCTACAAGGTTTAGAACTTCCGCATGTTGCTTCCATCATCATCAAAGGGGTATTATAACCCTAGTGCACATCATCCGGGCTTCCAGCAGCAGCTTATTTATTATTCTGGAGCTTATAAAGTTTGAGAGGAGGGCGCATTCACCTGTGGAGGACGATTTGGTGTATCTCCTTATTCCTCCGACAAAATCCTTGCATGCTGGGACCAGTCTCTTCACCATCACCTGATCTATATACTGGTATGTACATGCATTGATTTCTCCTATTTTATAGCATCTCAGTATTTTTCTAGGGCACATATTTGCATGCATCACCTCATACACAGATTTTACACAGAGGCTCATTGAGCGGTTTGATCGAAAGGATCCAGAGGTACACTTTAGGGAGCTGGCACAGCTCAAGCAGACAGGGAGTTCAGATGCTTTTATTTCTGAGTTTCAAAGGATAGCAGTCATGGTCACAGATATATCAGAGAGCAAGTTGATTATGTTGTTCACTGAGGCTCTCACTAAACCCTTACGAGGATGGGTCAAGTCTTATAGGCCCACCACCCTAGCAGATGCCATCAAACGGACTAGAGACTTGTAGGATGCAATGCCCAAAAATAGGTTTCCTTCCAGGACCAATGTTCCTATTAAAGATAAAGAAAGGAAACCATGGCCCAAGAAAGAATGGATGGACAATGATACCCGACAGGACCTTAGAAGAAAAAAGTTATGTTTCACTTGCCAGGAACCATGGATACCAGGTCACAGATGTTCAGGAAAAGGAAAGGCCTACTACATAGAGGCTTATTCCGACAGTGAGGAGGATGAGGATTACCAGGATCAAGAGCAGGGAGAGACAACAGAGATAGTTGCTGAGGGACAGGCCTCAGGAGGTACCATTGCTACCATGACAAGGGTTCCTAGATTCCACACTCTTCGGATTCAGAAGTACCGTACAGGGCCACAGAGTGGTAGTACTAATAGATGGTGGGGCATCCCACAACTTTATTGATGCTGCATGGGTTAAAAAGAGAGACGTTCAGACTAAGAGCTTTGATGGGTTTTCGGTAGTAGCAGCAGGTCACACCATGGAGTGTAGTCAGAGGATTCCTAAATTAAAGGTAACGCTTGGGAATTATACAGTGATAGAGACATTATATGTGGTAGATGTACCTGACATGAATGTGGTACTAGCAGTTTAGTGGTTGTATTCCACAGGGAAGTATTCCACAAATTACCAGACCATGGAGATGGAGTTTACAGGAGCAGAAGGACAGAAGGTGGTATTGAGAGGGATGAATACCTATCCTCCCACAGCAGTGACATGACACAGGATGGAGGCAATACTCTGACAAGGAGATATTGAGTGGGTTGCAGAGTGTATGGTTACCTTCAGGAAACCACCAGATGAGGCCACACAACATCTAGCAGATATAGAGGCCTTACTACAGAAGCACAAGGTAGTATTCGAAGACCTTCCAGCAGGTCGACCTCTAGATAGGGGATTTGAGCACATTATTGAGTTAGAGGAGGGGACCCAAGTAGTTATCACCACTCCTTATAGACATCCCAAGAGGTATAAAGATGAGATCGAGAGTACAATCAAGGAACTACTCAAGCTGGGATACATCAAACCTAGCTCCAGTCCCTTTGCATCTTCAGTAGTGCTGGTGAAGAAAAAGGATGGAACATTACGCATGTGCATTGATTACAGGGCGCTCAATAAGAAGACCATAAAGAACAAGTATCCCATCCCTAGGATTGATGAGTTAATGGATGAACTACAGGAGGCAAAGTACTTTTCCAAAATTGATCTTCGCTCAGGGTACCATCAGATTCCGGTCAAGGAACAGGATGTTCCAAAGACCGCTTTCCATTGCCACTACGGACATTATGAGTTTCTAGTGATGCCATTTGGGCTCACTAATGCACCAGCTACTTTCCAATCATGCATGAACCATATCTTCAGGACACAGTTGCGTAAATATATTATGGTATTCTTCGACGACATATTGATATACAGTCGGACTTGGGAAGAACATTTGAGACATCTTGATGAAGTACTTGGTATTCTACAGGAGCAATCACTATATGCCAAAATATCCAAGTGTGAATTCGGCATGCAGGAGATGTTGTACTTAGGACATGTGATAGAGGCCAACGGGGTCCAGGTGCACTTAGAGAAGATTCGGCCAATTTTGGATTGGCCTACACCTAAAAATGTGACAGAACTGAGGGGCTTTTTGGGCCTTTGCACCTACTACAGGAGGTATGTCAGCGAATTCTCATAGATGACTGCACCTCTCACAGATCTTACCAAGAAGGAAGCATTTAGTTGGTCAGAGGCAGCACAACAAACATTCGAGAAAATGAAGGAGGTAATGAGTTCATGCCCAGTATTAGCTTTACCAAACTTTTCTCAATCCTTTGTGTTAGAATGTGATGCTTCAGGAGAGGGAATTGGGGCAGTTTTGATGCAGAACAACCACCCCATTGCATTTGAGAGCAGGAAGCTCAAAGACTATGAGCACCACTATTCAATATATGACAAAGAGATGTTAGCTATCCTCCATGTGCTAACCAAGTTCAGGCGGTACTTAGTAGGTGCCAAGTTCAAAGTTAAGACAAATCACAACAGCCTGAAATACTTCCTAGAGCAGAAAGAGCTAAACAAGAGACAACAGAAATGGGTAAGTAAAATTCAGGCTTATGACTTCGAGATTGAGTACGTAAGGGGAAGAGCAATGTAGTGGCCAATGCACTTTCTAGACGACCAGCTACTTTATCCCTTAAGAGCATCTCATCAGATTAGAGGTCTCATCTTTTGGTTGAGTACTCCAAAGATAAGTTTGCTTAAGAGCTATTGGATGGACAAATTCAGGATGATAGGTAAAGGGTCATTGATGATATCATATACTACAAAAACAGAATCTTCTTGGTTCCAGAGTCTCCCCTCAAGAAGAAAATCTTACAGGCATCGCACGATTCACCATTAGTAGGGCATCAGGGGTTTCTCAAGACCTACAAACAGATTAGAGAAAGGTTTTCATGGAAAGGCCTCAAGAAAGATGTGATACAACATGTGAGGGAGTGCAGCTTGTGCCAACAAAACAAAATAGAGCACATCCACCCGGCTGGTTTACTACATCCCTTACCTATTCCCGAGCAGAAATGGGAGAGCATTTCTATGGACTTCATTACTGGGCTACCCAAGGTCCAAGGCAGAGACTACTTATACGTAGTAGTGGACAGATTGACTAAGTTTGCTCACTTCTTTGCCATATCATCAGATTATTCAACAGCACAGGTAGCAGAACTATTTTTCAGATAAGTATTTAGACTCCATGGTTACCCAAGACCATTGTCAGTGACAGGGACAGCAAATTCACAAGAGCCTTTTGGCAAGAGCTTTTCCGGTTAGTGGAGACCGAGTTAGCCATGAGCACAAGCTATCATCCGCAGAGTGACGGGCAGACAGAGATTGTTAATAAATGGATTGAGGGATATTTGAGAAATTACATATCAGGTCAACAGAGGACATGGATCAAATGGTTACACTTGGGTGAACATTGTTACAACACCACCTACCATATGACCATTAGGATGACCCCTTTCCGAGCCCTGTATGGGTATGATGCTTCCACTTTTGCAAACCGGATATTTGGCGATACCAAAGTCCCCAAGGCCAAGGAGTGGATTCAGGAGGGTCAGGATATCCTCAAAATACTCAGGGAGAACATACAGGCTGCTCAGAATCAACAGAAGATATATGCAGACAGGCACAGAGTTGAGCGCAGTTTTGAGGTGGGAGACTTCGTTTATTTACGCCTCCAGCCTTACTGACAGTCATCTCTTAAAAAGAAAGGAGCAGAAAAACTCCAACCTCGTTTCTATGGTCCATACAAGATAATTCGGAAGGTCGGAGAGGTAGCATATGAGCTAGAACTACCCCCAGAGAGCAAGATTCACAACGTATTTCATGTCTCAAATCTCAAGAAGGTGGTTGGTCAACAGATTGTTACATCTTCCGAGCTGCCTCCCCTTGATGACGAGGGGCAATTGGTTCTGATTCCGGAGCGCATCCTAGAGGTGATAGAGCGAAAACTGAGGAATAGAATCATCAGAGATTACTTGGTTCAGTGGAAAGATCTGCCTATAGAGGAGGCTACTTGGGAGGCAGAACAAGTATTACAGCACCCAGCTTTACAGTTGCTTGAGGACAAGCAAATTCAAGCGGGGAGGACTGTAATGTCCTCTTCTGCTTAGGCATTAAGGACCAACCCGCTAACCTATGTGATTCCTATAGGTTCGAGCGAGTACTGACAGTCAAGGAATCAGCCGAAGACTGATGCCATATATAGAAGATCTAGGGCATCAATATTATATCACCATTGGGTCGAAGAGGGCCACTAGAGCCAAAGGCCACCTGCATGCATGACATCCGGGCATTATTTAATGATGCATGCACCCGATTAAGTCTCCATGCGCATGCATGCAAGTCAACTGCAAATTAGAAGATAAAGTGACCTAATTAGGTCAAAAGTTAGGGTTTTCGCAGTTGAGAGTTATAAAAGAAAGATAAAGTGAATGGAGAAGGCACTTATGTGATAATTGATTTGTGTAGTTGAATTGGAGAGCTCGGCGAGCTAAGTTGGGGTTGAGCGCATGCTCAGCTAACTGGTGTATTTCGGCAGCGAAATCTATCTGCCCTAGTTCATCATCAGGTTGGATCATCCAAGTTCAGCACTAGTTCATCATCAGGTTACATTCAGCAGTTATTCCAGGAGGATGATTATTCATCCAGCCAGAGGGTTTCACCGTCACACCGTGTCACCGTGATTAGAGACAAAGTAATTCGTTTTCCTACCTACAGGGTTCAAAACTTCCGCATGCTGCTTCCATCATCATCAGAGGGGTATTATAACCCTAGTGCACATCATCCAGGCTTCCAGCAGCAGCTTATTTATTGTTCTGGAGCTTATATAGTTTGAGAGGAGGGCGCATTCATCTATGGAGAATGATTTGGTGTATCTCCTTATTCCTCCGGCAGAATCCTTGCATGCTGGGACCAGTCTCTTCACCATCAGCTGATCTATATACTGGTATGTACATGCATTGATTTCTCCTATTTTATAGCATCTCAGTATTTTTCTAGGGCACATATTTGCATGCAACTGCATGCATACAAAGTTCGGGGTTTGCTTTCCTATTTGATTAAGGAGTAAGTCTATTAGCCATCTACAGTATATACATAAACAGGAAAATATCAGTTTGGGATATTACAATTTAACACACACACATTGCGTTTCCCCGTTTCCAAAATTTGGGGGGATCATTTTTCCAACGCGTCCCCATTTCCCTGTTTCCTACAACTTAGCCCCCATGTTTCGATAAGTTGCTTTACAAATTGTTGGCAATATATTCCCCTAAATGATGTTTGCAACAATGAATTAAGCCATTGTAGTGCAAATAGAGAAATAGATATAGAACTCTCACCCAAATTGCCAAAAACAATGGCACATCATAGTATAAATAGAATTACAATGTTGAACTAGTCAACTATGTTCTCCTAAACATGCACCACTTGGATCGACAAGACAACCTGTTGTCGCCTTACACACACCTAGGGGGGGAACGCAACACAAATCTTCAAGTTGCTCGGTGTGTCCTTGGGGGCAAGTCTCGAGTCAAGTGTTGTCACCTGATCCTGACCCCTCCATTTAGGTCACTCCTAAAGGAGCCATGGGGGGTAGTCCCTAAGAAAGAGTTATCAAGGCTCTAGATTTTATTAAGTTATGGATGAGATGGTTGTTAGGATTTTATAAATGGTTCACTGAAACAAGATACTGCAATTTATAGTTTAGTTCGACAGCATAAAAAGAGATATGGCATTCATAACATGATATGACTGAAAATAGAAATATGGAAGCAAATTAAACCAATGCCAAAAATGGAGTCAAGGTAAATAAGTGTTGTTGAAAACTGAGAAATGTTTTGCAATGTACTTGGTAAGTTTTAAATTATTCAATAATGAGTGAGTTAAGGGGAAAAGGGGATTCCCGATATACCATGAGGTACTGGGAATATGTCCGGATTCTGAGAAGAGCGGCTCCGCACAGGAAAATGTGGGCTAGATGGAGTCGTGGGAGGGTGTTCAACACTACACCCACAAGGATGTAGCCTAACGGAACCCCACAGTCGCTTTCTAGTTGTTCCCGCTTTACCTAAAGAATTTTCCCACTAGTTCTTAGGTTCGTTACGCCAGATTTCCGTAATGTTTGAGGGTTGTAAACTTTATTAATGTGACTTGATTACTTAGATGTGAGGGATTAATAAATGCACAAAATCGCTTTTGATATCCCTAAGTTTCAAACTAAGTCGCGAGGGGTAGAGCATACACGATAGAGGCAAAATGTTTGTTTCGACTTAGTGAGTAACGAAATAACAAAAGTATTAATCTATACAGTCCGTTAAGGACGGATTGTGTGCTTGTGATTTATTCTAAGCAACACATCAATTTTGCATATAAGGAAACTACAGTCAGGGATCTCTTTCAGGGCAATGCCTTACTCCGGAGGTCAAGACTGGGTTAGATCTACAAATATATAAAACCAAAAAAAACTAAAGACTCTAAAGTAATATTTGAAATAGAATCTAGCTAGATAACAAATGCAAAACTAATCTAAAACTTTTAACTAAAAGAAAGAAAGAAAAAACCAATCACATCAAAGGGCGATACAAACTTCCCCCAAATGGGGGAAGAGGGGTGTGGGAGCTGTTATCCCACTTGCTCTTTTATTATTATTTGTTACAATTAAATTTCTTTGAAGAGCAAAGCACTTTTTAACCCTTGAAAATGGGTCAAAAGGGCTCAAAACTGCTGCCAGGAAGAAGAGGAAAGAAGAGGGGGGAGGTAGGATTGAGTACGGATGCTCTGGATGTCTTAATACTCAAAAATTCGGCAGCATCTCTCTCTCTTTTTCCATAGACCTGCTAAAAACTAGCAAGCTTAAAATGTCAAATTAGTGGGTTAGATGCAAAAATAAACTAATAATTTACAACTTTTAACACTTGGAAAAATATTGCAAAGTTTAACCTTAAAGTGCTAAAGCGAATGGAAACTAGATCTAAGCCTTGAGATACAAAACTTCAACCCTTTCTTAGATCTAAGTTGAAGCAAGTAAAATGAAGGATAATAAATATTTTAATGATCAAATTTTAACTCGCAAAAAAAATTTTAAATAAAGAATTTGAGGTTGAGTATCTTTTCGTTGAGAAGGAAGAGGAAGAGCTCAAGCTTCAAACTTTGAACAAGATTAAGGAGGAAGGTGCCTGTAGGGTAAACAAGTTAGATCCAAAATGAAGTGGTGAAGAAGACAAGATGCAACTAAGCTCCAGCCTTACTCCACCTTCAGTGATCTACAAAGCTACACAAGAAACCTTCATGCAAAGATCAGATCTAGTATGGTAAATCACATAAAACCAAAAGCATACAAGTATTACCGACTACAAAGTATAACTCTCGAATCTTATATGATTACACATAAATAAGCAATTTGAGATTCAAATGCCTACTCTACGGATTGGAATACAAACTTCTAAGCTAGATATTTGAAATTGCATGAACCACAAAACAAAACTAAACAGATATCACCTCGATTACAGAACCAGCATTCACCATGAAAGAGTATTACACCAACAGATTGTCCTCCAAAGACTCAACTTTATTCATATCAAAGATGAACAATTACAATCATATGAACAAAGGTCCCTTACTTCTGTCCAAAATGGGGAAGAAGGCCTCGCTTTTATAACAAAACCCAGCCCCAGGGGGGCACCAACCAACTGAAGATCAACTCTAAGTGTAACTAAGTTGAACTGAACTTGAACCGAGGAGGTGACTGACACCTCTCTCACCAAACTCCACCAACTAGCTACCAAGTGCCAACACACCCAAAACTCTCACCAAACTCTCCACACATGCTAGTCTCCTTTCCTCACGCGATTGTATGGACCCTCCACACATAAGAGATTCAATCCTCATATGATTTGTATGGCACTTGATGAGTGACGTGATCCTTTATTGCTTTTTCAAACCACACGATATCCATACTCCAAAAGGTATAAATTAATTCAATGCATAAGGAGGGGTCCACCCTCACCCACTCTTAACGCAACCTTCACCCACATTAGCGTGAGTTCTATGGTTGACGTCACCCACTCTCTTCACCATTCGCTTGATACACCATGGTTTAATTTCAAAATTTATGTGGAGAGGGATCCACCCCAATCCCACTCACCACCCTCACATTAGCGTGAGTCTTCATGTTGACGTCACCCACTCTTTGAAATAATTCATAACCACTTCAAAATTAATCCCAAAGTTTTAAATTATAACTTTCAAAAAAGGTTGCATGCCTTATCGTGACATCATGCCATGTCACTTCACCCCCTTTTTTTTAATGCTTTTTTACTTTTTTTAAAAATTGACTTGAGTGCATTTTCTTATGATTTAGCATTAAAATCAAAATGCCATTTTGGTGCTCTGTTAGTCAAATAACATCTTCTGGGGTGTTTCAGTTGCCTAAAATATAGTGAAAGTGGTCACCGGGGTAAAGATGTTGCTCTGAGCTTGAAAATGAGCCCAACCACGCCAAACACAAACTTCGGATCATACTTTTTTTACATTTTGAATTTTCCATTTAAACCATTAAAAACTGGCTTAAAAACGGAAAAAGAAAGAAAAAAAAAAAAAAAAAAAAATTCTCGGAATTGGACGAAACTCTAGGGGGACCTAGTACATGTCCATACGACTCAAAAACAATGCCTATCACGCTTATATAGATTGACCCATGAATTTTAATAACCTCCTAAGTCCTAACCACCAAGACGAAAATTCCAACTTTGAAGGAGCTGTGAAAAACTAAAAAATTATACATCGCTTATTCAGCATTGCATAATTGACAAGGGAAAAAACACCTTAGAATAATCGGATTGATAGCCCAATCTTAGGAAGCCAAGTCCTTTACAAAAAATTTGTCGTGTTAGAGCATTTATTACAACCCCCCCAAGGGGGATGAACATGCATTTTATTAAAAAAGAGGCCCAAAAGAGGCCCTGATGAACCACGAAACTTTTTTATCATTGATAATGAACAATTGACTTGTTCAATACTCTGGCGTCTCACTGGAAATCCACTAAGTTCAAAATTAGTGGATAACACAACCCAAGAAAAGTACACTACCATATTTTATAATATTTTACACCAATCTACAAAAATTGTAAATTCAGAAAGTACAGTATATTCTCAAAATTCATGCAAAGGGGCTCCTACATACATCCACTTCTTTTCTACAACATACATGTACCTAAACCAATGTCAACATTATTTGACCCTAAATGTTTGCTTTCCCCTTAAGCATATAGGCTCAAGGCTATTTAGATGATATGGCAAAGAATAATGCATAATCGGTGTTCATTGCTTCTTTCAAAACAATTGTTAAGGAAAGAATTTGATCTATGCACAACAGCCCAATGTAAAGGGAACTCAAATGCAAGTAAATAATCAAGGAGACAAGTATGCAAGCATAAAGAGCTAATTGTCAAAATTGTACACATACCTGTACACTCTATATTGTATTTTACTATTTATGCATTTATGTAAGTTCAAAACTATTGGAGAGTGATCATATCCTTATGCTTACAATTAAAATATACATATTCAGGTGAGTGGTAAAGTTTGACCAATAAACATGTGAATTATTTACAATGAGATAGAAGAAATACAAAAGACAAAGTGTGCAACTTTATAGACATACTTGAACAAAGCATACTAGGAACTGAAGAAGCAAGAAACCCTAGATAGGGTCACATCACCGAACGCATGAGAGCTCAATAACACAACACGATATTATTATGAGATGGTACAATGTAATATTACTATGAGGGTCCTCGCTCTTATAAAGAGATTCAAGAGACCAAAACCCTAAGATGCCTAAAACCCTAACTTTAACCTGAGTCATTTAAGCGACTTTTTCACGAGTCGGGTATGAAATTATTACTTATTTAAAGATGCAATCAAAGAAAATCAACTAACCTATTCAACCTTTCTAGAAGGCAGAGTGTGTGCATGTGTTGATTAGTAAAACCAAACCATAAAGGAAACACAAGTGGTTCCTCACTTAGAAATGTGGGTTGAATCGGAGGATCTAAGAGGTGTCCAACACTACACCAACAAGGATGTAGCCTGACATTATCCCGAGATTGCTATTCAGTGGTTCCCGCTTCCTTTGAGGAATTTTCCCATCATTGTCAAATGTTGCTACGTTGGATTTTCGTAATGTTCTTGGGAGTTGCTTTTATCAATGGATTGTAAAAATTATTTTGTAGAAATTAGAAAATGTCACAAATCGCTTTTGATTCCCCAACTACTAGGCAAAGCCCGCAGAGGGAAAGAGCATGCACGAGGTTTACAACAAAATGTTTATTCCAATTAAAGAAAGCAAAGAGTTTGAAAAATCAAGTAAACTAACGAAAAATTAAAACCGCAAACTATGTGTCACTTTCTGATTATCCACCAATAATCGACAAAACCTTTAGTTGGTGGCGAGAGCATACTTCGTGGCAACGAGTCAGGTATGAAATTATTACTTATTTAAAGATGAAATCAAAGAAAATCAACTAACCTATTCAACCTTTCTAGAAGGCGAAGTGTGTGCATGTATTGATTAGTAAAAAGCAAACCATAAAGGAGACTGTGAATCCCCCCAAGGGAATGGAGTGTGGGCGCTGTGTAGCCCACTTGCTTTCATTATTAATGAACTTTACAATATGACGAAAATATGAATTAAATATGCACTTTGATCCTTGAAAAAGGATCAAAAGGCTTACAAGACTGTGGGGAGAGAAAAGGAAAGAAGAAAAGGGTTGAAGGATGGAGTTTTTGGTGTCCCAAGTGACCCAAAACTTGATTTATGAGCAGTATGTCCTCCTCCTTTTCTTAAAACTTGCTAAAAACTAATGAGTGAAAAATATTAGAATGTCACAATTCAGTCAAAACAAAACAAATAATTTACACTACTCAAAATGCTTGAAAATTGTGAACTTTTGATTAAAAAGGCACTTTGAGAGACTACTTCGGATCTATCTTGAAATCAAACTTTTTAAAGGAACCTAGATCTGATATATATGCATAATTAAAAACAGATTTTAGATATAAGATTGATAAATCTAATTTTATTAAGCATAGAGAAACAGTAACCAAGAAAAGATATTGAATTTTTAGAGAAAAAGAGAGAAATCCTCAAGCCAATGCTTGAAAGAAGTGGAGGAGAGAAGGATCTGCAAAACAAAGAGATTAAACACAGCAAAATGTATGTTGTAGAAAAGAAGTGGATGCAACCGAGCTCCAAGACCCTTCTACCTAAGATGATCCTACAAAATCTAGACAATTTCTCATACAAACAAGGTTAATCTAGTCAATCTCATCAACAAAAAAGCAAGAGAACATAAGTATGTTTATTCAAAATGAACTGGATCGAAACACATTATTTGACAAAAAATAAAACATGAGATTCAATCAATTTCACCTCAAAATTAACCAAGTTACAAGTTCACAATGCAATGCCACAGATTAGCTTCCAAAGCCTTCAATCTTATTAAGAAAATATGCAATAACAACAATACAATGAGCAATGCATCCTCTCAAATGAGAGGAAACCCCAAGGGGGGCGAATTCACCAAGTGTTGGATCTTTTTGAGAAGATTGGGGGCGAACTAGAGTGAACTAGAGGTGGTAGGAGGCACCTCTCATAAGGTAGGTCACCCCCGCCTCTTTTTGTGACACGTATACAACAAGGGGCGAGCTTTTTCATGGATAAATGTGCCCCTCTAAGGAGAGATTCGCCCCCTCATGGATTTGATTGGAATCAAGCCGATTTGATTTTGATTCAGTCTCCAATTACCCCCAACATCTTAACCCAGAACATGTCTAGGACAAGTTCCTACTGATTTAGGGATGGTGTTTTTTCTCCATATTTTCCCTTTTTCTAATTTTTTATTCACTTTTTGCCTTTTTCAGAGCGTATTTCACTTAAGTGATAAATAATCACTTAAAAATTAGGAAAAGTGGGTTTTGGGGTATAGTGGGTGCTCTAAGTTCGAAAACGAGCACCCCCACGGTAAATTTAGCTCCCTAGGCCCACTTTTATGACCTTTTGAAATTATATAATTAAAATACACCTTATCAATGATTTTCTTAAAAAACTGAAAAATAGAAAATCTTATGGGGGACTTAGCGCATGTCCACAAAACTTTGGGAATATGACTAGCATGGTATAATACATAGACCCTCGGCTTTAATAAACCTCCCAAGGCATAATCACCAACTTTATCATCCCAGCTTTAGAGGATTTTGAGTGAAAACTTGAAAATTATATGTCGCTTGAAAAAGTGTCATATAACTAACGAGGGAAAAAACACTCAAGGATGATGACTTTGATGACCAAGTCCCGACAAGGCCAAGACTTTTACATAAGTAACCATCATGCTATGTCATTTATTACAATTCCCCCGAGGGGGTGTGAACATGTGAAAAAGGGACCACAACTGACCTTGATGAAACCATGGAACTTCCAAGCACTGAGTAAGAACAACTGATTTGTTTCGATCCTTGGTGGCTGACTTGAAAAATCCCCTAAGTGCAACTTAGTGGATAACAATTCCTAACTAACTCATTATTTTAATATTGTTGAATTGTCTCAAAGAGTTAATTAGATGAATCATGAAAAACATGATTTTATTGTAAAGGAAGTTGAGCTAAACTCTATATAAAAAGTATCCCTTCCTTATTAATACTCGTGGATAGATTTGAGGAGCTCTTCCCTATTGAGTTATTGGTGAAGATCTTGAAGGAAATACAAGGTAAAGAGTACTTTGTTGAGGTATAATGTGTTTAAAGTTTTATTTATTGAATATGAAGGCCTATTTTCCTTTTTATCAAGTGTATATTGAAGGGTTGAGACAATAAGTAGCATGATTCCTCATCAAGATGATTGTACCATTATTAAGAAGACATAGTTTGCAGTTCATTTCCCTTCTCTGTATCTTGTATTTATCATTGGAATGTTTAATGTGCATCTCATGTCCTAATCAAGATTAAGCTACTATGTAATATTTCCTTAAGTAAATACACCTTCACATGCATTTTGTATTCTTTCCATAATTAGGGTCATTCACAAAAGTACTTTTTGGTGTTAAGGAAGAAGGATAAGATTACGTTTCTCCTTACTTAGGGAAACATAATCACATAAAGAAAACCCTCTAATTGTTATCATTGACTCCATATTGCCAACAGATTCAGCACTAGGCTTGGTCCACCTATCATTCATTTGTTAACCTGTACTACTACCACAAGTTTTGTTAAAGCCACACTTCCATATCACCTTGAACTTAATGCCCAAGATTTAGCAATCCTAAGATTAGGAAACCACCATTGTGCTAAAGGATAGCCAATCTAAAGTGTAGAAGAGGGTTGGTGAGATAACAGTGGCCTCCCTCTTAGTCACACATGGTCTAGTATTGTTCTTTTGGATTATAATATCACATGCTAGTCTAGGTTGTAACACGATGGACACATAGGCTTGGAGGCTAACATCAGTGTTTTAAAAACTAGTCAATTCAAACTTGGACTTGGTCGAGTTGACCAAATTGAACCCCCTAGGTTATGAATCGACTCTTAAACCAGCTCGCCCGCTGGTTTTGTACCGAACCGGCCAAGTCAAGTACCAAACCGGTCAAACCAGCTGAGTCTGGTAGTGACAGAAGAAAATATATAATAACAATATAAAATTCTTAAAGTAAAAGGGTAGAAAAGGAAATATAAATAAATGATGTAAAAGTTTTCGTTTATTTATATTTCCTTTTCTACCCTTTTACTTAAATTTTTATATTATCATTAATTGTTTTAGCATGCTTGAGAGGGGTTCCAACCTGATCGAACCTCATATGATGAAAATAGAATTTCACATCCCATCCAAAATTCAATAGAGTTAGGAGTTTTCAAAATTCCAATTAACTGAATTGCACCATACTAAAGACAAGTCCATTGAACCATCAAAAGACACCAAATGTCACCCTACTCATTGACTACATGCCACTTGCGAAATGTAGAGTTGTTAAAAATAGACATGCCAATGGATGGTCCTATAGCTCATGCCAAGGATCCCAATTCTAACTGTGGTGATAGGTTCATGATTAATCATGTTGATCAATGATATGTAGTAGGCTTGTAGCACGTTGTGTTTTGGATTCTGGAGACCGTTCAAAGCTTTGTTGATTGTGTATTTTGTTTCACATATGTATTGCACTTGGTGCCATTTTGATAAATTCACCTTTACATGGTATATACATGAACAAACTTCGCATTGTTAATGTAATTGTAACTTCGGAAGATATTCACTTGTATATTTCATATTATATTTTATTGTACCTCGACAGAGATGTTTATTCCTTTGATCGGGAGAGTCATTATTGTATTTAAGTCATGTAAAGTCATTGAGGTTAATCCTCCATTGTATATCGGGTCATTAGACCCCAGAGTCAAGTTATAATAGAGTTATTAGACTCTCCTAGATAAGTCGGCCCTGTTGAGGGAAAAAGTCAAGTAAAGATAAAGTATAAATAGAGAGGGTGCCTCTCTATTTACAATCATCCACTCATTCATCAAGTTCGCATGAGTAAGAGAGAAGACAAGTTCGCACAAGTGGGAGAGAGAAAAGTTGTTGAAGAACATCTCCATATTTGGGTTTTACTTTTTCTAATGGTGCTCATTCTATCTCTGAGGAAGTTGCAGAGTTTTCTCCTTTATGGTTTCTCCGAGGAAAATCTTTGTGTCTCTTGTCTCTTGTGATTATTATTGTTTATGTTATTCTCTCAGATAAGATCCTAGATCATATTGAATAAACTGTAAAAAACAAACATGGTATCAAAGCCAAACTGAGAAGAAGGCATAATGCAGCTGCAGAAACTAGGGCTTCTTAATTTTTGGGTCTCTCTCTACAAATCATCAAGAAAAGGAGGCTAAGCGAACTCGCCTTAGAAGGGCGCATTTTTCTATCGAAGCAGAATTTGATTTCAAGCATTTGCAATTTTTTGGCTTGTCACTACTACGGGAAATTTGGGTTTTTCACAGAAGTGGAATTTTGGAGTGCAATCAGCCTAGGATTGTTCTCCTCCTCAAAATCGAAATTTTGAGACCAAGATCGAAATTTTTGGTTGGGTAAAACTCTGAAAAAGTCAAACCCTAGTTTGACTCTGGACCAGAAAAACCAAAACTGCAAAAGACCAGCTCCAGACCCAACCCGGGCATCTCAAATTGGTAAGATCTAAATCTTTAGTATTTCCATTTGAGGTTCTCATTAAAGATGTCTCACCACACCAAGCTTGAGGATAAGCTTGAAGGAGCTGATAACTTCCTAGCATGGAAGTATAGGATTTCACTAGTCCTTGAAGAGAATGAATTGGACACCTACATAAAAGAAGAGGTTCCAATTCCAGTGAGAGAAGAGGCTAAAGCCTTACACAAGAACAACTTGGTCAAGGCCAAGAGGATTATTGTTGATTCTATCAAGGATCACCTTATACCACATGTGTATTCCTTAAAGACACCTAAAGAGATGTTTGATTCCTTGACCAAGCTATTTGAAGGAAAGAATATAAATCTGAAGATGACCTTGCGAAACGAGTTGAAGAATGTGAAGAGACCTTACAATCATACTTTACAAGGATCTCTCAAATCAAGGAACAACTTGAAGTTGTGGGAGAAGACATAGAGAATGGAGAAGTTGTGATGACCACCTTGAATGGTCTCCCTAGGTCATGGGACTCCTTTATTCAAGGAATTTGTGCTAAAAGAAAGTTAATCACTTTCAGTAGGTTGTGAGAGGAATGCTCACAAGAAGAAGCTCGAATTATAGCTCGAGAAGAAAAGATGGGAAATGAAGATCAAGCTCTCACAACACACACCAAGAATAACAAAAGGGAGCACACTCATCACAAGAAAGAAAAACATCACCACTAGAATCAAAGGCATAACCTTAGAAGACCTAAGAGAGATCTATCTAATATCAGATGCTATACTTGTGATGAGAAGGGACATTTTTCCAAAGATTGTTCCAAGAACAAAAAGAAGAAGAAGAACAAGAAAAGACATCATGCTCACACTGTAGAGGATGATGAACCTCCCAAGAAGAGAACCAGACGAGACAGTGAAGATTCTTCAAGCGATGAAGAAGATGTTCTGATTTCAGCTCTCACGGGTACTATTTCACATGGGAGCAACGATTGGCTTGTAGATAGTGGGGCTTCCAAGCATATGACGAGATTTAAAGAATCCTTTGTGAATCTATCTGAACATGAATCACCTCATAAGGTGAAACTTGGGGTGACTACCAATACCCTATAATAGGAAGTGATAAAGCCTCTTACAAGCTAAACTCTGGGAAATCTTTGAAGATGATGGATGTTCTATATGTACCAGGACTCGAGAAGAATCTTCTCTCTATATATGCATAGGATGCAAAAGGTATGAGGGTTGCATTTATTGATGGCCAAGTTCTTATGTGGCCAAAAGGAAAGACCATAGATAATGCAATAGTGATTGGAGAGCGAGAGGGAGGCTTATACAAACTGAAGGGCCAACCTAAACAAGCCTTGGTCCATGACTCCATGGAACCAAGTGAATTATGGCATAGAAGGCTTGCACATGTGCACTATAGAGCACTATCACTTGCAAGCAAAGCAGTTAACGGTCTTCCTAGAATCTGGACAAAGCATGAAGGCATCTGCAAAGGATATGCGAAGGGAAAGAACATAAAAAAGACATTTCCATGTAGCGAGAGCAAAGCAAAAGGAATCTTAGAAGTCATCCACTCTTATGTAAGTGGTCCAATGTCATCCAGTTCATTGAGTGGGTATGTATATTATGTTTTTTTCATTGATGATTTTTCTTGTAGCCAGATACACTTCCATCAGAACAATACTTGCTCTGGCTGCAGTGATGAAATGGAAGGTACACCAGATGGATGTCAAGACAGCGTTCTTGAATTGTGTAGTGGAAGAGGAAGTGTATGTGGAGCAGCCACTCAGATTTGAGACACATGACAGGCAGACTCGTGTGCAAGTTGAAGAAAGCTTTGTACGGACTAAAGCGGGCACCCAGGACATGGTACGGCAGGATGGACAGCTTCCTGACTAGTTTGAGCTTTACCAAGAGTAAAGCAGACTCCAACCTTTACTAACCTTTACTACAAGCTTGAGAAAGGGAACCCAGTAATACTCCTACTATATGCAGATGACCTGTTTGTGACAGGTGAGAATGGATTGATTACAGATACCAAGAGGAAGCTTGTTGCTGAGTTCGAGATGGACTTGGGCATGATGCATTATTTTCTAGGTATGGAGGTGTGGCAAAGTACAGATGGAGTCTTCCTTGGTCAAAGAAAGCATAGTTACATATATGATATATCGGCGATATATCGCCGACATCGCGATATATCGCGAGTTGATGGGGTCGGCGATATATCGCCACCAATATATTGCGATATTTTCCGACACTTTCAAAACATCGCGATATTTTAATATATCGCGATATATTCTGATATTATCGCGAGTCGATCGAAAATATCGCCCTACTAGGTAAAAATTAAAAAAAATCGCCGTTAAGAGGCCGCGGACCGGTTTTTTTCATTCATTTGGACGTTTTGGCTTGGAGGAAGTGGAGCTCTGGCGTCTTGGGCGATCTTGGGCGATTTTCTACAAGAGAGGAAGGGGGCGATCAAGTTTCCATAGCATTTAATCAGGTATGTATTCTTAACTTTAAACTTTTATTATTTTTTATTTTGCTTGAGATTTGTTGGTTAATGTAGATTTAAT